>CAJQZJ010000202.1:836919-861494 GCA_907164525.1 Lophiomys imhausi
ACGCACAAGCACACGCACAAGCTCACGCATATGCAGGCACACACACAAACAACCAAACTGAAAACCTATGGCTGATTCTTAACCTCCTGTGACCTGAACACTGAGCTCATGCTTTTCCTTTGTATCTACGGATACTCATAAAGTTCCAGGCTGTCTGCTGACCTGGAAGCTAATCGTGCAGAATGTAATCACCATCCCTGACCTCTATGGCTGAGCACGTGCTAGGGAAGAGAGACAGTTAAGGAATGCATTCATGCTCTGGGCAGTAGACTAGTGATGGGAGTGTGTGCATGTGGTGGCAGGTATAGCGAAAGCCTTCACTGTCACCTTCCCTCAGAATAGACCCCACTCCTTTTTTCTCATCTTCCCATCTTTACAGTCTGCTACACCAGGGCACTGGTACCACCCTCTGTTTGCCTTGTTCTTTCTCCTCTCCTTAACTAGTCACTGAGTTCTGCCGCTTCGCAGTTTATGATCACCATCTTTCGGCTCTTGCTCTCTTCAGTCTTAATTGTTCTAAAATGTTACTTTGCCCGTGACTTCCCCTGTTCAAAATTATGGATGGTTCTCTACCAACTTAGGCGATCATCCAGGCTTACTGCCTGGGTTACTTTCTATTGCTGTAATAACACACCATGACCAAGGCAACTGATCCTCTCAAACCTGGGACAAAAAGGCTAACTGGGGTGCCTATCAACATATCTAAGCTGACACTGGCCACTAGATTCTTCCAGCATCTCTCAGTCCCCACCTGTTACAGGGTCCTCCTGGCTGGCTATCCCCTCCCCCGCCCCCCGCAAACACACACCTCTAACACCCTCCACCCTGCTAACCCAGGGATGGGCCTGGGCTTTCCCTTCCCCCAGCTTCTCTGATTCCTATATAACCCAGCCATTTTGATTACTCAGCCCTTGGTCCTTTTGCTTTCTTGGTCTCCTGGCTCTTCCTTCTCCCTTCTCCTCTCATAACCTGGCTCAGTCTGCCACGCATGCCTATCCTGGTCTCTCTCAGATGTTACTGTCTCTGCCTGTATTCTTCCTTACTTACACCTATAATTTAAAACTTCAATGCCTTAGGAGAATTCTTGCCCTCTTTTTCTTCCTTCCTTCCTTCCTTCCTTCCTTCCTTCCTTCCTTCCTTCCTTTCTTTCTTCCTTTCTTTTCATTTAGCAATCCATAGAAGAAAGAGCTTCTTTGAGCTTATAGCTTCAGAGTCCATGGTCACCAATGGGGGAGAACAAGGCAGCATGGAGGCATAAATAGCAGTTACTCTGGATCTAGTGTGGGGTTCTGAGACCTCAGGGCCTACCCTCAGTAACACCCCTTCTCCAATAAGGACATACCAACTCCAACAAGTCCACAATTCCAAATCCTTCCAAAAGTTCATCAGCTGGGGACTAAGCATGAAAATATATGATCTGGCCAGGCACAGTGGTTCATACTTTTAGTCCTAACACTTGGGAGGAGAAGCAGGTGGATCTCTGAGTTCAGGGCAAGCCTAGTCTACAAATCGAGTTCCAGGACAGCTAGGGTTACACAGAGAAGCCCTCTCCTGGAAAACAAAACCAACCAAACAAAGGAAATACATGATCTCATGTTGGGCATTCTCGAGAACTCAAACCACCAGTGTTGGAGCAACAGCTGAGGGTTCACATCTTGATCTGCAAGCTTGAGGCAGAAAGGGGTGGGAACTGGGAATGGCTTGGGCCCTTAGAATTACAAAGCTCACACCCAGTGATAAACCTTCACAAACAAGACCAGGCATCCTAATCCTTCACAAACAGTTCCACCAACCAGACTCAAATATGAGTCTATGGGAGCCCATTCTTACTTAAACCACTGACGTAGCTCTAAAGCTTGCCCTGTCTGCCTTTGCCAGCCTCCCCCTGCCATTCCCCATTCTTTGCTCTTTATGTTCCCTATCCACAACTACTGTAGCTCATCCAGGTATTGGTATGCATTGTCATGGCATGTGGGCTTGGCCCTCATCTCTACCTGTTCTTCATTTGGCTGCAGGCTGGTATTAACCCTTTCATTCACTTCAGGCATCTTTCCCCATATGCTCCTGCTCTCAACAAGCAGGGTTCCATGCCCTCCACTTTGTTTTCAAGAAAACCCTGGATTCATAGGAATATTATCATATTACAGTAATTTTAATAATTTTTCTATGGCTCAGTTTCCTTCTCTTGACTTTTGGCCTTCTAGAAGACAAAAATTTCCTCATCCTTGCAAGCCTTGCAAGTCCTCACACAAAAGGCCATCGGCACATGCTTGTTTCATGAAAAGAGACTGATAATAATGTAAAATGTAATAATTCTCATACCAACAGCATGAAATAAACATGTTCAGTGCTGAATTATTTTAAGAGCTAAGCAAACAGTACAGCCCTGGTCCTGAGTCATCCCTTAACTTGTTTCTAAAGCAGTCTGAGGTAAAAAAAAATTGGGAGGAGACAGGCACCTGGGCTGGTCCAGTGAGTAAGACACTACCTGGTTATGTCATTGATCAAAGGATTAACACCAAGATCACCCAAGGGACATGCATTTACCTCCAAATGCCATGGCTGCACAGTCCTTTCTCCTAAGCAGCTTCTCCCAGCAGTAGAAGCAGGCTCTATTCTGCAAACACAACTGACAGAGGTCTTTGGGAGCAAAGAAAGGCCAAGATGTGCCTAGATGGAAAACAGAGTCCAGCAAACTTTGAAAATGATTACCAGAGATAGCCAACCACCTACAAATTATCCACAGAGTCTACAAATGCAAACAGACAGCCTCATCTAACCTTGCGGAATCTTATAGCTGGGATTTGCAAACTGTGTGAGCACTATGGAGCTCATAAAAATCTTTTAATTTGTAAATATTTTTTGAAGGAAGAATCCTGTGATAGAAAGTATCATGTGTGCTGCCACTCCCCTTAATAGCTCATATACTTTAAGCTTAGCCCAGTGCCCATCAGGAACATTTGTATACTTGTCATGTTTATTTATAACCTAGATGTGGGTATCAGGCAAAATACTGTGTCATAACATACTATATACACTTCCACAGGAGCCTTTCTTCTTTGCCCCCAACTAACTCCCTGTTTCTTTTCAGTCCTGATTTTGAAAAGTACATCTCGTCACATTGTGATAAATTGTCACTGGAGTGGTGAAGAACTGGCAAAGCAGAAGTAGCTCCCCACTTTTCCCTTCAGCAAATCCTCTACGTAACAAATTGAATCAACTCTTTGTACTTCTGTAACTTTGAAAGAAGAGAGGCTCCGAAAAAACAGCTGGATTAGTCCCAAGAAGTCTCGAACACAGTTTTAGAAACATCTTAAGATGAAATATTGCTGTTAACTTAAAAAAGGACACAGTATAGTTCGGTGCAGAACATATCTAAAAATAGGTGTCTGGTTGAACAACTTTCTGTCCCTAACACCGAGGCTGTGTGTGCTGTGTGTGCGCACACACCACGCCTGTAGATGCTCCTGTGTGACACCACACTGCTGGGAAATAGTAACTAGTTCAGAAGAAGATTAAAAAAGAGGTCCCTGGTCAAGTTCTTTGTATTATATAAATTTTATTTTGTCATCATCAGTAATAGTAGTAATAGCAGTGTGTATGTGTGTGTGTGTGTGTTTGTGTGTGTGTGTGTATAAAACATGTTTATGGGTGATCATGTTCCACAGTGCACATGTGGAGGTGAGAAGGCAACTTTGGGGAGTTGGTTTTCTGTTGGAGGTTGGTCTGATGCTATATATTCTAAAGTTAATTAACTTGTTATCTGAGGACTGCTTGCTGGCTTTAATGAACAGACTCTCACATTCATCAAGTGATACTATGTAACTTTGCCTACTAAGTCATCTCTGATTGTCTAAAAAAAGTTACCTTGGCCTGGCCTGGGTAGAGAGAGAGGTTGGTGGAACTGAGGTTATCTGGATTTTGGTGGGAAGAGAAGAACTACAAGACTAGACAGTGCAGGAGGAAGAAGAAGGAGCAGATGCCATGGGTTAGGTGGAAGAAGAAAAGCACACATGGCCAGGACTGGGAGGACCAGACCAAATGGAACATGTGCAATTATTTATGAGGTTTGGGCTGAGAAGTAGAAAGCTGGCTTAGAGGGTTAAGACCAGCCCCAGTACTTAAGGCTATATTAAAATCTAAGAGGTCTCTGTGTGTTCATTTATAAATTGCAGGCTAAGGAAAACCATCACCACCCTAGTAATCTTATGTATCAATTATAAATTTTAATAATTCCTACAATCGTTCTCTCCTTCCACCTTTAAGTGGGCTCCTGGGATGAAACTGAAGTCATCAGGCTTGGTGGTAAACACCTTTATCTGCTGAGCCATCTTGCTGCCCCTGGCAAAGTTCTTTAACAAAAGGCTAAAATTTAAATGTTTGTTTAAACACTTTCTAGAAAATCATATGAACAGGGAAAAAAAAAAAAAAGACTTTGGTTAACAAATACCAAACTTCTAAAAAGCATAAAAATATCTAGAAAAATGAATAGAGCCTTTACTATCTAGAATTGAAGCATTAAAAGATGTTTTGTAAAACCCAGTAGACTAACAATGGTTGAAAACAATTAATGGAATGTTACCATATAACTAACAAAGAGAATTCTCAAAATTCCCAACACAAAGAAATGGTGGATGTCTCTTTGGCAGATAACCAGCTGTCTTGATCTATTCATTAGACATTGTTTTGAAATGTCACATCATACTCCACAAATATTGTGTTTGTAAAACTAAAAACAGGGTGGGGAAGTGGCTCGGCTGGTAAAGTGCTGGCCTAGCATGCATGAACTCTGGGCTCCATACCCAGTACCACATGAAACAGGCATGGTGGCCCAAGCCTGTAACCCTAGCACTCAGTAGGTGGAGGCAAGGGGATCAAAAGTGCAAGGCCGCCTGCAGTTACTGATGGAGTAGTTAGAAGCCAGTCTGAGCTACATGAGATTCTGCCATGCCTCAGAAAAATCAAAAGAAAAGGAAAAGATTAAAATAATCCTTTGTGAAATGTATTTCTTTTCATGACTGTTCGCCATGTGCAATGTTAATTTTGTTTCTGCCTAGATAATGTTTTACTTTGTGGCGATCCAATCTTTTCACTTTAAGGGAAAGTGAACCCAGGTATGCCACTGTGTGAGGTGAGCTCATGAAGGGGTATCTTCAGTGTTCTTATTAGCTCCAATGGGTTAATTACTTCACATTATGAGAATAAATCCTTTATGTAGCTTAACAGTATTTCTCTATCAAACAAAATATAAAAGAAGCTAAGAGACAAAAAAAAAAAAAGATTATCCACAGAGGGTTTATGGATAAGCCACTATTCATTTAGTGGCAATGTAAATATAAACTCTATGATGGTTTAAATTGATTATCAGCTTGGAAGGATCTAGGGTTGTGGTGCAGACAAACCTCTGGCCAGGTGAGGGAGGAAGTTTTCAGAGCAGATAGATAGAAAGGCAAACTCTAAACATGGGTGGCATCATTCCTTGGCTTCGAGCCCCAGACTAAATAAAAGGGAGAGAGAGGCAGCTGAGCTGAAGTACTCATCTTCCTGCTACAAGATCAGCTGCCTCAAGCTCAGGCAGCCGCTGACACACCCTCCCACCATAAGGATCTGCACTCTTGAACTGTGAGCCAAAATAAACTCTTCCTCTCTTGAATTGCTTTGGTGGGGCATTTTGTTGCAGGAACTAGGCAAGTAACTAAGCCACCCTCCTAGTATGTCTTGTGAAAGGAAGCGTCAGCAGAACCAGGTAGGCAATTCTCAGCTTAGGCTTGCTTCTGAACTAAGATCTCACTTAATGATAATTTGATTGTCCAGAAGATGCTGGAAGAAAACCAGCTGTGGTAGTATTGCCTGGATTTAGTCAATTATTTCCCACCCCAGTAAACAAGTAAAGAAAAACTATATTTACTTATCATATAATTATTAGTGAATCAGTGTTGAATTCATAAGGTGAAAAGTAGGGATATACAGACACTTTCAGTGTCTAGATTCTGAAGAATCAGTACAGCAGGGGAAATTCAGACAGTTTCAACACAGGATGTCGAATCCTCCCCCCGCCCCTTTTTTGACTAGAGGATGCAGGGAAAGTGTTTCATCAAAATATGAATTAAAAACAAAATTTTTCAATGCATGTCTTATTAACATGGATAAATATTTTTCCACTTTCCTTCTGGTCGTAGGTACTTTGATGGTATTCATTGCCTGGTTTGTAGGTGTATATAAGGTGATAGTTTGAACATATTATTTGAACATAATAGTCTTTTGCTTTTGGAAATGCATTTGTGAGAAAGCTGATAGATTATGTACTGCTTTCATAGTTGTACGAATGCATTGGTAAGACTAAAGAGAATTCTGCTATTCAAAACAAACTGACAGTTACATTTTCCCCCAACTGAGAAGTAGCCAGCTGCAAACAGTTTATGGCAGGGAACCTCAAATTGCTTTTTATCAAAACTACATAAACAGTTCTCAGTGGCATTTTCTAGACATCTCCAGAGAATTAGCTGCCCTCAATTTTCTTCTGAAAGGCAGAAGGCCAAACGGTCTGCTGCCAAGTGTACTTTAGAATCTGTTCTTATTCATTATCAAAACTCAACCTTTAATTTAAAAGGGGGGAGGTGGGGACAAAAAGAAAACATGTCAAAATAGAAGCATTAAAGAAAAGTCTACAAAGGAACAGGAACATATGCAGTGTGTGCATTCAAGGAAAAATTTTCCACAGAATGACTGTTGGAGAGCCACAGTGAAAACAGTCCGGGGAGGTTAAATAACACCAGAAGAAAGAATCAAGGGGAGGAACAGTTCCACTGATCGTTACGAAGGAATGAGCAACAGGAACAGTTAGAGAGAAGGAAGGAAGAAATTGATCTCAGGTAATTTTAACATGAAAGGGGTGACTTTCTAGGAAATAGGAAAAGAAAAAAAAGCCAATTTGTTAAACCTTCTAAATTATATATAGTGGAAAGCAGAAAGAAGAGATTGACATTTATTCACTGTGACCACACTGGGAAGAGGGACAATTTATGCAGAACCAGAGTCCAGCCAAGGTGTGGTCCCCCTACCCTTTACTATCTTCGCTTCAAGTCTTCCCCTTCGAGAAGTCATTTATTTGACAGGTCGTAAATCCTTCTCCTGGAAACAAGTTCAGTCTCCAGCCAACAAGCTCCTCCCATGACTTTCCCTGAGGCTTGAGCCATTTCTCCTCCCAACAGGAGAAGCTCTGGCTGGCCTCCAGTGTACTATGCAATCCAGGTTGACCTAGAACTTCTGATTCTCTTGCCACTACCTCCTGAGTGCTCAGATTGGGATCACTCCACTCTGCAGTCTGCTGATGGGGTGCTGGGCATGTTATCTAGTGCTCTGAGCATGCTAGGCAAGCCCTCTACCGACGAATCCACATTCTGAGCCCCTTTCCCTCTTAATTCGTGTTGAGAATGGATTTAAGAGAGCTGAAAACAAGGCCGCCTGTGATTAAATTTTTAGGGGTCAGGGTCAGAGCAGATGGCTCCTGCATGCAATGAAACAGATAACTGTAGACACCATCTTTCCCCACAGAAAAACTAAAGAAGTAAACCGAAGTAAATAACGAGGGTCCCCACCTAGCCAGCCGGCGCAACACTTTTAGGTCGACGTAGTTCCGCTTGTTTCAGTTCAAGAGTGCTTATATAGAGATGAACTCCATGCCTAGACGGCTGGGTCAGTTTAGGCAAGACGCTTTCCATGGCTTTTCTAAGAGAATGACGGCCCCAAATCCCCAAGCGCTATAGTCACTGCGGTGTGCTGCCACCCAGGCAGAGCATACCTGCTAGGCTTGCCTACCTAGGCTTGCCATATGCTCACCCAAGGTGTCGCTGAAATCCTCTGAGAAACTCCCTCTTCTGAGAAAATCCTGCTGTCTTTAGGTTCCTTTTCTTCACAGAAAAAAACCTACAGCTCTGCAACCTAGGAAGCCGGAAGGAGCCCTCACAATTTTCTGCTAGACAAGCTGGGGGAGGGAGAGTACACTGTTTTCCACGGGACTTGCCATCGTTTTCTTGTCCTCAGCCTAGCTGAATGGCGAGCCCCTCCAGGATTCCCAGGCTCCCCCCACTTTTTTCTGTGTCCTCTCCTCCAGGGTATCTGGAATGGGTTTCCGTCCATCAACGGTCACAGTGGACACCCAGCCTGCCTCCACCAACACTGAGCCTCTCTCTCAGGCTTTCCAGGTAAAAAGCTCTGATGCCTCGGAAGACTTGGGGTGGACTCTCTACAGAGAGGGGTGAGTGGACGAGAATAACCAGGCTTGCTAGGGCAAGGTTCTACAAGGCCACTGGCACTTTTAGCTTCCACGTTGAATACAGGGGTTTGGTCACCAATGCGATTACTTCAATAACCTGCTTTGGTAAAAATATTTTAAGTTCCTAGGCCAAGGTAATTATAAGCTTTTCTATCCACTGTTACTAGATGTAGTGTAGCCTGGTAAGAAACCACTTGGCATAATTCTTATCCCAAAAAAAGAAATTGAGTGTTCTGAGTGTTGACATTTCTATGACCAGACCTTTGTTTACTATGGAGGGCAAGGGAGCCCGTTCACCAATACACCTGTGACATCATACTCTATTAACTCCGACCCTATGTAACTATATCTTCCTTTAATGGGACACTTGACAACAAAAATCTCCCTGTAAACATGGACACACCCACTCTTGTGGCTTTAACAGACCTGTCTCCAGTGAATGTCTCTCATGTTTCTTGGGCTAGTTTTTTTGTTTTGTTTGTTTGTTTGTTTTCGAGACAAAGTTTCTCTGTGTAATAGCCCTGGCTGACCTGGACTTGCTTTATATACCAGGCTGGCCTTGAACTCACAGAGATCTGCCTGCCTACCTCTGCCTCCCGGGTGCTGGGATTAAAGGGTGCGCCACCACGCCCGGCTGGGGCTAGCTAGTTCTATGGCAACTCCATAGCAGCTGGAGTTATTTGGGAAGGGGGGCTGTCAATTGAGAAAATGCCTTGGCCCATAGGCAAGTCTGTGGAACACTCTCTTGACTAACGGGGATAAGCTCAGCCCACTATGGGCGGAGTCAAGGCTCAGCAGGTGATCCTGAGTCCAATGAAAAAGTTGGACAGCAAGCCATGGGGAACCAGCACGCAGCACTCCTCCACGGCCTCTGCGTCAGTTCCTGCCCTGACTTCCCCGATAATGTACTACAATTATAATCTGTAAGACGAAATAAACTCTTTCCTCCCCAGTTGCTTTTGGTCATGGTGTCTTATCACAATGATAGAAACCCTCACTAAAACACTTCTACTCAGACATCAGCAAATTACATCTACCTGTATCTTCTTGGATGTCCCTGCACTCAATTCTTCCATGCCCTGACCTGTTGCTCTTCCTGTGTATTAAGGCATCAACGGTCTTTATATAATCACAGCCATTGGCTCTGTACTCTGTACTCTCCCCACTCCTTGCCTCCTCAGCTCGATTCCACCTTGGTCTAGCACCAAGCCACCTCCTTCCAAGGTAGCCACTACAAGGCTTCAGGCCCTTCTCACCTTGCACTTGTATTATTTCAACAGCAGCTTGCCCAGAGTATTACCTGCTCATTTGCAAATCTAACATGTCATTCCCTGGTGTTTTGTGAAAACCTGCAGCTTGGATCTTGGCTTGCTTACTTTTTCCCCTTATTGGCAATGGTTGCATTGCTATCCCTGTCAGGGTGCTTACCTTCCTTTCACACAACTGTCAGTGAGCTCTGGGTCTTTGCTAATGCTGCTCAGTCTACATAGAAGATTTTCCCATCCTCATGTCCCCAATCCATCGTCTCCAGCTCAGTCTTCGTTCAGCTCTCAATCTCCCTGTTCTCACCAATGGCTCCATGCTGACTACAGCGATTCTACAATTTGTATCTCCCCCTTGAGGATTTTGTTACATGGAAGTGCAATGGTCCTCATCGGTGATTCCCACTTACAAAGGTCATTCCTGATTGTCACTATTTAAATTGCATCCCAGACCCCGTGACATGATACATAAGTGTTTGTTGTGCAGTAAATTAAAGTATATCGGTACTGTATTGCTTTTCATGTTAATCTTTGTTTTACACTTTGGCTATGGTGTCCCCTCAAAAGGCTCATGGATTTAAGATTGTAGAAATCTGACTGGATGAAATAGGTAACTAGGGATGCACCTCTGGAAGATGTGCATTATCCCCAGACTCTTCATCTTTGTTTCTTGACTGTCCTTAGACAAGCCCTTCTCCCTCCTCTCTCTCTGCTTCCTGACCACTGGAGAGGAACACCTCTGATCCAGCCTAGCCTCTCCACCGTGATCCCTTCCTGCCCCTCAAGCTGAGTTCAGTGGAGGCAGTCAGCCCATGATTCAAACCTCTTAGGTCACAGGTCAGAACAAGCCCAGCAAGTTGTTCTCCTTACATACTTTGTCACGGCAATGAAAAATTAACCTTTTAACCATTTTTGGCCTTTAATGTGAAAATTTTAGAGGATAAGTAGTACCCAAGGTTGATGAACATTCTTCAAAAATGTTGGAAGCTTACCTATTCATTCATTTCAACATATCCAATTCATTCCTTTTGTGACTGGATCAATGAAAAGAACCACCTCAATGGGTGATGTCCCTGAGAGATCGCAGGAGAAAAGTGACTGCCTCCTCAGGTTACCTCCTTCAGACAGTTGACTGTGGAGGCTTCTCTATGTTTTCTACTTTTTAGCATGCATCTGTGCATGTGTGTGAATGTGCTTCATGTGTGTAGGAGCACATGTGTAAGCAACTCACGTGTGGAAGCCCAAGAGTAATGACGGGAGTCTTCCTCAAATTGCTCTTCACACTTGTCCATTGATCCCCAAACCCAGAGCTTGATGCTTGGTTAGTCTGCCTTTGCCATCTTGCACAGGGAGTTCCTGTCTCTGGGGCTGGGATTGGAGGTTATCGACCATGTCACACCCACCGGCCATTTACATGGGGTCTGGGGATCTAAACTCTGGTCTCCTGGCTGTGCCCCAAGCGCTCTGTTGAGTCACATCCTCAGCCCAAGGCTTCCCTATCCTTGGTGATTGTTACCTGAGTTCAGGGGCCAAAGTTGGAGCCCATGTAGATCACAGGACAGACTTTCCCTAAGCCTAACTGAGCGGGAAGTCATTCTTCAGTTGTGCTGATCATTCAGTAAGGCTTGGCTAATTGAAGGATCCACTGAGCCCTCTTGCTTAGAAAACAGTCATGGCAGGCTGCTGTGAGGAGCAGGGGAAAGGCAGTCCCTAGGCACAAGCCTTCTACTTTCAATTTCACAGCTTCATCATGGTGCGAAGAAGATACTCATTCAGTAGAAACTGTCATTCGAATCATAATCATTTCCCAAGCTGGTGACTAGTGGCACCACACTTTCCCACATGCTGGACAGTTGTCAACGGGCCACACATCCCACTTTCACATTGGGTCGTGAGGGAAAACTCAGTTCTCTGCTGTGCTAAGTGAGGATGCTGAGGTGAGATGAGTAACCGCATTGTCAGTTCAGCTTTAGTGGGAAGAGAGGTTCAGAGGCAGAGGAGACAACACCTAAACTTGCCCGGTCAGCTCTCTCAGCTTCCTTCTGTCTTTCTCTGAAATGGTGGTAGCCTTGCTGTGCTCCTTGAATGCTGTGGGCGTTCTTAGACATCTTGTGTGAAAATGCATGGTGTCTGGCAGCCACGCAGTTGGTAGCACCTGCTGTTTCCTTTGGAGTCTGGGGAGTCAGAAGGTACATTGCAAAATGACTTGCCCCCGAGGCATTGCAGAGAGGCGCTCCCCGCTGGCATCTTGCAGAAAATAAGGAGAGAGGTGAAACTATAGCAGCCACATGACCACATCCTTCACGGGCTTCTTCCATTTAGAAAGAATGGTGACTTAAGAGCTTTTTTGTTGTTGTGGCTTTGTTTTGTTGGGAGCATTTTTAAAAGGCAGAGCAGGGCGTGAAAGCTTGCAACACACTACCAAGGAGAAAGCTAGCAGATAAAGTGAAATCTCTGATGACTGGGAAAATAAAATGCAAATGACAATGAGAAAAAAATCAGTTGCATAAGATGCTTCCAGATGACGAAAGAATTGAAAGTCACAATAATCAAATGCAATGGGAATGGCTGACTGGGTCCTAGCCAAAGGAAACAGTAGGAACAACTGAGGTCAATTATGGACATTAACATATAGCCAGGGCATTACATGATATTAAGGTTTTCTCTTGTTTAATTAAGATTTGCGTCATTTTTAAAATTCTTATGGTGTATATTTGCATGTGTTCAGGTACCTGCAAAGGCCAGAAGAGGGTGTCACCTGGGCTGGAGTTCCAGGTAGATGTGAGCTACAGGCTGGGATTAGAACTTGCGTCCCTGGAAGACTAGAAAGCGCTCTTGACCACTCAGCCTTATCTCTGGCCCCAAGTTACTATTATTGTTATTACTATCATTATTGTTGTATTTAAAATATTTGTTTTTATATGTTTCAGTATTTGGCCTGCATGCATGTATGTGTACCATATGTGTGGCTAGTGCTCACAGATACCCCCAAAGGGCATTGAATCCCCTCAAACTGGATTTATATGGATGGTTGCATGCTGCCATGTGGATGTCAGGAACTTAACCCAGATTCTCCATAGGAGCAATAAGTTCTCCTAACTGCTGATCCATCTCTCTAGCCTCAGCCCTGAGTTACTTTTACCTTTTCAAAAGCACATTGTACCGGGCGTGGTGATGCACGCCTTTAAGCCCAGCACATGGGAGGCAGAGGCAGGGGGATCTCTGTGAGTTCAAGGCCAGCCTGGTCTACAAAGTGAGTCCAGGACAGTCAAGGACACACAGCGAAACCCTGTCTCAAAAAACCTAAAAATTAAAAAAAAAAGCACATTGAAAGGCTATTGTGGTTATGTAAAAGAAAATTCACAATTTTATGAGACAAAATTTCAAAATGTGTGTGTATGTATATTCATATACACCTTACTGAATTACATTTTCTTTCTTTTTTTTTTTTTTAAAGATTTATTCTATTTTATTTTTTATATGTATACAGTGTTCTGTCTGCAGGTATGCCTGCAGGCCAGAAGAGGGCATCAAATTTCATTATAGATGGTTGTGAACCACCATGTGGTTGCTGGGAATTGAACTCAGGACCCCTGGAAGAGCAGCCAGTGCTCTTAACCTCTGAGCCATCTCTCCAACCCCTGAGTTACATTTTCTACCTATGAATTATATAAAATTTTTGTGCACATAAGTATATATAATAAAGAAGAAACTGAAAAATAAAGGTCTTTCAGTGTGAGCTACCAGACATACAATAAATGATAACTTATATACACCTAATTAGTTAAGCTGGTAGATACAAAACACAAATATGTACAGGGCTGAAGGGAGGAACAGGCAATAATACAACAGTAAAACATTTAACTCACCGCTCTTCCTATGGTTACAGCGCCTGGAGCAGAGGTTCTCAACTCTCCTAACGCTGTGACCTTTTAATACAGTTCCTCATGTCGTGGTGACCCCCAACTGTAAAATTAGTTTGCTGCTGCTTCATAAGTGTAATTTTGCTATTGTCACGAATTATAATGTAAACATCTGATGTGCAGGATATCTGATATGTGAACCCCATGAAAGGGTCATTTCACTCCCAAAGTGTGATCCACAGGTTGAGAATCACCGACCTAGACAGAAAATAATAACAACCAACAACCCCAACAGACATGTAGTGAATGATTATTTCACCCAACACTAAAGGACATACCTGATTCTCAAATGCCCATGACACTTACCCAAGATCAACACAGTAACTTACTTGTAAAATAAATCTTGACAAATTTGAGGAGTTTGAGACCATTCCAAGCATCGTTTCTAATGACCAAGGAACGGACCTAGAGATCAATGACACTAACAAGCCAGAAAAACTCCCAGATACCTAAAAACTAAACCAGCATGCTCCTTAACAACAACTGAGTCAAAGAGAAGTTAAAACCCATTAACTAAGTCAGCTGTTGTGGTACATACCTGTAATCCCACTCAGAAGGGCCAAGACAGGAGAACCCCAAGTTTGAGACCACCCACAGCTACATGGAATCCTAGGCTGGGAGAGCGCTGGCACATTGCTTTACTACTTGTTTAGTGCTTGTATTTTTAGCATCTCTTAAATGAACACATTTTAACAGACTTCGTGGTTTGTCTCACAGGTGAGGGTAGGAAGCTGACCTCAGGGTGGTTTTAACCAGGAAAGCTGAACTATTAAGAGTAATTAATGACTCTGTGTAGTTAGTAGAAACAGGGTGCTCTGGCCACGTGGTCTCCTTCTTGGCCCCCTGGACTGAGTCTGGAGTACAGAACCTTCTCCTGAGTCTCCCATTTTCACCTGCACTGATGAAGCGCTGGGGAAGACCAGAAGCTCTGGGCCCTGCTTGGTCTGAGGTAAGATTTATGACCTGGGAGCAGCTGACAGCAGATGTTGAAGAACCTTCATCTGGAAGGAGCGAGTGGTACCTGGCCTGGTCAGAAGGACTGTAGCTGCTGCGGCTGGTGGGTCAGTGTCCATTAAGTGGGCCATAATGACTGCAATGAATTTCCACTCAGTTACACCAGATGTTGTGTGCTGGGTCTCCACATCTGTAAGAAAGATGTAACAACAAACCAGAGATCTGGACCAAAGGGTACTTCAGATCAGGCCTCGCCATGTGTCAGCGCATAGTCGATGCTGTCTGAACTATCCTCCAAGCCAAACTGCCACCACCTTCAGAAGTTTAACTGCTCCTGTTTATGAAAGATCCTCGCAGCTGAGCTTACTGACAGTTGATGTTCCTTCACAGAAGTGGATGGATATCACCTGCATATCCAGCTGCCCCCTGCCAACCAGTTTTGTGCAATTCTACACTAATTGCACATGCCCTCAGGGTCTTTGAGAGAGGGAAGGCCAGGGGAAAGGCGGTTCCTCTGTACAGCTGTGTGGAAGCCATCATAGTTGCTGGGTACAAACTTTCCAGTGTGCCTGCCTTGGGGTCACCCATGCCCCTGTCAGTAACCCCCTCATCCATGCTCTATGAGGAAGCCCATTAAACTCATTGGTTCTCTAGTGAAGCTTTGAGGAATCAAAGTTTGGTTTGCCATTGGGACCTTAGGAGTGTGGGGGAAGGGTAGGAGAAGGGTAGGTATGACTTGGTCCCTTTCCCTCAGGACAAAAATTCTCTCATCAGCAGACTAGAATGATTCCTGATAAGAGAAACTTGTGGCTTGACCAGCTTTCACTGCTTTTTTTCTTTGCTGGCTATTTCACAGGTCTTTCGGTTAAAAGGTGTGGCCATACCAGGCGTGGTGGTGCACACCTTTAATCACAGGACTGGGCCTGCTCTACAGAGTGAGTTCCGGATAGCCAGTGTTACACAGAAAGACTTCCGTCTTGAAAAACAGAAACAAAAAACAAGGCGTGGTCATGTCTTGTACTACAATAGTAAGCAGTTCACTAAGGGACCAGATGGGATTCTTGATAAGTGAGTGGATTCTGACTACTCTTACCATAGGAGAGAAAAACGGGCAGCCATGTAAGATGATGTATATGCTAAATTATGTCCATGTAGTAGTAGTCATCCATATAATGTTACACTATATATATATATATATATAGTGTAACATTGTGTTATATGATTAAATACACATAGAACAGTTATTTTTTAAAATTATTTTAAAAATTATTCTTAATGACATGCAACAACATATGGTGCAAGATATTCCTCTCTCATCTGTAATATATATATATATATATATATATATATATATATATATTTACAAGCAGACCCATATATGTCATATGGGTCAGATTATCAAAGTTTTAAAAATTAGAACATATGGCTGGAGAGATGGCTCATCAGTTCAGGGCACGTGCTGCTCTTGCAGAGGACCCAAATTTGATCCCTGGTACCCATGTATGTACAGCAGCTTACAAGTTACAAATTACCACTTGTTACTCCAGCTGCAGGAGATCCAAACTCTCCTCTGGCCTCTGTATTCACTTACTTTAGCATACACACACACACACACACACAATTTAAAAATAAAAATCTTCAAAAATTAGAATGTTTGTTGCTATTGAACGACAACAAGTAAAAGAATTGGATTTTACATAATTTTCTTTTTCTTTTTTTTTTTTCTTTTTTGGTTTTTCAAGACAGGGTTTCTCTGTAACAGAGCTCTGGCTGTCCTGGACTCTCATTGCAGACCAGGCTCCTGCCTCTGCCTCCCAAGTGCTGGGATTAAAGGCATGCACTACCACACCCAGTCATTACAGGCAGTTTTGAGCTGCCATGTGGGTGCTGGGATTTGAACTCAGGTCTTCTGGAAGAACAGCCAGTGCTCTTAACCACTGAGCCATGTCTTCAGCCCCCTAATTTTCATTAATTACTGAAGCTTAAACTTCACAATAGTAAAGGAAAAATGTGAAACTAATCTTGGCAATAAGGTCTCCCCCTTTTTGTTTCTTCAAATAGAAACAATTTAAGGGGGCAATGAATAGGAGCCCTTCTCCCACATGGCTTCTTAGGTAACCAGCTGGTTAACCAACCACACTGTACAGGAAGCAAGTAAAATCTATAACTCAAAACACTAAGAGCATCACCTCTACAAAGCTTTTGTAGAGTTCTGCATTAGGTACCCGTTCATATAAACGATTTTCCTCCGAGAGAATTCTCCACCGGTCTGAAGGTCAGTGAAGGTCACTAACTCCCCTGTGGCTCCGTACAACCTGATTCAGACAGGGCTAATCAATGCCCAGGCTTAAGATTTTCTGTTTTGGCTCTGTTCTGTTGCTGTGATAAAACACTTGGACCAAAAGCAACTTAGGGGAGGAGAGGTTTTATTTCGCTTACATTCCCAGATCACAGTCCATCACTGAAGGAAGCCGGAACAAGGACTCAAGCAAGGACTGGAAGATAGACTTGCTTGCTATTTTACCTCTAACTAGGGAACTCACAGCCGCGAAACACAACAGGAACTTACCGAGGAAGTTGCTTTGTGTTCTCTCACAGGACCATTTGCTCAAAGAATGGTGCCACCCACATTGGGCCACCCACCCAAACCAATTAACAATCAAGGCAATTATGCTGACATACCCACCAGCCAAAATGATCTGGGCAAACCCTCAACTGAGACTCCCCTCAGTGATGTTGGGCTGTGTCAAGGTGACAGTAAAGCTAGCTGGAACAGCCTTCCGGAGGTAAGCCAATTGCTTGCCTTTGACGTCAGACTCCATGACACAAATTGATTTGGGAAGCTTTCTAAGAACATATCCATAGCCTGAATCAGAACCTGCAAGAGGAAGCTTACCACCTAAGACAGGGCAGGCTGAGGTGTGGTAACTTATACTGGCTTCCTGGTGTTTTCCTTTTTTTTTTTTTTTTCTCTTCTTAACCGAGCACTCGGGAGGCAGAGGCAGATATATCTTTGTGAGTTCGAGGCCAGCCTGGTCTACAAAGTGAGTCCAGAACAGTCAAGGATACACAGAGAAACCCTGTCTTGAAAAAACAAACAAAAAAGAACATCCAAGCCTTGAGGTACAAGCCTGCTTCTATTTGCCCTGCAGGGTGGGGACGCTGGCTGCCCCAGCAGAGCCCTGGGAGGGAGGGAGGGAGGGAGGGAAGGAGGGAGGGAGGGAGAGAGGTAGGGTCACCTGTAGGTGTCACCTGGCTACTGCAGGAATGTGGACAGCTGCGGCTTTGGCCCGTAGATTCCTTCTGGCCAGCAGAAGCAAAAACGCCAGGAGTACTGTCACGTGCTTGTACCAGCTCTCATCCCTGGCCTTTGGACTGTTTTTTCAGTAGGTATCCACCCAGCTTTTGCAGAAGGACGGAAACCCGTCAGCTGCCTGAAATTGAGGCTAACTGTGCAGACCCATTTGTAACCTAGAGTTTCCAGTCGCCTGGGCTGCAGAAAAATGTGTGATTTGCCGCCCTCTGCCGGCAATTGTGCTTATATGCTTTTGTTTAAAAATCTCTCAACCATGTTCCGTAAAGCCTAACATTTCCAAAGACGGCTGCTGAGTATGAAGTTTGTAAATGACCTGAAGGAAAGGGGGGGGGGGGAAGTAGTTCTTTGACGTAGCAATAGGTCTTCCCAGCTCAGCAAGCACTTCTGTGGGCTGGATTTAATTCCTAGTGGGTCAGGGGAATTGCCTCCAGGCGCTGGGGTCCCACAGAGGACATGGTTTCGGGGTGATGTTCTACAAAGCCAAACCCTTGAGTGAGGCAACCTTTCCACACCGTGTGGCCTAAGCTTTTTCCCTCGTGATTTTCCCCATTTTGCAAAAGGGACAATTCTCCTAAAAGGGAGGCCCTCTAAGAAATGTTGGGTGAGCTGGTTGATTGCCTGGTTGTTGACTTTGCCTGTGAAATGGACACTCCTAAAGTCATGAATAATAGATCAGGAAAGAACCCAAAGAGAAGTGCGTTCACTCACTTTAACGGGCTTTTACTGCCACACCTACATGCTCTGTGTAGAAGTGGGGACCCTGGAAGGAAATAGTCTGCAGTGTGGATCCTCCTAGAACTTAGCTCCTGTTGGATGATATTCCTGTTAACACCAGAAAGCAACAAAACGAAACAACCAACCAACCAACCAAAAAAAAAAAAAAAAAAAAAAAAAAAAAAAAAACTCAACCCAGCCCAACCAACTAAACATTTAAAACCCTGCGAGCAAATCGTCATCGAGAGGCACACACCCAGGCAAGTCCTGTCATCTGCGGTCTAGAGTTGGCCATGCGCCCCCTGGTGGTCCATAATGAGCATACCAGGCTGTTTACACTGGCTTGAATTCTGCTCTTTCCATCCTTTGCTTGGCTTTGCCACTCTGAACTTCCAACTTACGGGGATAGTGTAGTTACTTGCTAAGTGCTTGTCTGGGTCGTCACTGATGCCTGTGGTAGCGACGTGGCTGGAGTGGTCTGCAGCAGCAAGGCCCGGGGCCGAAGGGCATATACATTGGTACTAATAATCCCTGCTCCGACGGGTCTCACTGGCTGTGCGACTTCGGACAAGTTATTGACTCTCTATAAGAGGCTCATCTCTCTCAGTGAGTACTCGTGAATCACACGGTTAGTGCCTCCCTCATACTTTCAGGATGATGAGTAAAGGAAATCACCTGTAGCGTTGGGTACGCTGTTGTCACTGCCCCTCCCCAGTAGGAAACTGCAATGCTCTTCGTTAAAGGGGAATCCCTTGACCTGGGTATTTGGGTCAGAATGTGGCTCTGCTGGTTTCCAGTGACATGACTGTGGGTGAGTTTCTGTGCCTTGATCTCCAAAATGGCAAAAACCCAAAACAAACAAACAACCCAAACCAAAATACAGTAAGTAGAACACTTTGGTGAGTATAGCATGGTTGTGTGTAGCATGGAGAACAGGTTTGCAGGACTCAGTCTTCAGCATGGCTTGTGTAGGCAGACAACCAAGAAGTCCACCACACCTAATAGTTATATATATTACACACACACACACACACAAACACACACATGTAATTTATTTATTTTTGAGGCAAGGTCTCACTGTATAGCCCTAGATAGCCTGGAACTCATTATATAGACCATGGTGGCTTTGAACTTACAGAGATGTGCCTTCCTCTGCCTCTTGAGTGCTGGGATTACAGGCGTGTTCTACTATACCAAGCTATTCCAACTACTTTCAAGATAACGGAACACTTAAGTTAGTCACTAATAAGATCCCCATCTAAGTCATTTTACCTATTAATGGCAGCAGCCTTGCAGAGCTTTTATTCCCCTGACCCCTCTGCTGGAAAAAAGAGTCATAGTCCAAGGCTTGACCTTTAATGTGCTTGAAGCAGCTGAGGCCAAGAATTACAAGAATCTGAGCTGTAGGAAGGTAGGGAAAGGAATTTTTAAGGCAGACATTAAAAAAATTAAGTTATTCTTTCACAGTTTCATGTATATGTAGAGTATGTTCTGGTCGCGCTCACCCCTCTCCCCTCCCTTACCCTCCACCTATGAGTTCTGTTAGTTCTCCCATTGCCAAGTCCCTCTCCCACTTGTACATGCGCGACGGACCGCCGGCGGGTACGGACGGGGACCCGGCTATCCGGGGCCAACCGAGGCTCCCTCGGCGCTGCCGTATCCTTCCGCCTGGGCGGGATTCTGACTTAGAGGCGTTCAGTCATAATCCCACAGATGGTAGCTTTATCTTTACCTTTGATTTGTGACCCAGTGGATTTAACCAGGTCTGTTCACATGGACAGTCCCTACTGAGGCCCCAGGGACAGCCTGAGTCAACACAGGTGACATGAGCAAGGAAGCTATGTGACCACCATCTAACCCCAACCTCATGAGACCTTGGGTAACAGCGCTGCTACCTGGTAGAGTCAGCCAGCTTCTGTGACTGAGAGAGACAATAAAAGAGCCGTTCTTATTCTAAACCAGTGGCTGTCAGCCTTCCTAATGCTGGGACCCTTTAATACAGTTCCTCATGTTGCAGTGGGCCCCCCCAACCATAAAGTTATTTCTGTTGCTACTTCATAACTGCAATTTTGCAACTGTTATGAATTGTAATATAAATATTTCATATTCAGGATGTCTGATATGCGACCCCCAAAGACCTCATAATCCAAAGTTTGAAAACATTTGTTAAACCAGTGCCTTTTAGGGTGATCTATTCCACAGCAATAGGAAACTTCAGCAGGACCCTTCCCAGTCTCCAGAGGGGCTCTATAGTCCTGTGTTTATTTGATCACATACTTTTATAAGGATAAAAAAACTTGAAAAAAAGCCGGGCGGTGGTGGCGCACGCCTTTAATCCCAGCACTTGGGAGGCAGAGGCAGGCGGATCTTTGTGAGTTCGAGGCCAGCCTGGTCTACAAAGCGAGTCCAGGAGAGCCAGAGATATTCAGAGAAACCCTGTCTCGAAAAACCAAAAAAAAAAAAAAAAAAAAAAAAAAAAACTTGAAAAAATTTAGCTCCAATGCATTAAAATGATTTTTCTTTTTTAGTCTTGTAATTGTTATTTTGTGAATTTCACATCACACACCCTGCTCCTACTTATCTACATCCCCTCAGTCCTGCCTTCCACCCCTGCAACCTCTCCCAACAGGGAAAAAAAAATCTCATGTGGAAGCTGTAGTGTGTCACAGTGTGTCCCACAATATTCCCTTTCGTCCACACTTTTTTGCTTGCAAATGTTCATTACAATGTCTCCTCGGTCTGGTAAGAGGCCTCTGGCTTTTGCTACTTTGTCAATACTGGAACCTCACTGGGACTCCTCTCAGACATCCTGCTGTTGCCCTGTGTCATGGAGATCCTGTAGTTTTGAATCTGTTGAACTGACCTCTTCATGCACTCCAACAGTTCACCCAAGGGGTAGATGTTGGATTGGGCCAACTCAAAGCCCTGGTTCTGGGCCTGTAACCCCCTCATCCAGGGCCAGCTGTACTGTGTTGCCCAAGCAAGGTGCAGGGTCTGCTCTCCGGAGTGCTGCAGCTGGTAGAGGACAGGGCCAGCTCTCCTGCTGTCATGACCATAGGTCCAGGTCTCCCACCTGCTACAGGTGATGAGGGGTGAGGGAGAGGATGGTATCCCTCCTTCATCCATGCCACCACAGGGAGACAAGTGGCAGGGCCAACTCCCCCAAGCTTGTATCCTTGGAGCCAGCTCACTTGCAACTCCCAAAATGTGTAGGGCCTGCTCTCCCGGGTACTGGAGCTGGCTAGGGCCAAAGTTGACTGTCCTGCTCTCATTCCTCTAGGGCCAGTTCTCCCATGATGCCCAGGTCAGGGGTGGGCCAGTTCTGCACAGCACTCAAACATCATGTCTTTGGGTGGCAGTCCAGACCAGGGATGTCCACCTGGCTTTTGGTGATAACAGAGTCCTGCTGCTGCAGGGCCATGGACCTAGACATGGCCCCTGTTGGCAGCAGAGACCAGTGAGGTCCTAGGTGACATCACCAGCTATTCACATCAGGTGGTTCCTCACTACCCTCAAGTGTCCAGTTCTGCCTCTCTTCTTCTTCCTCTGCCCACATCCTTCTGTTTCTCTTTTTCATTTCTCTACACTTACTGGCTCCTCTTGTGCTGCCTGGGGTATCTGAGTGTCTGGGGTTGTCTCAGGAGTGGTCTCAGGAATTCTATGCCCCACTTGTGCATTGTGCTTGATGGTACCTGGCAGGGGTCATCTCCAGCATGGTCTGATCCCCAGGCCAGTGTGGCACCAGCCTGGTGTTCATCTCAGTTCCTGCCCAGGCTCCATGAGACCAGCCTGGTGGTTGTCTCAGGGTTGCTCCTTACCCAGTTTTCCCAAATGGCCATCTGCCTGGAGTCTGTGGTATCAGGCAGGGTTCTTCTAGTCTCTGGCTTGCTTCCTGTCTTAGGAGCCTATCTGATGCTTGCCTGGTACTGGACTGGTGGTTATCACAGGCTATCTCCCTGTCCAGACCCCCTGGGGCTGAACTGTTGTTGGTTCATCTTGCTTTTTTCAGGGAATGGTAGGTTACTATGCATTCAGATGTTCATAGGTCAAAGCACTGAACGTAGACATAGCCTTGCTCCTCTCTGCCACCTACTGATACACATGTGACACAGCACCCACATCTTCAGTGCCTCTAGGGGCAGTTACAATCTTTCTTTTCATCCCTGTCTTTGTGTTGGGTGATCTTGGGAGTGGTGTGGAAAGTTTTGAGGTTCAGTTGATCTTCATTTAGTTGGACTCAGTAAGCTCTTTTTATGCCTTATGGAGTTATTTCTATGAAAGTGTCAGTGTAACCAACACAGCCTTAGAAAGACTTCAAATAGTATGAATATTCATTACATCATCCTATCTGGCAGTGCAGATATCCTTGGAATTCAAAGGCCTTGGATGTAACTGCTGCATTTTTGTTGAAGTCTGACTTCCTTGATATGCTGCAGGTGGGGCGGCAGCGGGACCACCCTTTACATCAACCTAAATCCCTCCATTGCCTAGAACAGGGTACATACATTCCATATGCTTGGTGCACGCATCTCCTCCTTTCTCAAGCTCCTGGTGTATTCTCATCCTCTATGTTGGTTTATTTCCTTAGAGAAACACCCCCAAGGGCTGGAATCATGTCTAGCACACCCCTGACACCCCAGCACTCAATACCCTGCTGTGTATTGTGCCAATGGAAGAAACACACAAGAAGTGCTTGCAAGGATGTTTGTTGTGATGGGCTCCTAGCATCTCCACCCCCCACACTCACACACACTGGTGTGGACTGTGGAGCCTGGCAGGCCTGGGGTGAGAAGAGGGGGGTCATAACCTCGGATCCAATGGCAATGTGGAAGTGTATTTCACTGTGTCCCAGCTGGGTGTAGAGACAGATGGGTGCCTTAATGACCCACAACACAGGAAGCAGCCGAGGATCTTCCCAGGCACCTAATTCTGGATGTGGGAGTAGATGTTGCTGCCCAGGTCTTCTGTCCTCCAGCCAGGGGAATGGAGAGGTAGCAGGGCCTCTCTTCTTCCCATCTCCTGAGTCCACATCATCCAGCTGAGTGAGACATTCTGTAACTTTACATGCCCCTCCCCCACAGCTTTGTAATTATCAGATTTTCTTTAATTTGATGCAAGTATCTACCACTCCCAGGTGCTCCTAAAATAAACACACACATATCCAAATGCACACACATTTTTTTTGCTTTGAATTTATTGTGAGCACATTACATTTTACAGGTACGTAGATATTACAGATATAAGAGGTCCCCGGTACCCGTCATCCTGCCTCCTGTAGAATATTTCATGCTATATTTGTTATCACAGACAGGAAGCCACGGCATCAGGAACTAGGCTCAGTTTTCTTAAAAGGCTTTCATGGTTTCTTCTTGTCTGTATCCCTCAAATACAGTGACATAAGATTTCTTTTTGTCTTAATGAGTTTAAAGAACAATGAAAGAGAGCCGGCTTGTCTCTGCTGTCTCCATGGTGAATCTGGTCCTGGGAGATGGAAGTGTGTATTCCTGCCGCCCCCCTCCTCCTCCCCCCAGCTGCTGCTGTTTTTCTGGCTTGCTTTCTTCTCCCCTGTCAGGCTGATTCTTAAACATAGGACAAGTCTGCTGGGGAAGTAACCAGGGAAGGTTTTTTGTTTTGTTTTTCAAAGAGGAGGTCATACATGGGCTTCTTCAAGAATAAGCTGGTTAAGGAAATGCTACCACTGGACACCAAAGGAGTCATATGGGCTGGCTTAGACAGTGTCCCCTTGTAGATTATATTTTAACCACTGTGCTAACTAGGCAGCCTGTAATCTCTTTCCAGGAGGTGAGGGCCGATAAGATTCTTTCTCATTATATGGTCTTGGGGGCTGGGGAACAAAGGCTGACACACAGCTGCCGCCAGATAATTAAAGCAGGTTCCTAAGGCATTTGTCATGATAAACCAACCTGGTGAAAGCAGAAAAGTGGCACCAAGGACAGAGCAAATTGGCTAAGAACTTTAGGCTGAACAGGGATGCAGTAGGAGTCCTGACAAGATGGGTGGATGTTTGGTTTATTTATATTCTCTCTCTCTTTCTCTTTCTCTCTCTCTCTCTCTCTCTCTCTCTCTCTCTCTTTCTCTTTCTTTCTTTCTCTCTCTCTCTCTCTCTCTCT
>CAJQZJ010000202.1:861504-904545 GCA_907164525.1 Lophiomys imhausi
TCTCTCTCTCTCTCTCTCTCTCTGTGTCTGTGCGCACGCACGCACATGCACACACACGTGTTGGTTAGAATGCAGGCATGCTCGTGCCATAGTGTACACATGAAAATCACAACCTACAGTACTGAGTCTCTCTATCTTTGCAACTTCTCTTGATTGCTGCTGCATACATTAGGCTACCTGGCCCATTGAGTGACGGGGATTCTGTCTTGACCTCCCATCTTATCTTAGAAGCTACCGTGTCTGGCTTTATGTGGGTTCTGGTGTCCCAAATGGAGATCTTTGCACTTGAGTAGCAAGTGCTTTACCCACCAAGCCATCTCCCCAACTCTGGCATTTTCATTTTGAAATGGCAAGTCTTATTGAGGCCCTTCCGATACCTTGTGGGGAGGAAAGTGTCCTAGAATGACAACTCCCACTTGGCAGAGCTGGAATCCTAGTGTAAAATGGCTGGCAGGTGTAAACTTCAGACACGTTAGTTACCTCAGGAGTCATGGTACCTGGCCACAGCTTCAGGCTCAGGTGAAACTGAGCACTTGGCCTCCCTATCTGTCTGAATTAAGAGTTTCTGTTGTTGTGATGAATACCATGATCAAAAGTAACACAGCGGGAGTGGGGGAGTATTTTGCTTTATACTTCCTGGTCATAGTCCGTCACTGAGAGGAAGTCAGGACAGGAACTCAAGTCAGGAACTGAAGCAGAAACCATGAAGGAATGCTGTTTACTTGGCTTGCTCAGCCTGCTTTCTTTTATACCTTATGACCCCCCTGCCCTGGGTTGGCAACCACATCCCAGTTGGCTGGGCCCACCTACCTCAATCATTAATGCCCCACAGATTTGTGTACAAGCCAATCTCATGGAGGCATTTTGTCAGTTAAGATTCTCTCTTCTAGTTGGGTATGGTGATCCATACCTTTAACCCCATCCCCCAGGAGGCAGAGGCAGATGGATCTCTGTGAGTTTGAGGCCAGCTTGGACTATGTAGTTTCCAGGACAGCCAGGGCTCTGTAGTGAGACTTTGTCTTGATGCCCTAGTCCCCAGAAAACAATAACAACAAAAACTGAAAAGACTCTCTCTTTCCAGACATACCTAGGTTTTTGTCAAGTAGACAAAAACCCCACGACATTGTTCCTGTGGTGTTGGGTTGCCCTTCATTTGGGTGCTTATGACAGTCCTTGTAAGGAATATTCCTATGAGGAGAGACCAGAGAAGTCTTTCCACCCTTAGCAAGCATGTATGATTCTTGCTTGCACCCCATGGCTGAGCAGCGCTAAGACAAACAGATTTGTCTTCCATCTTGTTTAGATGTCCTCTTTTTCAGCTCAAAGAGCTGCTGCAGAGTGGACACATAGCTTTATGCACAGAGCTCTTTCCCAGTGCAACATGGAGACGGATAAAGACTACACGTTTTACCAAATCCAGAGCATGCCATACACTCGTATATGCAGTAAGTGATCGATACTTAAGGGTACATAAATCTCAGAATGCACGCCACCTGATAGTAGTGTGTTGAGGGTGTTATACCTTAGTTTCTGTCATTATTTTAGGAGGAAAATGAATTGCTTCACAGGCAGAAATCTCCCTAAGAACTAAATATGAGATTTTTGTGTGAGACCTAAAATATTTCATTGTATTATGCTCACCCTGTATTCAGGAGGCTGAAGCAGGACTCGCTGTGTGGATGTCTCCAGGCATTTCAGCACACTGATAACTGAGCAACACACTCCCTGCCTTTGTTCTTTTCCTGTCAAGATATGGAGCCCTTTGGCAACATAGCAGACCTTATATCCCATGTGCTGCCATGCTGTGACTGTCCTACAGGTCGAGAACAGAGTCACAAGGCCTTTAGGAGGCAAGCCCATTTACAAAATAACATAGTAGAATTAAGTACATTCTAGAATTTTGTTGGGGGGGGGTACACTGTTGTCAAAATTCCTTCCTAGGAGGAAATATAAACAATGTCTCCTCCTCCTCCTTCTCCCAAGGTCCCAACAACAAACGGAGGCATGATTCCACTAAAGTTCACTCTGGGGAACGAATGGGTTTATTGGGCTTCTTTGAGAACACAGGTGAAGGGTTACAGGGGTGTGGGTGCTCCTCCAAAAGGCCAGAAAGTTTTACTCAACAGGATGAAGGCTTTCCCCTGGCCATGTAGATGGAAGGCCTCCCTTCCCTCCGTTCCCTCCATTCCCTCCCTTCCCCAGACTCTGTACTCTGGCCTCTCCCAAAGACCATAATGGGTTGCATACAGTTGGGAGAAACTGGATACTGAGGTGAGCGTCTCAAGATGAGGAGAGGTAAACATTTGGCAAACCCAGCTGGGCTAATCAGTGGTACTCCCCAAAGTGGCTGCTGCTTGGCTTGGAGGACACTCACACACAACAGGCACACACCAATGCTACCTGTAATTATTTTTCTCTTTACTGGACAAAATACCTGACAGAAATACCTTGGGGGTAGTATTTGTTTCAACTGAACACTCCTTAGCTGGATAGGCTCCTGTCTGTGGCAGCAAAAATGCCAGGAGGTCCGGTTGGCTCACATCTAGGTGACAAGCTGCCCAGAAGTAGGGAGGGTCTATGACCTTCAAGCCCTGCCCCACCCCACAACAACCATTAGGCACAAGCCACGGCTCACCTCCAAAACGTTCTACAACCTGCCAAAGCAGCGCCACCAAGTGTGGGCCAGTGTTTAAATTCATGAGCCTGCAGAGGGACATTTCATATTCAAATCTTTTTTTTTTCATTTTCCTGCAGCAGCTTTAAACATATTCAAACCTTTAATGTCATTCAAAAAATAAAAAATGGAAGCGACAAACAAAAAGTTTTGTGGGCTCTGATAGCATTCTTACGGTAATTGGTCAAGGGGGAAGGCCAGAATAAGACTATGTGGAAGACACCACTCATGGGCACAGCAAACCATTATGTATCAGTGGAATCTAGTTTTATTTTCCCCAAAGTACTTTTTGACAGAAAAAAAAAAATCTGCTTGTTACTGACTTTTCAAATGGCTTCTAACTTATTAAACTGGGTCAGCAGGTTTGAGGAAGGGGGGATAAGGCCAGAGTGGTGAGTGTGAGAAAAGGGGAAAGCTGAATGACAGAAAATCAGGACATGCTCACACTCAGGAGTTCCCCATCCACCTTCTGTGTGAAGTACCCCTGGGAAGGTGTGAAAATCATCTGTTCAGTCTCATAGGGCACATGAGAGGCCAAGGAAAACAATTCCAACCAAATCTAGCTGGGAGAACCAATGAATTTACAAAGGCCGTTTCACAAGAGTGGTCTAGATCTCTCGCCTCAGGTGCATACAACTCCACTGAGGAGAATCTTCCACGCCAATGCTCAATGCTCTGTTTACTCGTATAAAATTGAGGGAGGGCCTTGTGGATCTTGCAGTTGACTGAGCCTCCTGAGTTTGTCAGCTTACTGAGTCTTACAAAATTCCTTCCTTTCTCAAGGAGGGGTGGTACACAGGACCACGACATGGTGCCCATCTCTTGCTCTCCTTCTTGATTTTTCTGCACAAACTTTAGTCTCATGGGATTCTGTATCTGTGGAAGGTTCTACCCAACATATCCTGGCATCTGATCCTGCACTAATTGTCATGAGAAGGAGTTTGTAGTCAGGGAAGAATAGTAGCTGTCTTATTGTCCTTACATCACACTAACAGAGAGGAGTCTGCTTATCTCTAAATATTTTCAAATACTAAAACAGAAGTTTCAAAGTACATTAGCCTCAACCCAGGAACAAGTAGAGACTCTACCATTAAAGTCAAGAAGATTGCTAGAGAGTGACACACACACCTATAGTCTAGCACTCAGGCAGCAGAGACAGGAGGATCACTGTGAGTTCCAGGCTAGCCCAGGCTACAGTAGGAGACTATTTCAAAGTAACAAGAATAAATAAAAAGATATTATTGCAACTGAATCCCAGCACTTTCACTTCATGCCATGATACTGTAAGTTCATATGGAGGAAAGATCTGCATTGGAAGGAATACTATGGAAGGAATGGGAAGTGGGAGATTATGTGTGCATGTGTGTCCTCTAAGGCCAGGAGAGGACATTAGATCTCCTGGCGCTGGAGATGCAGGTGGTTGTGAGCTATCTGATGTTGGTGTTGGGGACTGAACTCCAGTCTTTTGGAGCAGCAGTCAGGGTAGCTGGACTTTTGGCTTCTTTATGGGTTCCTTTCTCTCTCTCCCTTCCCTCTCCACCCATATTCCATCCTTCCAACCTCCCAACACTAGGGAGGAGCAAAAGAAGGTTAGAGGGGAAACGGAGCATTGATATGGTTAGACCACTTTCTGCTGATGAGAGGCGTGGAGTTCCTTGGGGCAAGTTGGATTTTTCAATTTCTTCTTCTCGTCTCTTTGCACATGACCACTTGAAAAACAGCAGCAACCAGTCACAGCAACAGCAGCCAGCAGCCAGTAATCAGCAACTACCACCACCACCACCACCACCACTGGTGCCCCTCTTTGGGCTCTAGCATTTATATACCCTCTCAAGAGTCCCCAGAATTCCAAAAGTCATACACGTCCAGTCTGCCTGTCAGAGCATGAGGTTGCTGTGAACAATCTGAAGCAGCTCCATATCCCACATTTAGGATTAACACAAAAACATGCTCCCTTAACATTTCTGTGGGGTTTTTTTGTTTGTGTGTGTGTGGTTTGTTTTTTCGTTTGTTTGTTTTTTGTTTTTGTTTTTTAGGTTTTTCGAGACAGGGTTTTTCTGTGTATCCTTGGCTGTCCTGGACTCACTTTGTAGACCAGGATGGCCTGGAACTCACAGAGCTCTGCCTGCCTCTGCCTCCCAAGTGCTGGGATTAAAGGCATGCATCATCACACCTGGTGCATTTCTGTGTTTTAAAAGAAACCAACATTCTCACTACAAGTAAGTGCTTCTAATTACTGAGCCATCTCTCCGACCTCAAACCAATTTCAATGCTGCAAGGTAGGCCAGTAGAACCCATGGTAGGACTCTTGCCTGGCATGCTGAGTCTCACTATACAGGCAGGGCAAGGATTAAAACACACCAGGAGGGAGGTTATGCAGTGCTTAAATTTGAGAGTGATGGGAATATGACAGCTGTGTAAAAATGATATAACTTAATCAAACTACTTAAGTCAATGGCAGTGCTGAAACAGAGGAGAGGGATCACCAGAACAAAAGCAACTGCTCCTCAAAAGATAAAAAATGAAAAACAAGCTCCTAATAAATATTACGCACACATGCATTGAGATATCATGTGGTACCCCAGTCCCCTCATCTGAAAGGCAACACTGTACAACTGATAGCTAGGAAGTTGTACCTATGAGGCCGAGTATGGACCACTCAGAAGGGAGGCATTCAGCAAACCTAAGCTATTTTCATGATTTCCTTTTTTGCACCCCAAGACAAGGGAATGGAAGAAGAGGGAAAGAGGTGAGAAGAAATGGGAAATATGGTGGCTGGGGGTGAGGCGAGGAGGGAAGGAGGAGAAAGTCAATCAGTGACAAGGAGCAGAGTGGGGGAGCGTCACTTTCAACATTTCCAATCTACTGCAGACTCGCTTGCACATTTTGTAAGCTCCCTATTTGAGGTAATGTTTGCTCCTTCTGCGTACAGTGGCAGGGGCCTCAGAGAATCATTAACTCATTGGACTATCTTGCTTGTGGATGCCTTTGCTCCCCTTTAAGTCAACATCTGGGACTGGGACATAGTTTTCCAGGTGCTGTGGGCCAGTCCCAACATGGACCATAAGGAAGTAATCCTTCTATTTCTCTTGTTTCTGAAACCAGGTAAGGTTTGATGCACAGTTTTGTTTCAGATTAAAAAAAAAATTCTAGCCATATATTAAGTATAGATTCGCTATGTCTTTATGTGCAATTCATTTAATTGAGCTACTGGTTTGTGGGATTTTTTAGTTCAAAATCTCAGAGTTGAGGAGTTACACATATAAATTTAATTTCCCTGAATGTACTGTTTAGGTAGGGATGAACAGGTAGGGCACGTCACCCGTGGCTTTTCAAATCTAAATGATGGGGGGTTTTAGTGGTGTGGGTAGGATATGATGAAAAACTCTAAAGGTAGTTAGAAGGGGATGTGCTTCAGTGGTAGAACACTTGGCCATCATATGTAAGGTCCAGAGTTCAATCCCTGTTGGTGGTAGTAACAGGGTTAGATGGTTAACCTCTCTGCCTCATTGTCAGTGTGGGTGATGAAAAGCTTTTGTTGAGCTGTTATGCTTCCGTTGGGATTTTCTGTTTGGTTTAAGAAAGGTTTGCATTTGCCTCTTATGCCTCATTAAACAAATACTTATCTAGAGATCAGGGTGCACTAGAAACATTTTAAATGTGTGTGTGTATGTATATATACTAACTCTAGAGCTGGTGGCAGAGGTGAGTAGTATGTTTATCCTTATTATGTAAATGGGGAGATCTAGACTTAGGAAAATCATGTCTGTGGCCCACGCCAGATCAAGGAAGTGAAAACCTTAGATTTAAATTAGTGCTTTCGAGGGAGCAATCTAGTTTCTCCATTTTTCAATTTTGTTTAAAAGCTTTTAAAAATCCAGTCTAAATATCGTCAATAATTTTCTTTCTCTTGAATGGTCTCACTTGAAGTGTACTCAGTTGAGGCACACAACCCAGTGGTTTTCAATAACATTCAGGGGCTGTTCAACAATCACGATGAAATTTAGGATATTTTCATTGCCCCCAAAGCAACTCTGCTCCTTTTAGTGTTACCGTCAGTGTGCCAGCCCTAAGCCTCATTCATCTGTTCCCAATCAGCGACATTTCACAGCAAAGCACCGTATTTCATGCCAGCATTCTTCGTGCTAACCATGCTGATGGACTTGAGAGTTAATCTGGAGGTCACGGGAGTTTTATAAGTTGCAATTTATGGTTAAATACACTCAAATTTAGTGCAAACTACTTAGAGGCAGAGAAAATCCAGAGGAGTGTGTATGATTGTGTGTGTATGTGAGGTGTGTGTGTATCCCAGTTCACTCCATAGATACTAGGACGGGGAACATTATGAGTTTAGGAGTCACACCCAAAGGTTAGAACTAACTTCTCTGCAGCAGGATTAACATTTATCTCAGCCAATTTGGGGGGGGGGGTTTGTTCTTTCATAAGCTCTTTGTCAAAATATTCGCTCTCATTTTCTGCAGAAATGACTTGATTTTCATTTTCCCACTGCACAGAAATAGCCTGGGAGAGAAAGAAAAAAATGTTTACTAGATTTTTAAAAAAATGAGACAAAGCCATATTATAAAGCCCTGGCCAGCCTGAAATTTGCTATGTAGACTAGGCTAGCCTTTAACTCTTAGAGGTCTACCTCTGCTTCCCAAGTGCTGAGAATTAATTTTACACACACACACACACACACACACACACACACACCATGATGAAAAAAGTCTTTACTTTGATGGTAATGGTAATACACATCTACATTTAGGCTGTAACAGAGAAATAGTCTTCCTACTAAAAGATTTGTTTAAAGCCTCTTCATCAATACATTATATTAAATCTTATTTCTATATGAGCTCTGGAGGTAAATAGAGATAAAGACTTGGAGAGAAATTTCACATATAAAAATTTAAAAACTTCAGTCCTCCTTGGGGACATGTCTTTGGAACATTAGTTAGCCTCTTGAGTGGATCTCAGCAGCTGTGCACCATGAGACATGAAACATGACACAAAGGTGATGATGAATACAGGGTGTCTCTCCTCTTCATCATTTTCTGAAACCTTCCTTGGCACACTCCCCAAGAGCTCTTTGCACGGGTTACCCCAACCCTGTCTAGCCAGATGGAGCAGAGTGCTGGATAGTCTTCCAGAGCACACACAGCTCTATAGATTTCCAAAGCACAGTTTTTCTTGAAATGGGGGTTTGAATCAGAATAAAACATAAACCTAAAATGTTTCCATCTCTCCATAATCTCTTATGGCCATACCAAGTGCTTTGGTGATTTAAAATACATCAGCCAACTTTCACTCTTTAACTAGCCTTCCAGTTTGGAGCACTGAAGAGGGAAGAAGCCGCCAAGGAGGGAGGGAGAGGGTAGACTTGAAGATGGGTCTGTATTTACCAATTGTCATCTGGAGTTTTCTGGCTTCCGATCCTGGTCACTCTTTAACTTGCTGGATCCGGCTTGGTTCCCGTCAAGAGGTCAAGGTTGCCATGTTGCCTAATCCCATGAAGTCTTTGCTATGCTCATTAACCTCACTGTCCTCTCACCTCTATGGAAATCATGAATAAATTTACATAGAAAGGGCAGTAGAAGGGGCTCAGGCTTGGAACAGGGCTGTCTATGCTTAAGCCAGCATTTCTAGCACCTTAGCGTATGGGACACTTGGCAGCTGTGACCACACTCTATGGTAACAAGAGGGGAAGCAACTCATTCTACCTCAGATTGCACTTCACACGAAAAACAACGGCAGGCCACGTAGGCATGGTAACATACACTTGTAATCCTGATTGAAGCAGGAGGATGGCCTTGAGTTCCAGGCCAGCTAGGGGTACATAGGAAGACTGTCTCAAAGAAAAAAAAAAGTGAAGCTAATATTTGTACCAGGTTCTACTTTTTTTTTTTTAAACTTATGAAATGCCAGATACTTTCATCACCAGGGGGGAAAATTATATTTTATTGAGAAACATACATCACTGGCAATCAAACAACAGCCTCCACAAACAACTCTCATTCTGGGAAGACCAAATTAAAATCAAATTGCCAATGATGGCACCTTACTGGCTTATCACTGGGCAAACAATAGTGAGTGATGTAATTCACTATTTGAAGTTTTGTATTCATATGGTAAATGAGAGGTGGCTACATGGGCCTCATTCACTAATCTGCCAGTCTAGCTGTACTTTCAATATATTGCAACTTAATGGAACTGCTTATCTGACTAAGGATTCTTTTTTTTTTTTTTTTTTACTGTAATTCATTCAGTGTTATTTGGTTGATACAAAGCAAATACATTAAAAAGCCCTGAGACATTCATATGCATTTGCTTGTACCTGAGCGCATGCACACACACACACAGATAATAAACAGTGTTGTCCAATTTACTTAGTTTTCCTCTTTTTCTCTTTCTTTTCAGGTCAAGGGGACTCCTTGGACGGCTATGTAAGCACACAAGGGGCTTCACTGTTCAGTCTCACCAAGAAGCAGCTAGGAGCAGGAAGCATAGCGAACTGTGCAGCCAAATGTGAAGAGGAAACAGACTTCATCTGCAGGTATCAGCTCGGCCATTATCTCAAGCAGAACTCTGGCTGCCCGAGGCGCTGTTCTTTTGAGAGAATAAATTTATTCATCAATTTTTTTTAAACAAAAACAGAATTCAAGAGGAAAAAGAAGGGCTGGAAAGGTGGGCTCAGTGGTTAAAAGTTGTCTCTAAAGCCGGGCGGTGGTGGCGCACGCCTTTAATCCCAGCACTTGGGAGGCAGAGGCAGGCGGATCACTGTGAGTTCGAGGCCAGCCTGGTCTACAAAGTGAGTCCAGGACAGCCAAGGATACACAGAGAAACCCTGTCTCGAAAAACCAAAAAAAAAAAAAAAAAAAAAGTTGTCTCTAAAATCCTAAGCACTGGAGTTTCATCCTAGAGCCCACATAAAAGTAGAAAGAGAGCTACAAGTCGTTCTCTGACCTCCCCATACATCCTGTGGTACATATGTGCCTGCACTCACACATACACACAGTAATAATAATTTTAAAAATAAAAATTAAATTAAAAAAGGAAACTACAAAAAAAAAAACCCCAAACTGAGGTAAAGATAGTTTATAGGTCTGGAGTTTACTTACAACATCTGAGGACTACACAACAGGACCTTATTAAGGTTTATTAGTGTTCCCTTAGGGGGGAAAATACCTGAAAAGAGGCTAGAAAGATGGCTCAGTTTGTAAAATGCTTGCCTTGCAAGCATAAGGACCTGGGTTTTATTCCCAACACAAACGTGAAAGCAAACACGAAGTGACTGTCATCTTAGCACTGGCACAAACAAGCATTGGCCACCCACTTTAGCCCATGAGGGAGTTCCAAGTTCAAAGAGAGACTCTGCATAAAAAACACAATGGGGAGATATAGAGGAAGATACCTAAGACTCACATCTGGCCTACACACACACACACACACACACACACACACGCACACGCACACGCACACGCATGCACGCACGCACACACACAGAAAGAAAAGGGAGGAACATTAGCAACTCCTGCCGTGAGCTACAGTTGCAAACATCAGCAGTACTATGTGAAGAAAACATTCCCATAAAGACCTGAGGAGCAAAGGATCACACACACACATAGTCTGGTGTCTGTCCTTCTGTACTTATGCAATAGTCAAAGGAATCAATAATCATGTTAAAAGAGTAAGACAGCTATTTGAGGCACTGCTTAGTGCAAAATCAATGCATGTTCTATAGTGGTTCCGAGGGAAAAAAACACTGGAAGGAGTTGAGAGAGTCGAGAAGGTGTCATCAGCAAGAGAAGGGAGGTGAGCTAGGCTTTGGGGAGAGGGATTTTGACAAGGCAGCAGGAAAGTGGAGAGGCAGTCTAGGTAGGAAGACAGGCACATACATACCTGGCCTGTGATAGGAGCATAAGACCAAGCCGAATCAAGCAAAGCCTTCAGGAGGAAGCTCTGGCCGGAAAGATGGCTGCCTTTGATAATGAATGCCAATCTGAGCCTCTATGGCAGGCTCACATGGAGGAGGAGAGGTAGGTAGGACGTTTAGGCCATTTCTGTGGCTGTACCAGAATTTCCAATACTTGGCAATTTATAAAAGGAAGAAGTTTGCCAAATTTGTGGTTCTGGAGGCTGGAAGTCGAAGACCAGGAGGCTGTACCCTGGCCTTAGTGAGTTGGGACAAAGCAGGAAAACAGAAGGAAGAACAGACAGGTGCAATGCAGAAGACAGGAGTGGCCATGCTTGATTTATAAAGGTGGTAGTAAACAACCCAGTCCCGCCTGAACGCATTCTCAGTACCAGTAGGACTGAGCCATCCTTTCAGAACTCAGTCCTCCTGTACTCCATCAGCTTTTAAAGGCCACACCACCTCTCAGCACTGTTGCTCCGAGGCCAAGCATCACTCTGAACTTTCCTGGAAACAAACCACAGGAGAGGTAAGAGGGGGCAGGGAGGAACCCAGAGGCAAGAATTAGAAGGAGAAATTACAGAAGTCTGGAAGTCCGATGTGCAGACCATCTCAGAGTTCAACACAGAGTCGCTTCTCCCCCAACACACAACAAATACCTGTCACTTGGGAAAGAAAGTGAAGAAGTGAGATGTGGTGTCCCATTCCTGTAATCCCAGTACTATGGAGGCTGAGTCAGGAGGATTGAGAATTTGAGGCTGGTCTGGGCTATATGAGTATCAGGCCCACTAGGCACTCTGTCTCAAAAATAAAGAAGAAAGGAAGAGAAGGAGAAAAGGAAAAAAGAAGAGAGGACAGACAGAGGGGAGATAAGGAAGAAAGAAGTGAAGAAAGAGCTCAATGATTTAAACCAATTGGCAAGGGAAAGACTGGAAGTTGAAGAATATGAGAAGGACCATCGTGCTGACATGTTTATCCTTAGGACTGTATTGCACAGATACTATGGGAAAAAAAATTGACATGGTATCAAAAGGAGGCAACCATTCTGAGCTCCAGGATCCACAAGAGATGCACTCATTAGTGTCTTCCCTGTTAATTAATACACTCTGTCTTCTCTGCAGGTCGTTCCAGTACCACAGCAAAGAGCAGCAATGTGTGATCATGGCCGAGAACAGCAAGACTTCCTCCATTATCCGGATGAGAGACGTCATCTTATTCGAAAAGAGAGGTATGTCCATCTTTCCCCACCCCCTTTTTTCTTTTATATCCTCAATTTATGAGACCAGAGACTATCACAGAGACACCGAGTTCTGAGTTATGACAATGTCAGTGTGAGCCTGTTTTCTCACATCCAAGGATTGGGTTTACAAAATCCTGTCTATCTGAGAAACAGGAAACTTGGCTTTGGAAAAGCAGGAGTCTAAATGCTCCTTACAATGTGGGCATCTGCTTTATAGGGTGGTCATGCCCTTGCCTCCCACTTTTGAGCTAAGCCTGGGATAATAGACACTGATATGTTCAATCCTCAGTAACATTTAGGCAAGGACAAAACTCCTTACTTCTATTTAATTTTCCACCTCCTGTGTTCAGGGGCTGTATTTCCCTCACTTTAAATTTTGAGGATGCATAAAAGTTGTGATATCCTTTCCTGTTTTCTTTAGAACAGACCAGAAATCCCATCATTTAGGGCCTAGGATGGCCTAGACGCCAATGGAGGATCTTTTTTGGGGGGGCCAAGTATTAAGTGAGTGTGACTATGTATGACATTTAAAAAGCCTCTCCGATGCTGTCCCTAGTTGGGAAGTGCAATGAGACCATTAATAGAAACAATTTAGCTCTCCCAGTGTTTTGCATCAGGTGGGCTGAGGAGTATGAGAAATATCTGATTTCTTGTGCTCTTAATAACGTTTCACATTACAAAACCACAATGGTTAACCTCTTCCTTTAGATTGAGATTATCTCCCAGTCGACCCACCTTCTTAGACTTAATGAGAGGCGTCCTTGGTGTCTGCTTCCTTGCCTCCATGTATCTCTTAATTCTTGAGATTCAAGTGTCAACTAAATCTAAACTTCATTAAATGAAGCATTTTGCTCCTAAATGGTGTGGGGAGGCTAGGATAAATAGGCTTGCCTACCATTGCCTAGTTTTTCATTAAAAAAAAAAAAAAAAAAGGCCGGGCGGTGGTGGCGCACGCCTTTAATCCCAGCACTTGGGAGGCAGAGCCAGGCGGATCTCTGTGAGTTGGAGGCCAGCCTGGTCTACAAAGTGAGTCCAGGACAGCCAAGGATACACAGAGAAACCCTGTCTCGAAAAACCAAAAAAAAAAAAAAAAAAAAAAGGATGGAGTAGGATCCTTTCTATAAATTGCTAACATTTGAATACGACTCTTGTAAATTGTTAACCAGGAGTAGCATGAAGGTTGAGTTGCAAGGCTGAAGTCTGAAGTTTGAAGGCTCGTTTTGCTTGTTTTCAGTGGATCAAAAGGTTATATACACCATGCTGGGTACAAACAAGAGAGGAGAAAAGTCAAAAGTCAGTCTGTGTTTGGTCCTGGTTTCTCTACTGTGAATCTGGACTGGATGCTAATTTATCAGTCAGGATTTTGCTAGAACCCATCAGTATCGGGTGACATTATTCCCCATTTTGGCTCTGTCTCCACTGCCACCCTTAGAACCAAGCCACCATTGTGGCTAGTTGGGGCTTCTGCAGTCACTGGTCCCTGGTTGTAGCTGTACATGTGACCTCTAAGAATTGGACCATCCTACCTTAAAACCATTACTGGTATACTTAGAATAAAATCCAGCCAGTGATCTTAATTCTTGGAAGGCTGAAGCAGAAGAATGAAATATTTGAGGCCAGTCTGAGATACAAGGCAATAACTTGTCTAGAAAAATAAAATCTATTATATAATTTTACATATTTATTGGGTATATTTGTAATAATTCAAGCTGTGCATGTGTGTGTGTTCTAACTCATGTTTAACAATTGCATCTCTTCAAAGATACATAAGTTCTATGTGTTGTGAAACTCAAATTTTCTCTAGCTCTTTCAAAAATATAATAAACTGTTATATTCACTCTGATAGAGGGTTGTCATTTACAAGTTTTCTCTGACCCAGGGCTCCCTTTCTCAGCATACTCCAAGTTTATACCTTTGATGTATGAGGTACCACTTCTGTTATGAAACATCCGGAGAGAGCTACAGCACACCTTTTGTTTCCAGGGTTGTGAAGCTGTAGGTTATAAATACTTCCTGGGGTGGGGGGCTCCATGAACCAGAAACTTGGCCTTACTGGGGAATCTTAACAGCACAAATACACTGGAAACATTATTGCGTACTCTTACTGAAAACCCAAGCTTGTTTGTGATATAGAGAGCAGAGGCCTTCTGCTTGGGATTTGGGGCCCCATTAGAGGCTCTCTGCACTTGGCTCCAGCATGTGAGTTCCGACATCATTCTCCTCATCTTGGCAATCTTGGTAACACACGGCTCTGCAATGCCTTTAGATTTTTATGATTTTCCCCCTCAAGCTCAGGTAGTCAGTTATATGACTGTGTTGTTCTCATTGAATCTGACAACAATTTAAAAAATGATTCAACTCTTTTATATCCTTAAAAGTATTCAGCTAGGGGCTGAGGGGATGGCTCAGTCTGTAAAGTGTGTCAGTAGCTCAAGCACAGGGATCTGAGTTCAGATCACCAGTACCTGCATAATATGCTGGCAGTGTGTGCCTGTAACCTTGGTGCCAGCCGGGAGGCAGAGACAGGTAAATCTCTAAGGCTCATTGGCCAACCAGACTAGCCAAATCAATGAGCTTCAGGTTCACTGAGAGACCCTGGTAGAGAGTGATCAAGACACCAGTTGTCAACCTCTGGCTTCCAGGATTACTTACAGATACATGTGCACCACCATACTAACAAGTACATACAACACACATACAGTACATATACAATACACATACAACACACATCAACACACTATACAACACAAACGCACATAAAAACACATTCAACTGGCTGGTCATGGTGGCACTTGACTTTCATTTCAGCACCCAGGAGGCAAAGGCAGGCAGATCTCTGTGAGTTCAAGGTCAGCCTGCTCTACAAGTAGAGTCCCAGGCTATCCAATGCCACTTAATGAAACCCTCTCACAAACAAATGAACAAAAAGGATACTCACCTCAATTAAAAAAATGAATTATGAACATTGTTCTTTTCACATTCATGTCTCAGCTTTTATTATACTAAGCACCACCAAATGGGATAATTGGACATTGCATACAAATGGTACTTGGGACCCTTACCACTTCTTAGTGGGGACAGAAGTGGGTGCACACTGTGGGCCTCTCACCTAGGGGAATGACCTGTCACTTGTGAACCACAGTGGGCACCTGAGTGTGTTTCAAAGACAGGATGGAGCCCATGAAACAGCTGATTATTCAATAAGTGGAGGATGGTTGGGAGTGTTCATTGTAATAATTTTGATTGCCCTGTTTGATACTTTATATATTGAGAGCTGTATGAAAAATAAAACACAGACTGGTTGGACTCTTTTGGGCTTCTGACCAGCCTGTGGTCTTCCCCGTCTGAAGATCTTTCTCTTTCTATTGTTCTGTCTCACCCCTAGTCTCTGACATGTGATGCTGTGATGTCATCTCATCTGTTTTTTTGTTTGTTTGTTTGTTTGTTTTTGTTTTGTTTTGGTTTTTTGAGGCAGGGTTTCTCTGTGTAACAGCTTTGGCTGTCCTGGACTCGCTCTGTAGAATCAGGCTGGCCTAGGACTCCCAGAGATCTGCCAGCCTCTGCCTTCTGAGTGCTGGGATTAAAGTCGTGCACCACCATACCTGGCAGACTGTTGTTTTTAATTCCTCTGTCACCATCCTGACTCCACTAAGATTTGTGCTCCAGGAAAGTGGGCCTGTACCTGGTGTGGATTAGGCACAGAGCACCTGAGGAAAGTTCTTTTGAATAAACATGTCTGTCCTAGTTTTGTCCTGATGCTGTAACAAAATGCCCCAACCAGAATCAACTTAGGGCAGCCAACGGGTTATTTGGGCTCACAATTAATTCTAGGTCGCAGTCTGTCACTGAGAGGAGGTCAAGGCTACATCACACCCACCCACAGTCCAGAGCAGAGATATGATTTGTACAACCCTACTGGCCAGTTACCTATGCTCAGCCATCTTTCTTCACTCTTACAGAGTTCAGGGACAATCCCACGAAATGGTACAGTTCACATTCAGGATAGGTCTTTCCACTTCATCTAACTCCATTAAGAAATCCTCCCACAAGTCAATCTGATCCAGATAATTCTTCTATTGACACCCTTTCCAGAAGATTCTAGATGTGCCGAGGCAACAGTCAAAACTATGGCAGAGCCAACATCAAACAGCGTCTGCAGCGGTCCTACACAGGGCCTGCCTTTCAGGGAATAGGAAGACACAGCTTGGTTAGAGGTCTTTCCCCCGGTGGGACTATGTCCAGCACACGTTCTTCCAGAGGTTATTTGTCGGACTTTGAACCACTGTGTGGATCTCTTTTCAGTGTATCTGTCGGAATGTAAGACTGGAACTGGGAGGAACTACAGAGGAACCATGTCCAAGACAAAAGGTGGTGTTACCTGTCAAAAGTGGAGTGCCACATTCCCCCACAAACCCAAGTAAGCCCTGCTCTTTCGTGTTGGTGCTCATGGATGTATTTAGAACAATTCCAATGTTTCCAAATTAAACCCGAATGCAAGTGTGAGCAGACAACCTTTCGATGTGGTTTTAGAATAGTTGAACTATTCACAACACAAAAGCAGAAAATGGTTGTGTTCTTTTAATCTTGTTTTATAATATTTCAGAAGTCCTAAAACATAGAAGGAGGCATGTTAACAGAACCACACAACTGAATTTGAGGCTGTACTAGTTTTCATTCTGTTTCTGTGATTAAAAAAAAATATCATGGCAAAAAAGTAATTCATGGGGAAAGGGAGTTTATTTTAGATGACGATTACAGATTATGGTCCTTCATTATGGGACAGTCACAGCAACAATAGCTTGAAGTTGCTAGTCACATCACATTCACAGTCAAGAACAGCGAAATAAACTTATGCATGCTTACTGATGCTCAACTCCCTCTCTGTACTTACACAGCCCAGGATCTCCTGCCCAGGGAATGGCACTGCCCACAGTGGGCTGTATCTTTCCACATTAATTAATGCAATACGATAATACCCTCACAGGCATGCACACGGGTATCTAGAGATTTTTCTCACTGAGATTCTTTTCTCAGGCGAGTCTGATTCATGCCAGGTTGATAATTAAACCAACCACAGCAGAGACCAAGTACCAGAAAATGAGGCCTCTTTAGAGATGGGTGTGTTTCAGCCAAATATCAAGTTAGGGCTTGCAGGACATTCACGTCTCAACACTGACCCAACGAGGATGTAAAATGTGAAAAAAGGAAAGTTTTCAGATTGTTTATTATTTTAGGGTCATTTTGTGTGTGTCCCCAGCACAGCATTAGGTGGCTTCACATTCTCTGTGACAACTCCAGGGGCCATAACCACAGACCGGGCTCATTTATGAGGCAGGTGAGCTTCTCATTGGGTAGAAGCTCCCCTAACCAGGTACACGGAGGAACCAGAAATCAAGCTTGGTTCTTTAGACTGTGAGTTCTTGCATGTTTTAATCTAGTTATCTTTGCGGTAACTTGTCCCTAGAACAGAAGACAAGCTCAGCTTTCCCCAACCCTGATCGCCCAGGCTGCACTTCAAAGAGAATCTGCTCTCAGTGATTACGCAACGGACTTCACGTCTTCACCTGCCCCTTGCTCATTAGTCAAGCCTGGGCGCCATCATGTTTTCCTTATTTCATCACATTTAGTTTTCCCGTCAGTAACATTGGGTAATGACCCCTTCTTAGTACATTTTTTTTCCATTAAGGGCAAGTGACAGAATGTAGAAGGTTTCAGCAGAATGCCAGGGGCAGAGGTCACATAGACAAAAGAGTAATCAGTGCTTTGGGTGTATGGGAAGAAAGCTGGGGCTTGGAATGAGCCAAGGATTCCCCAGGCATTCGAGGTCTTGATGCTCTACTGCCTGCTCAGGACACATGCTTTGGCCAGAAGGAAGACTTAGATGCCCATAGAGCACTGATGGTAAGATGAGCTGTTTGGCCCAAGCTCCCCATTATTAAGAAATAAAGATGTGACAACCAGCAGCTAAAACACATTCCGATGACAGCTGAACCCCTAGATAGGATGCATAGCATCTCCAATCTCTCTCACACGCTGCTCTTTGAGATTCAGTCAGGGCATTCCTTCTCCATCCTGCAGCTATTCTCCTGATACACACCCCGGAGAGGGCCTGGAGGAGAACTACTGCAGGAACCCGGACCAAGATGATGAGGGGCCCTGGTGCTACACGATGAACCCTGACAAGAGATTCGACTACTGTGACATCCCTGAATGCGAAGGTAGGCGTGGCTCCAGAAAACCCCCTCCTATCTGCTTCTCCCCTGGCATGTGCTAGACAGCCATTTCCCACAGAGAAATTATTAAAAAACCACTTGGTATTGTACACTAGGAGCAATGGACTCGCCTCTTGTGAAGGACCCCGTTCTGACCTGAACTATCTTTATTAAAATGTTATTTCAACATGTGCACAAGTGTAGCCACATCCAAAAACATGGATACAAATTTCTTTGGCTAAAACCTCAGACAGTGTAAAACTCCAAACATAGTTGCAATTAAATAGCTAAATTAAAACCACAAGATCAATGACATTCATGCACGCATAGGAATGGTTTCTGCGGGGAATTATGTTGTTGAGTTTGGGCTTAAACAACACACCAGTTTGTGGGTCAGCATGCCCTTATTCTAATGGGCCTATTGGTTTCACAGATAACTTCAAAGGTCAATGCTAAAAGCATTAAAACTTCAGACTGGAAAAAGTGTCATTTCCTTTTTCTAGGTGTGTTTATTAGAGCAAGAAAAAGGAGCCAAGAGGGGTTTATGAGGCAATGTGGGCATGTTTCACTTACCAGCTCACTTTTCTCCTCATTTTGCCTCTATGGACACAGGAACTCCTGCATTTGGATATGGACGGTCACAGGCCATTTGGCCTTTATGTCCCATGAACACATGCTTTTTGTATCAACCCCCCAGCTGAATTTTTTAATGACACCATAAAAATGCCAGTTGTGTGTTTATTCCTCCTCAACACAGGACTGTAACAATTCCAAGTCAAAGTTTTAGTTTTTAAATAAATTAGAGAGCACAAAAGAAAAACAAACACAAGCCCCGCCTCCCCCATCAGTCATGTTTCTCAGCAGTTCACAAACAGAAGCTTGGCTGCTTGAGGGTGAGCGGCATCCTGCAGTGAGGTCACTGGAGACAAACAAAAAAATCCAGCAGAACAATCCCAGCGTGATGGCTCCCATATAATTACCAGCCGCCAGATGATCAGAATAAATTCGTAGAATTTTAAAAAGTCATTCTAGCAACGATGCTGTCCACTACATAAAAATTAAAATGGAAATGTACAGGCTTCTGAGAGGATATGCCTTCCCATAGGTGCCTCCAAGTTCGAGGGTGTGTATTGTTTCTGAATTTGGCCATGGCCACCATAGTTAAGGTGGCACAGACCCAAACAGACTAAATAAACCATCCCAGAAAGCGAATGGGACCCTGACCTCATCAGAACATTCCAGGTCTTTGCAGCCAAGTGGTTATTGGGAGTCAAGTATGAATGGGTGGCAGGAAGCATTGGAGATCACTCTAGAGGGATCCCAGTCTATGCTCCACAGAGCTTCCTCTCAGCTTCTTTCTTTCTCTCTTCCCTCTCTCTCCTCACTACACAGAAGAATGTATGCACTGCAGTGGAGAAAATTATGAAGGGAAAATATCCAAAACTGTGTCTGGACTTGACTGCCAGGCCTGGGACTCGCAGAGCCCACATGCTCATGGATACATCCCTGACAAGTAAGGAGGTTTCACAGCCAAGACGGAGGCACATTAGGCACGTGCTCCTCTCCAGATGTTTCTGCTTGCTTCAAGAATTCAAGGCTGGGTGGCTTTGGTTTTTAAGGCGGGCATCCTCCCTGTAGGCTGCATATGAAGTGTATAGTCTTGCTACTCATTACGTGGTCCATGGGCATCATTGATGCTTGCTAGAAATGCAGCAGTCAGGCCCTGTGAGTAGAATTTGGGTTATAACCAAATCCATAGCCAATTCGTATTTCTGTTAAAACCAAGAAGCACACTTAGCTTGTTTATGCCTCCTTCACTCCTTCCTTTATCTATTTACACCAGTTATAGTCTAGACTTTCTGACTGTGATCTGTGGGTGAATATCATGCATCTTGCAGATCCCTGACTTTTTTGTGGGTATTTACACTGGGTCATTCACAACGTCTACCAAGTTCTCAAAGGTGACTATGAGTTTAAGAACAGGACCAGGGGCTTCCTGTTCCAGAAAGCAATGAGGGTTTCCAGAGCAAGCACTTGTGAGGATTCAAGCTCATATTTTGCACAGGAAAACATCTCCCTACAGATGCCAAGCTCTTCCTCCTCCTTCTGTAAGGACGTTGAACATTTCTTTAAGTGTTTCTTGGCCATTCCTCCATTGAGAATTCTCTGTTTGTATCTGTACCCCATTTTCTAATTGCATTATTTAGCTTGTTGAAGTTTAGTTTCTCGAGTTCTTTATTTATTTTGGATATCAGCCCTCTGTCGCATGCAGAGATGGTGAAGATCTTTTCCCATTCTGTGGGCTGCTGTTTTGTTCTATTGACAGAGTCCTTTGCTTTACAGAAGCTTTTCAGTGACCCTGATCTTTTCTGAGGGGAAGCATGGGGGATTGGATCCAGGGGAGAGAGAATGTGAAAGATGGGAGGGAGAGGAGGGAGAGGAAACTGCAGTTGGTATGTAATATGTAAGAGAAGAATAAAAAAATTAGAAAAGTAAAAAGAAAAAAAGTACATGCTGGCTTATATGATTTTTTTTTATTCCTAAATTATTGGTATGTTACCACAGCAAATAAAAAATGAAAGAAAACAGGGGAAACAAATCTTTCTTGTTCCATCCAGATTTCCAAGCAAGAACCTGAAGATGAATTATTGCCGCAACCCTGATGGGGAGCCTCGCCCCTGGTGCTTCACCACGGACCCCAACAAACGCTGGGACTACTGTGACATCCCCCACTGCAGTAAGTTCAGTTCGTACCCAATTCTCTGGAAGACATCTCCCCCCACCCGCCTGCCCCTTTTTGGAAGTATGTTGTTAGCTCACTACAGATCCTAAAGAGTAGTCCCACGGGTCTGGAGGATGCTCTTGTCTCCTTTCATCTAATTTATTATCCATTTAGATAGCTGATAAGGGTGTCCATTTATTGACTTTTTTCCCAGTCAGAGATTTCCACCTTTTGTGAATATTATCAGTTTTAAGGTGAAACTCCTGCTCTAGGTGCCCTAACAGAGTGTATCCTACAACCACTCATTTGCCCATGAAAGATGCAGGAGTGCTGAAAGGCAGGGAGATATGTAAGCAGAGAAAGATGGAGTCAGTGTGGCCACACTGAGAAGTACCAATAAGGGAGTTCAGTGATGCCATGCCATCTTTAAGGGCTGGAGCTCTGGGACTTTCTAGAAAAGGGGAGACAGATGAAGGGCTTGAGGTTCGCACAGCTGACAGAGCAGAAGGTCGTGGGCATCAGTGGGCTGTTGGTTATTATCTCAGCTCTGTCTCTACTGGGGAAGCTATCACCACCATCATCATCTCTTGAGGAGAGCATTCTGGTTCCCAGGAGATGATTGATTGTTCTCCTCTGATGTAGCCTCTCCATCATGAGTAACTGGCCTCACTTGGAGATAATCTGTTGTGAGGGTTCAGTGTTTCTTGGGGTGATTTCACTCTTTTGTCACAATCCAGAGGCTGAGGAGATAGTTCAGTAGGTTAAGTGCTTGCCTACAAGCCTGATGATCTGAGTTCAATCTCTAGAACACATATTTAAAAAAACCAACTGAGCACAGCTGTAATCCTAGTGCTGGGGAGATGGAATCAGGCGGAAGCAAGGGGATCCCTGGGTCTTGGTGCCCAGCCAGCCTAGCCTACTTGTAAAAGACCCTGTCTCAAAAAGAAAAAAAGGAAAAAATGTCTAGGGAAATGACAGTTGGGGTTGTTCTCTAGCTGCCACACACCCTCACATAACACACACACACACACACACACACACACGCACACGCACACGCACACACGCTGCTTATCATCAGTCCAGTCATTTCTCAAATCCACGGGGACTTGCAGAACTGAGCAGCTCAGGAAGAAAGTGTTAAAGAGGCAAAAACAGAGACAAAGAACCACGTGGAGTTAGTTGGGTCAGCGACCTTCTTCTCAAGCCTGCTCAAATGCAGGTTTCTGGGTGGTAGCTGTGCCATTCCAGTCTTCACTGAGCTGAAGGGAGCCTGACAGCTTGGCTGTTTCATGAACTTCATTACCAGACAGGTGTTTTTGTTTTTGTTGTTTTCTCTAATTGAGCTGTCAACACAGATATCTGTGGGCGCCCAGCTGTTTCAGCTGTCTAATTTGGGGGTGTCCAAGTTAGTAAATAGAGCTCATAAAAGTGACACATGGGGAAAGCTATGCCACACTGTTCCTTCCTTAATAACTGGAATGGAGTCTCAGAGGGTAGACAGGTCATGAGCAAATCTTAGAAATGACATGCAGGGACAGCCTTGAACTCACAGAGATCCGACTGCCTCTGCCTCCTGAGTGCTGGGATTAAAGGCATGCGCCACCACTCCCGGCTGTCTGTGCATTCTTAGTGGAAAAACCTTCATGATCAATTCTTTCCCCCATTCAAGCAACGCCCCCACCCCCACCGGGTCCAACCTACGAATGTCTGAAGGGAAGAGGTGAGAGCTACCGAGGGACCATGTCTGTCACCGTGTCTGGGAAAACCTGTCAGCACTGGAGTGAGCAAACCCCTCATAAGCACAACAGGACGCCAGAAAATTTCCCCTGCAAGTATGTCCCGCCCATCTCCTTCCCCACCCCTGTCGCCATGAGCTGTGCAGCCCATAGACTTCATGTTGGTTATAGTATAAAGAATTCAAGAATGAAGACTGATCAGGTACCATGCAAGGAAAGAGACATTCGGCAATGTTTTTCCTGTTACAATCTTTCTCAAAGTCTGCCCCACCAATACCATCAGGAATTTACTAGAAATGCAAACTCATGGATGCCACTCTAGAGTTAGTTTATTGGAGACCCAGGACAGTGTAGACAATCCTCATTGCTCCAGCACACAACACAGTGCCCAACACAGAACTAAAGACCTATTTTATACCATCACACAAAGTCAAGGAATATATTTTAGCCATCAATTCTGCTATGCCCGATTCCTTGACATACTATGTGAGGTCTAAGCTTGACTTAAGCTTCCTCCTGTACCTGTCAGTCATTTGGTATGTGTGATTCTAGAGGATTAGATATGTACAGTATTCTCTCTCACAAGCATGTGCACACCTTGGTTATTTAAGCTCTTTGAAGAGCAAAACTCATACTTTTCTAGAAATCTGGAGGAAAACTACTGTCGTAACCCGGATGGAGAAAATGCTCCCTGGTGTTATACCACCGACAGCCAGCTGAGGTGGGAATACTGTGAGATTCCATCCTGTGGGTCCTCTGCATCAGATTCCTCAGGTACGAGCAGGTCACGAGAGGTCACTGAACAATTGCTCTGTGTTTGTCTCTAATGGCCTCTTCACAGTGTATCAGGGTGTGGTACCTTTGCTTCGCCTAATCTCAGTTGTGGGTCAGAGTGCAGCTTGTATGATTTCAATTACAGCATTTTTGAATTTGTTGCTTGCCCAGTGGCTCAGGATATAGCCTTGGTGAGTGATTCCCAGAACTCTTGAAAATTTGACTTCTGTTGTTGTGCTTAGGATGTTTCTTCTAAAAGTCAACTTGAACAAATTCTATTGGGGTTCTGTATTCCTACTGTATTGCTTAATGTCCAACTTTAACTGTAGACTAATCTATATTTCTTTTGTTTCTATTTGCCTACTGTATTGTGAAGCTCTGTTGGCAGGCACATACACATTGAAGATATCTTTATTTTCTTCTTTTTTTTAATTTGTCCATGATTTTTTCTTTATTTTTTGTTTCTTCAAGTTACATCTCAATCGCAGTCCCACCCTCAACCCCCCATCCTCTTCCCTTTTTTTGTTTTTTAAGTTTAAGGTATATCTTATTTCCCCCTACAGTTTCCCCTTTCAGTCCAACAAATGGCTCTTTCTCTTATAATAATAAATACAATACAAAACAACAGAGGTAATTAGGCCACAGTTATGAGGGTTATATGGCTTAGCATACATTCCCAATGTCCAGTCCATATGTATTTGGCACCTGACTTTAACATTCTACTATCTAACCATCTCCATGAGTTTAAAGTTCTATATCTAACTCAACATTCATACTAACTTGCAACACAATTTTAAAAGCATCTTCTTAGATCTATAACACTCTCTTGACTCCTAAACAACTCAAAATTTAATTATGAGACTCTAGCTAACTGTTCTTCAACCTCCTCAGAGACCTGAGAGGGATAAATATATCTGATTTTATAGGAAGTGCAGGGCCTGCAGCTTCCAAAACTAAGAAATGACATACCAGTAGCTGCCTGGACAGTTCCCATTTTCTCTCCATACATTACAGCATCGATCTTTAGTCGTTTGGCCCAGTTTCTCTGACAGACATTGATTGTAGAGCAGGGGTTATGAAGGATTTTGCCTACCCTGTCTTGGCAGAGCTAGGCTGTTGACTTACCTGCTTCCAAGTTTTGTCCTTTTTGGACAGCATTCTGTTTACAGTTGGAGCAAGGGGCTTTTCCTACCAAGAGATAGGCTTGTGACTAATTCAATCATCTCACACTGGAGATTCTTTGATGCTCATCTTCTACTTGGAGTAGAATAGGGGGTGCTGTCAGGAGTTGATATGTCTCGATATAAAAAAATCTAAAGTTATGAAAACATCTTTGAATGCCATATTCTGCAGATCTCTTAGGGTTTTTGAAGAGGCCCTATCTATCTCTTATATTAGGATAAGCAGATGTTGCTTATTATAAGATCTTAGCAGCTTTATTTCTGATTAGCTTAGAAAATAACTATAATAGGCTGTTATAGTACCTAACAAAACATAACTATTAGTTTGCATTTCTTAATTATCCTAAACAGCAGCCTTATTTGTAATAGCTAGAAACTGGAAACAACCCAGATGTCCCTCAGCTGAAGAATGGGTTAAAAAACTGTGATACATCTACACAATGGAATATTATTCAGCTATCAGGAACAATGAAATTATGCAATTTGCAGCCAAACGGATGGAACTAGAAAAGTTCATCCTGAGTAAGCTTACCCAGACTCAGAAGGATGCACATGGCATCTATTCACTTATAGTAGGATTTTAGCCATATAGTAGAGGATATCGATATTACAACTAACACACCAAAAGGAACTTGGACATAGACTTTTTATTTTTTATTTTTATTTTTTTACTTATTTTTTATATATTCTTTTTCTATTTTTTATTCTTTTTTTATCTGTTTTTCTGCTTATTTGTTTGTTTATTTTTTAGTTCTCTCTCCCGGGCAATGAGACACTTTTCACTGGTGGAACTGCCTTGTAGACCCCCAATGAATGAGGAGGCTCTTGGCCCTCATACGACCTCTCAACTGAGATGAGGGACTGTTTTATAAGGACACCTCACCCCAGAGAAATGGGATGGAAGGGTTAGGAGGTAAAGAAAAAAAATGAAATGTGATGTTTTGGCCTTTTACTACTAATTGTCATAAACTGTTTAGGATAATATCTTTATCTTCTTAACAGAATGTCTCCTTTGTTATGGTATAATGTCTTCTCATTTCTGAAAACATTCCTCATTCTGAAGTTTATCTTTACTGATGTGAACAGAGACTTTTCATCTCTGCCTACATTAGTGTTTGTACAATATCTCATTAGCTTTCTAACTGAGATATTAGCATTAACATAATTGTGTGTGGTTGGCTTTAAGTCCATCATTAAGGTAGTTGTTGGATCCTGTTTCATTGCTATCATTCGTCTTTTCTCTCTGTCACATGGAACGCAAATTACCCAATTACTTTTAGTTTGCCAGTTACTCCCGTATCTGTGTCACCTGCTGATCAGTCCATCCCAGGACTTCCTCATGGCTGATGCTGTGGGGTTTGCTCCTTGAACTTCTATTTTGTTGTTTTTAGAAGTTTCTACCTCTGCTGAAATTCTCTTGACTCATGTACATTGGCCATTTTCTCCAGACGATCCATGAACAACTAACAAAGACTATTTCACAATCCCAACTTGATAGTGTTCGACTGTGGTCACCTCTGACATTCAATGGCCTTTTCTTGTGTCCTAGATGCAGGACCACCTCTGCCCCAGCCTCAGAGGCTCAGGACTTTAGTGTCCTTATAAGCAGGAGAGGGTCTAGGGAAGTATGTAGAGTGCCAGGTCTGGCCCCATCTTACCTGTTGGCCTCATCGTGGAGCACCCTGCCCTCTTGTTCTCATGAACATCTGGTAGTAATTCATAAAAATAACTTGTGCACAATGACATTTCCATGTCAACACTCTGACTGCTTTTGTTCATCTTCCATGGGTTTTTGTTGATGTTGTTGTTTTAGCTTTTTGAGACAGGGTTTCTTTATGTAGCAGAGCCCTGGTTGTCCTGGACTTACTCTGTAGACTAGGATGGCTTCGAACTCAACAGCAATCCATCTGTCTCTGCCTCCCAAGTGCTGGAATTAAAGGCATGTGCCACCACACCTGGCCTCTTCCAAGGTTTTGGTTTTTTTTTCCCCCAATATGTTTTACAACACTATAAAAGATGTGTGTGTGTGTGTGTGTGTGTGTGTGTGTGTGTGTGTGTGTGTGTGTGCATATTCATGCAGTGGGGATTCCTATATGCTGCTTTACTGCATGAGTCATAAATTAGTACTCAGATTTGTCTGCTCCATATCTTATTTACCTCAGTTTCTTCTTCTTTGATTTCAGTTCTCCCAGACCAAACCCCTGTGGTCCAGGAGTGCTACCAGGGCAATGGGCAGAGCTATCGGGGTACATCGTCCACCACCAACACAGGGAAGAAGTGCCAGTCCTGGACATCTATGAGTCCACACCAGCATGTGAAGACCCCAGAGAACTTCCCAGACGCGTATGTCTTTGATTTTAACCATGAGAAGATCAATAGCCGACTTAGGTTTCCATTGAGTGCCCCATGCTTTAAACCAACTCCCTTGGACCACATTTCTCTGAAATCAGCACACGGGGAAGAATGTGGCAGGGACTTCACTTTTAAGAAAAGGACCTGAGAGAAGAGAAGCTATTGACCTTCTTTCTTTCCCAAGAAAGTTTGTAGAAGCAAGGGGTGATATGTGGATGTGGTAAGGTCCCGTCGGTAGAAAGCTTGTAAGAACAAGTCACCATAAAGCTTAGAACCAGCACCATTACCCAATCTGTGCTAAAGATCATGCTGGCTCTCAGCATCAGGATGTGTTATTCCAGTGTATATTACTGGAGTGGAGTTTTGAGTTTGTCTTGTGTTTGGCTCACAGGCTAATATTTCTAGTGGCATCTGCATCACTATTTTCTTTCAGTAACCTCACCTGGAAAGCCTTGCTGACCTAGAGTACAGTGTTCTCAAGGGGTATGAGTTGCCAGAGAATGGTGTTGGTAGCCATAGCAGTAAGACCATGGAAGAATGAAAGAGTTAGGAAGGGAGGAGATGAGGGAGAGAGACAAGGAAGGAAGGAGGGAAGGAAGGAAGGAAGGGAGAACTAGGGAAGAAAAAGAGAGAGGTACAAAGGATGTAGAGAAAAGTAAGGAATGGATGGATGGATGGAGGAAAGAGAGAGAAAGCAAGTCAGAAAGAGATGTAGGGAAGTAAGGAGGAAAAGAAGGAATGAAGGAAGGGGGTACTGAAGGAAAGAAAAAGCAAGTTAGGAAGGAAAGAAGGGGAGAAGAAAAGAAGGGACAGAGGATATAAGGCAGAGAGAAAAGGAAGAAGGAATAAAGGGAGGGACAAAAGGAAGAAGGGACAGAGGGAGGAAAAGAACGCAGGACAGAAGAAAGGAAGGGCCTCAAGTTCTGAAATCAGTACAGGCATTGTTCACAGGGCACATGACTGATGGACAGAGACAGTCCTAATGACAGTGAATTCGAATGTTCAAAGAGCAGCAGGCATACAGGAGGTCAACAGACAAGTCATTGTATGTCTGTTCAAGGGACATGTAACTGAACAATAAAATTATAAACATCATCAGCAGTAGTATAAAAACAACAAAATATTTAGTGAAAAATTGAATATAGCATACCTAAGAATTGCATATGGCACAGCTTAATCGTTAAGGAGAAAATTAAAAACTAAGTAGTGATAGATCACATATATCAATCAAAAGATTAACTAAATATCAGTCCACACCAAGTTAGCCATTGGATTCAACCCACAAATTCTAGCAGTCTGTTTTTTGGGGAAAGAAGCAATGTTTACAGCGAATACCTCAGAATCGTCAAGATAATGTTTAAAAGGACATCAATGGAAGGCTGACACTGAGGTGTGTAGACGGCAATTAAGACCATCATTGTGATGGTGTCAGCAGGAAGGGGATCAGACAAAGGCAATGGGGATAGTCCACAATCAAACCCTGGTTCATACAGACAAATGATTTTCCAGTACAAGCAGCAAAGGAACTCAATGCATGAGGCATCTTTTTCCAGAATAGAAAAGGAATAATGAATGCTGTGTAGAACACTCCCCCACCTCTGCCAACCCAAACCCCACAACCAAGTCCAGCAAACTCAAAATGTGCATTCTTGACTTATACTTTCTATATCAAACTAAAATTTTCCAAAGCTGTTAGACCTCAGTGTAAAAGCTATAATTAAAGCTGAAATGTGAAACTTCTGGGGGAAAAAAGAAGAAAAGTATTTTAATAACCTTGGGAAAGGCAAATCTTTTAGGGAAAATACTTTTTTAAATGATAATTTTTTTAAATACTTTATTTTTTTTTCTTCAAGTTACATCTCAGTCACAAACCCCTCCCTATTCCCCCTTCCTATCGCGCCCTTCCACCCTCTTCCCCCCAGAAGTTTCCCCTTTCAGTCCAACATATGGTTCCTTCTCTTATAGCAGTAAGTATTATACAAAACAACAGATATAAATATGCCACATTTGTGAGAGTTAAATGGCCCAGTATACCTTCAAGAATTATAACTACAGGGAGACCCGCCAGGCACAGAGTTCACATGGCTACTAGTAAAAAGACAGGAGTAAGGGTATCCAGAGTGGGAGAGGGATGTGTGATCAACATTCATACATGCATAAGTGTAAATACCACAACTACTTTAGAAATCACTTTATGGTTTCTCACAAGATTGAGAAGCATGCTTTTACTCTATAAACTTGCAATTCTATTCTTGAATATTTACCTCATAAAATAGAACCGTTATTCCGCAAAGATATTTCTTTTTCTTCCCGAGACAGGGTTTCTCTGTGTATCCCTGGCTGTCCTGCACACACTCTGTAGACAGGGCCAACCTTGAGCCCATAGAGATCTGCCTGCCTCTGCCTCTCGAGTACTGGGATTAAAGGCATGGGCCACCATGCCCACCAACTGAAGACAGCTGTGAATGGCCATGTGGGTGCTGGGACTTGAACTTGGATCCTTTGGAAGAGCAGCCAGTGCTCTTAACTGCTGAGCCATCTCTCCAGTCCCTAAAAGAGATCTTTAAGAATATGCATAGTGGGTCTGATGAGGTAGGCAAAGGAACTTTCTACACAAACATGGTAACCCAAGTTATCTCTCCTGAACCCATGTCAAGGTGGAAGGGTAGATCTGACTCCACAAACTGCTTATCTAACCTAGCTCTCATGATACAGTCTTGGCTGGCCTAGATCTGGCCTACAACTCATAGACATCCACCTGTTTCTGTCTCCTGAGTGCTGGAATTAGGGGAATGAGCACCACACCTGGCTAAATGGTTTTTTTTAAAAGAATATTCATAGATTCATTTATGAAGAATATTTATTTATTTATGACATATCAAGGCTATAAACAACATTAATAATCATCAATAGAAAAGTATGAGTTAATACTTTTTGGTCAAGACATACAATGAAAGGAGCTTAAAAATTTTATATTAAGGAAAGGATATATAAAAGTGTACATTCTGTGGGGATCCATTTATTGGTAAGAGGAGCTAAACTACTTGGGACAAAATAACTATAGTGTTGGTCTCTGGGAAGAGGTGGTGGGGATGGGACATCCAGGCTAATGAAAATGTTATATGTCATGAGAATGTTTATCAAACCCTTCAAACTCCATTCAGATCTGTATTTCTCATGAGATATACTAATTACTTTGGTACATGGCTGTGACCAAAATACCAGACAGTACAACAAAGACAGGAAATTTTGATTTTGGCTCATGGTTCCAGAGAGTTCAATCTGTGGTCATGTGGCTCCAAGTGCTTGTGCAGAAAATCACAGTGGCTGGGACGTGTTGTGGAGGAAGCTGTGCACATAGCAGCAGAGAGTAACAGGAAGTAGTCAGGGATGATATTATATTATGTCTAATGCTGTATTAAGGGTGTGCCCCATTCACCTATTCCTTCCAGCGAGGCTCCAAAGTTACCAGAACGTCCCCATATGGCACCACTGGCTGGGAACCAAGTGTTTAAAACATGAGCCAGGGGAGACATTTCAGCTTCAAACCACAATACCAGAAGTGAAGTACATCTCAAATAAAAGAAGGCAGGTCTCCAGCAGCATATCTAGCGCCTTGGTATCTAATGACTGGCCTCCCCTAGCTGTGGACACAGGCTTAAGAAAAGCCACTTGTCTGCAGTGTCCCCAGACGGTGCTGGGTTCCAGTTCCTATAGATGATACAGGTCATGACCCTGAGTTGACTTCAAGAACAAGGACTCTGGGAGCTTAGGACAATATTCTTGGGTAGGAATTAGGGGACAAGAGGGTTGCATTTTCTATTGTTTCCCAGTGTCCTCACCCAATATGGATTTTTACTCAAGTGTTTTGACCCCCACATCTCTTCAGGCCCTTCATAGCCCCCAGAAGATTGTGTCATCTCCACTGGCCCTTCTGATTTAACTCCTCCCCTATTGTTTGAATCTGGCTTCAGCAGGCAGAGAATTGATCTGAGACAGAAGGTTCCTGCCCGCGACTGTATCCTACCGAAATGATACCCTGCCCGAGAACTCCTTTACCAGACCAACTTTTGTGACTCCTTCAAATGCAAATCAACCCTTACCATATTTACACCAACTTCATAATTCCCACTTACTGTAAATGTTTAGAATTTTAACTACATAAGAACAAACAAGGTTAGGGAACTCTCCTCCTCTTCATATGCTATTGCTTCCTTTGGGTAACAAGTTTAGTTTCCCCATGTAGTGATTTATAGAAAGATATCAATATATTCATAATTGTTTTTTAAAATATAAACTTACATTTCAATATCTACTTTAAAATGCATTTGGGAAAAGTATTTGGCAGAGTGTCAAAGGAAATGTTATGATACTTGTTTTTACATTTATACAATATAATTATATTTATATAATTATACAGATAAATATGTATATATACACATACAGATAAATATGTATATATACATATACACATGAACATATACATATATTCATATATGCATAAATATGTATATGTATATATATATATATATATATATATATATATATATATATAAGTATACACAGACACACACACACACACACACACTGTCTCAGGTTTGGTTAAGAGGACCATGTGCATTGTTAGTATCTTCAGTGGGATGTTTCAACAGCACTTTGCTAACACTTCTGTTGTAACAAAATTGGGAAGGTGTTGAGTTTTTCCTCTGCTGATTGCACTGTTCTGGGATTTACAGTGGTCTGGAGATGAACTACTGCAGAAACCCTGATGGTGACAAGAGCCCCTGGTGCTACACCACAGACCCAAGCGTCAGGTGGGAATACTGCAACCTGAAGAGATGTTCTGAGACAGGAGGGACTGCTACAGAATCATCGTCCTCGGTCCCCCAAATTCCAAATGTGCCAGCCACCTCTGAGCCAGGTAAAGAGCCAGTGGCCAGATGTGGACGCTGGAGACAGAGGAGGAAGTGTTACTGATGTGGAAGTTCTCACACTTCATGAGGCATCAGTGTGAGCTGAGGGTATACTGGGTGGAATGAGTCTCAGCTCCATCTTGGGACAGGCAGGGAGGTGATTGTTGGCAGAAGGTGGGTAGTTTCCTAAGGTACCATGTAAGCCCTCCAGGTGTTCTCTCTATTCACACTGTTGTAAAGCTGGGTTTTCCTAAATCCTAGCCTGAGTTCCCTTCTAAAAACATCCTACCAATGTTGGGATCATTTCCAAGCCTGGTAACATCTCAGGCCACTTAAGCTAGGTGGCAACTCTTGCTAATTGTCACCATCCTAGTATCTGAAAGCTGAGTCACTGGGTCTGCCACTAGAGAGCAACCCAATGCTAATCTGCTAGAGCAGTAGTTCTCAACCTGTGGGACATGACCCCTCTGTGGTCGAGTAACCCTTTCAACAGTGGTAGTATATCAGATATCCTGCATAGCAGATATTTACATTGTGATTCATAACAGTAGCAAATTTACAATTATAAATTGGCAACAAAAAGACTTTTATGGTTGGGGGTCGCAGAACATGGGGAACTGTATTAGGGGGTCACCACATTAGGAAGGTTGAGAACCACTATATTTGAGCAAGCCAACACTAATGCTTTTATACCATATCATGCTTGGACTACCCAAGGGCACATAACCTCCCTCTTCCCTCCCTACAGACTGTATGTATGGGAATGGTAAAGACTATCGGGGTAAAAAGGCCACCACTGTAACGGGCACTCCCTGCCAGGGATGGGCTGCCCAGGAGCCCCACAGGCACAACATCTTCACCCCAGAGACGAACCCACGAGCGGGCCTGGAAAAGAACGTAAGCCAATTTGGTTTGGTGCGGTCTGTTCTGTTCTGCATTTTCCTGACCAATCTTTGAAGAGATTTAGTATGGGGTTTCACTAAACTGGCCAGGACCGATCTTTGGTATTGAGGGAAAAAGGAAGGGAGGGGAACATTGGAGTAGGTGTGGGGAAGGAGTGGGAACAAAGCAGAGGCCACAGCCAAGTGTCCTACCTTTGACTTAATTCTGACATTGTCTGGGGACAGATCCCACAGCTTCTTGGCTTCACTATTGTGAAGAGATGTGGTAGGTAATGCATGGGGAAGGGTGTGGAGAGAGGAGGAGCGTCCTGCCCTCTCTGGGTACCCTCTAGCACTTCACGACTCCTAGGAATCTCTTGGAACATGTGACCCCCTCCTTTTTTAAATGGAAGCTTTGCTATGTTGACATGATTATTCATGTATTGACCTTTGGTGCAATGCACCCACCAGGCCCTCTTTCTCCTTTGAGGGTCAGAGCATAGGGCTGAAATTCCAATGCTTTGCTCACAGCTGGTTCTGCTGAACACCCCCTGTCCCAAATCCCGAGGTCCTCCAGAAGCTCTCTTGGTCACTTAATTAGAACAAAAGATGCTCTCATCACTCAGGATGTCACAGGGCTTTAGGGTCTGTGTCTGATGCTGTTTGAGGAACAGCCCAGGTCACAGGAGTCAGAAACCATGGAGCAGAGACCACATTTATCTTCGTTATATCACAGCATCAGAGAAAGCATGGCCCTTCTCTCTTGACCCATGGAGGTGCAAACGTTTTAAATCAACAACAAGGCTTCATGGGGCCCAGGTTCCTGAAGCCAACCAGTAATGTCTTACTGTCTCTGATGGCTGGTTCTCCATATCTGGCCCAAGGAGTGGCTTTCTAGCTGGAACTTGCTTTGAGCAGAGACAGGACCATTGACATTCTGCAATTGAGGCTTTATAAACACCTTAAAGCAACTTTTCAAAAAACAAGAAGGCAAGAAAGCAAAGGGACACTTCCTTCCATCCTGTAGGAAGATCTACCTCTCTACATCTGTCTCCACTCCACCCCAGGAGAGCCTCCTCTCAAATGCCTGTCTCTTTCAGTACTGCCGAAACCCAGATGGGGATGTAAATGGGCCGTGGTGCTATACAATGAACCCTAGAAAACTTTATGACTATTGTGACGTCCCCATATGTGGTAAGTTTCACCCCCTTTCTCTTCTTTGCTCCCACCTTCCCCTCTCTTCTACCTCCCTTTCCTTTTTTTTTTTTTTTTGTAAGGAAACTACTTTCCAATGAATGGAGTGACCGTCTTCTTCATGGGGACTTACACAAAACCAACCACCCACCACAGACAGGCTTTGAGCCCAGTGCCTCTAAGAAGGAAATGGCTGCCTCTTCCCCTGAGCCCTCTTTCACACAGGCATCTTGAATCTGACCTATTATTGTCCTATTATATAGTCCGGTATCAACTAAACTTAATACTAACTCCTCAAAGTGTAAAAGGGAACTAATCATCTCCAGGAGGCTTCCCATGAACTTTTCAATATCTAGCTTGAGGTGCACATAAAGCAAGTTCAGAACGGATGTGATAGGATGTGTATCAGCTACTTTGTTGCTGCTGTGATAAAATGCCATGACCGAAAAAAGCTACTTAAGGAAACATTGACGGCTATGGCGTACTGTTCCAAGAAGCTAGATGCCCACAGTGGGAGAGGCTGAAGTGTGATGTCAGGAGCAGCTGGCTAAGGGATATCAAGGGCATTCAAGAAAGTAGAGAGCCAGCTGGAAGGGGGGCTGAGGTTATAAACTCTCAAAACCTGCCCCTTGTGACATACTCTCTTCAACAAGACTCCACAGCTCAGAAGTTCCGCGGCCTATCCAAACAACTCCAACCACCACCTGGGGAACCAAGTGTTCACGAGCCCTTGGGGAACATTTCTCATGTAAAGCAGCATTGAGATGGCAAATCAATGGCTGTGTCTACAAGTGAAGCTGCCCCCACTCTGTGCTCACCAACTTTGCAGTCAGAACTTGTCATTGTGGATTTCTCTTTCTTACAGTGTGCTAGCCTGGGGCCAGGATGTCTGGGACTGGAGGGAGGGGCTTAGCTTGCAGAGCTCTCAGAGGCTGTGTCTCCAGTATTTTGGGGACAGTGGTCAGGTGGCTCATGGGCAAAGAAAGAGGTGGGGGTGAGGGAGAGGTAATAGGCAGGGTTACTCAGTTTTACTCTAAGACAACATGGGGGTCGCCAGAGTTAGGGCAGCAGAGAGCGACCTCTTTCTCTAGTGAGGGCTTTTGTATACTTGGAAGCAACTGTCTTGGTGGCTTTTTTACCTGAAAGTTCCCAGGGTCTCAGTGTCTCCTGTTAAATCTCCACACTCAGTTTCTACCCCTTGCCTCACACACACCCCCTACTGTCTTTACCTGTCCTGCATAGGCTGACCCTAAATGGTGCCTGGCTTGGCATTCATGCCTTGGGCTCCATGTCCTGGCTTCAAAGGGCCCTGGTCCCCTCCCCTCCCCTCAGATCCTCTCTGGAGCAGCCCTGGATACTATTGAGTCAAGCCTTCATATTCAACAGCCACAGCCCACGGTGCCAAGTCTCAGCTGCTCTCCATAAACCCTCCATGCCTTCAAAATCAGTATCACAGGGGAGATGTTTAACAGCAATTTGTCAAGTTCCCCGGCCAGCCTCTTGGGCACCTTTGTCCCACCCCCACCCCCACCCCCACCCCCACCCCAAATGGACTACAGCTCCTATGTGCTGACCCTGAGGAAAAGACTCTCCAGAACATTCTACCTCAGTGATGCTGGTCTCTTGTTAACCACAGCTAATTTTTCAGACCTTGCTGACCAGCAAAACAAAGGTTTCACTTCACAGTTTCTTAATTCAGAATGCCACATAAATAGGGCCAGTAGTGTCTTTGAGAGACTCTCAAACTCCAAACTCCCGTCTGAAGTTTCACAAGCCAGGCCTTCATTTTTCTCAACAGTCTTATCTTCCAAGCTCCCACACAATAGCTCCTAAAGCTCTAAGCAGTCAATGGCCTTTCCAGCACAGATCTCCAAAATTATTCCACAACCCTCCCCAAAACAACACCGGTAGGTCTGTCACAGCAATAGCCTACTCACTGGTACCAATGTCTGCTCTAGTTGGTTTCTTTGTTGCTGTGATAAAACGCCAAAAGCAACTTGGAGAAGAAAGGTTTGTTTGGCTTACCTTTTATATCACAAGCCCGTCATTGAGGGAAGCCAGGCAGCAGTTCAAGGTTGGAACCTGGAGGCAGAAGTGAACCAGAAACCATGGAGTAATGCTGTGGCCAGCTTGCTCCTGATGATTGGACCACCTGCCCAGGGGATGGCACCACCCACAGTGGGTGGAGCCCTACTACATCAATCACTAATGGAGAAAATGCCCCACAGGTTGCCCAAAGGCTTATCGGATGGAGGCAATTCCTCAGCTGAGGTTCCCTCGTCCCAGGTGACTGTAGTTTGTCTCAAGATGACAAACACTAACCAGCACGTGCAAGGCACAGTGATAGTCACTGAGCTGAGCTTTAGAGAGGATGGTGCCATCACAATACACAGCTCTTTTGAAAAGCCCTCCCTGCATGGATTTTCAGAACAGGCCATGGCAAATAGAAAGTGGAAGATTCAGGTGCCAGCTACTTTCAGACTCTCTGGTTCACTAAGACAGAAGGAATTTCTTCTTGGGAATGCTATGAACAATGCTTATGGCTACCTTTCTGAAGACTTTGGGGCTGCGGGCCACTAAGAATCAATTTTGAATATCTCCTGCATCCCTGTTAATGGGAATTACCAAAGATGGGATGCAGATCCTGCTCTCCAGTAAAGTAGCCAGCTGACTGGTCAGAGGGAATGCATACAGGAGGTAAACAGAGAGGAAAAGCAGGAGGCAAGTGGATTGATTGTTAGAGGTTGATTACAGTAGCCTGTTTGGGGCAGTATGTAGGGCAGGGGAGGGGAGGGGAGGTCAGGCCCGTGCTGAAACCAGCAGAGAGAAGGTAAAATTGATCTGAGAATAGTTGCACTTGCTGTCTACATACACAGACACAGACAGACACACTACCCACACAGATTCACAAGAAAAAAAAAGATACCATATTGTCTTCCAATGAGGATAAGAGCCATGAGCTTTAGGAATCCTCCCACAGTTTGGAAATTTTGACACTGCAGCATGATGCTGTCTTCTACAGATGTGTTGGGCCACATTTTTTTATAGCCATCCTGAGATTCTTGTAGGCTGCAGGCTGCGCATCCCACAGGGATGGTGATAAGCAGGTCTTCGTGTTCCAAATATATTATATCATAGCTGAGCAACAGTTACAAATAGCTATGTTTGTCCATCGGAGTTCACCAAGGAAAGCTCTTATTTTAATTCTATGCTACATCAATTTCATTAAATGATTAGAGCTTATAGCTCCTTCAGAGGATAGGGTTTTGCACTGTCTGCTGCCACTTTTGAAACTTGGAGGAACTGTTCCAAAGATTGCCGGTGACCCTGGGAATGTCACAAACTCAGCTCCTGGCCACGGGCCATGACTTTATCAGGACTGTACAACAGAACTTGCCTCAGTGTGACCTTCTTCTCCCATATCACTCCACAGCATCATCTTCATTTGAGTGTGGGAAGCCTCAGGTGGAACCGAAGAAATGCCCTGGGAGGGTGGTGGGTGGCTGTGTGGCCAACCGGCACTCCTGGCCCTGGCAAATCAGTCTTAGAACAAGGTAAGAATTTGCAGAGACATTTCCCACCTGTCTGTGTGAGCTTTGCAAAGTCTTTATGCTAAGCCTACAATGCTGAGCCCTATTGCTTGCCTTTGTGTTCTCCTAATATAAGGGGTAAAGATAACTACATGGAGTTTTAAAAGGATGTCTTCTTAGGTTCTCTACTTTGAAAATGTCTAAAAATGATATTTAAGGAAAGAAAAAAACTCTGGGGCACTGTCATTAAATTCTGTAAGTACAACAAACTATGCGAAATGATGACATTCCCAAAGGACAAGGAAAGTGCTTTATGGGTTCGTGTGCTCACTGGCTGTTGTAAAATTAAAGGAATATTCTCACAAATGTGACACTGTGCAGGTTGGGGCTCATCGGGGAGCTTGGCTGTCAGAGATGCAGGTATCTGACAATACTGTGTGCCCTTTTGTGACCCCTTGAATTTAACCCAGAGGCTGCTTGTGCATTCACAAACACACAAACAAGCCAGCTCCTGATTGCCAGAGTTTAAAGGAGAACGTGTCTGAGCCTGTGGAAGCAGAGCCACATGTGGTGGAATGCATCTGTAATCCTTAATTCACCTCTCCTGGGCATGGCTTAGAAAGGGCACATATGGAACAAGGTTATCACAGGCTTCTTGCCTCTCCTGGCTCACCTCCATGCCACTGTGCATGGTCAATTGCTGTTCACAGTCCCCTCTGTTAGCTGCAGAATGCCAGGACAAATGTGGGAATTACCGGCTGAACTCTGTCTTTGTACTAAGGTTTTGGGTTTTTTGGTTTTTGGTTTTTCAAGACAAGGTTTCTTGTGTAACAGCATGGGCTGCCTGTAACTCGGTTCGCAGACCAGGCTGACCTCAAACTCACAGAAATCTGCCAGCCTCTGCCTCCCGAGTGCTGGGATTAAAGGCGCGTGCCACCCTACCTGGTGAGTTTTTTTTTTTAAGAATTATTTTTATTTTATTTATATGAGTGCTTGCCCAAATGTGTACCATGTGTGCACCTGGTGCTCTTGGAGACCAGATCCCTTAGAACTGGATCTACACCTACCATGTAGGTGCTGGGATCCAAACTTAGATCTTGGATCCTCTAGTAAGAGCAGCAAATGTTCTTAACCTCTGAGCCATCTCTCCAGCCACAGAATTTGTTTTTTTTTTTAAACCTTAACACTTAATAACTCCTTGCTGTATGATCTTTACCTTCCATAGAAAACTTTCCTTCTGAAATTGAATGGTGGTTTATTTTCTGGCTGTTTTGTTTTTGCTGATCTGATCCTACATACTAAGCTATTTACATTCTCACCATTACACCCTGGTCAGGAGTTGGTGACCTCATTAGCCTGAATTACTGCTGTTGAGGTCATATTTGGCTCCTCAAAGAATGACTCATTAAGACATTTTGCAAAGTCCATCCAATAAAAAACAAAGGTAGCCTCAAGGGTAGATTTTGACTGGTGATTTATGTTGGGGTCCAGGGCTAGCTGGTCAAAGTGTGGGTGGGTACAGGACTTCATGCTGGAGTCACTGCCTCTGCTCTAGGGGGACAGGTAGCATCCAAGACTCTCCCACATATCTTAAGAGTGGTAGAGCTAGTACTATGTCCCTATCATCCTGCACATGGGCTGGCAGCCCCTTCTGCTGGGAGCAGCAACAGTGAAGAGTGAATGAAATCTTTCTGATTTTCTGTGCAATTGAATGGAATGAAACATTTGACCTAAATGGAAGTTCTTGCTTTCCCCCCTAGATTTGGTGGACAGCACTTCTGCGGAGGTACTTTAATATCCCCGGAGTGGGTGCTGACTGCTGCCCACTGCTTGGAAAAGTATGTTCCATGGGGGTAACTGGTATGAGGCCCTCCTTCTCAAGACTGACACCCTCCTCCTCTCCCCCTCTCCTCCCCTTCCACTCTGCCTGCCTGCCTGCCTTCCATTGTAGTGACATAAGGGACCCAAGAATATGCATGCCAAACTCCACAGCAGAGTCCCTGGGACAACTAGGGGAGAGGGAAACAGTTCTAAGAGAAAATATGCAGAAGCCTCAGAGTAAGGCCTGGGCCTAGGGAAACAGATATGCTCAGTGACAGGCATTGGTCCTCTCAGGGTCCAGAACCTTCCAGGGTCAGGCATATCTGGGATTTTTTTTTTTTTTTTTTGCCATCCAAGAGTCTCAGATTCTGGTGGCTCCACATGCTGGGAAGCTTTGTGATATGTATGGCACATGATGGTGCCACAGGGAAGGGTCTGGATTATGGTTTGCTCCTGGTGTCACTGTCTTTTCTAGATCTTCGAGGCCTACATTCTACAAGGTTGTCCTGGGTGCGCATGAAGAAGATATCCTTGGCATGGATGTTCAGCAAATAAGTGTAGCCAAGCTAGTCTTGGAGCCCAACCGAGCTGACATTGCCCTGCTGAAGCTAAGCCGGTATGGGTTCCCCTGGGTTTGAATCCCAAGCTGAGTGAAGATAGTGGCTTTGTGGCAGCAGGGTTTTATGAGCCACAACTATGTGTGGGGTTGGAGAAGTGTTATGTGGGATACAAAAGCTTGGGAGCTTAGGAAAAATGGGGGTAAACTTCATCAGAAAACCCAGGACTCAGCCCAGTTCTCCACACCCCAGGTATATTCCTGAAAAAAAGGAATCAGGCTCAGTTTTCTCGTAAGGTGCCAAATCACCTCTGTGTCTCTCTCACCTAGCCCTTACCAGCTAATATTCAATCACTGTCAGTTACTTCAGGCTGACAAAGCTCCTCTTAGTGTAATGAGCTGAGAGAATCAAATGAGATTATACATTTCAAAGCACTTTTTAAAACTTCAAACTTGTGCCCCGTGTAGTGGCGCAAGCTTTTGATCCCAGTTCTTGGAAGGCAGAGACAGGTGGATTTCTATAAGTTTGAGGCTAGCCTGGTCTACATAGTGAATTCCAGGAAAGCCAGGAATTTATAGAGAGACCTTACCTCAAAAACCCAAAACCCAAACAACAAGAATGAACACCCACAAATGTGGGGGACTGGAGAGATGGCTCAGAGCTTGAGAGCACTTGCTGCTTTTTCGAGGATCTGAGTTTGGTTCCCAGTGCCTATATCAAGTGGATCATGACCACCTGTAATTTCAGCTCCAAGGGGTCTAACACCCTCTTCTGAACTCTGTTAGCATCCCACACAACACATATATTTAAAATAAAACCCCAAACAAGCAAACTCACGTAGGAAAGAGCAGAATGAAACAAGAAACAACTCACAGACACAAATTCTAATTGTTCTTTTCTTTGGCCCTATTTTCCCTGCTGAAATGTTTTTTTTTTTTAAAAGCCTGACACTGGGTAATTAGGCTTGTTCCACAGTGTTGGGAATGTTTGGAAACAGGTCCATCCCCGTGGACACGGCTCAAAAACAGTCAGCTCTTTTGAGGAGTACACATTTGGAACAGGCATCAGGCACGCAGAGCTCATTAGCCATGCCAGATGGGTTCCAGATGACAGGGAGATGTATCTGGCAAGTGACAAGGGCTGGTCCAGCCAGTGAAGGCTGCTGGAGGGTGGTCTGGTCTCAAACACTGGGCAATGTTTCTGGGCTGTAAACTGAGAGGTGGTGTCTTGGAGTATTTTAATGCTCTGGAAGGAAAGAAGGGATGTTACTCTATAAATCAGCTGTCTCCTCATGTTCTCCGAGAACTTTCCCATGCATCCCAGCAAATGAGCAAACACGATCTCCTGTCCATGTGGCCCTCTCTGATTCACTAGGGTGATCTAATGGCTTGAACAAGTCATGAGGCAATTAGGAGGCTCCTGTTCTCTGACAGCCCGACACACCCTGGTTTTACCGTATAGTCTCCACCCTCCACAGGCTGAGGCCCAAGGGTCTTTGGTATCTCACAAAGGAACCTGTGAATGACATCCCTGGCAGAGGCTGGGTCTGTTTCAGTCATTCTGGGAAAATGTGTCTATTTTCCCAAAGCTGGAGGCAGTGTGGATTCTCAGTGAGAGCAGGGCATTCCTCATTTCTAGTCTTTTTTTTTTTCCTCTTGAACTCACTAAGGCTTTGGGCCTGAAAGACCAAAGTTAGAATGCTTGTGAATCCATGAAACTCTATGCAGGTGAAGGTTCTTTGAAAACAGGGCTGTTTTACCTCAGTGGAGAGCATACTTCCAACTCATACTCTTTTGGTGCACACTGTTTGCCTGGATTCTTAGAACCAGATGGGAAGATTTGGGACTCAGAGAGGTAGAATAAATTGTCCTGGCCAAACACCTTTTGGTCTAAGTATAGCTGGGTGGCATCTAGAGGGTCCACCCTCTTACATTAATAGTGAATCACAAACCATAGGACAGGGCTCAGGAGAGAGATCGGTTGGTAAAGTGCTTGCATCAAAGGGTGGGGACCCAAGGACAAATCCCCAACATGATGTCAAAAGTTTGACATAAAGGTGTGCACCTGTAACCACGGCACTGGGGAGGCAGAGATAGGAGGACCCCCTAGAGCTCACTGGTGAATAAGTCTCACAGACTCAGTGAAGTCCAGGTTCAGGGGACCACCCTGTCTCAAAACCTGAGGTGATGATCAATTGAGCAAGACACCTGGTGTCAATATCTGGCCTCTATATTCATATGCACAAGTGTACATTTGGTTCCTGCATAGACACATATACATAAACATACACCCCATCCCATACAATAGGTTATTTAGTTCATAGGACACTGTGAGGATGAAGGGTTTTCTGTATTGTTCTATGTTAATAAAATAAAGAATTGCCAGCCCAGAGAATGAGGGACATTGAGGCAGGTACACCTGGCTGTGAGTGGTCTGCAGGTGAAGGGTGGGGGCCTCTGGCCCAGGAGTTGATGTAACATTTGATGCATCCTTTTCAGCCCTGCCACCATCACAGATAAAGTCATTTCGGCTTGCCTGCCACCTCCAAATTACGTGGTTGCTGACCGGACACTGTGTTACATCACTGGCTGGGGAGAAACTCAAGGTGAGATGAACTGGCTTTGACCTACAGACTAAATGACAAAAGGGACAAACTGGAGCGAGTGGCGGAATGAGTGGTAGAATGTAGAATGTGTTCCAGCCCCTTTCTGAATTTGTCTGGGCACTTGGCTACAACTCCATAATCAGTCATCAAGACATGAGGAGGAAATGAGGGACTGTCCCCTTGGACTCTTTTATTAGCCTATGGTTGCAATATAAAAACCTTTTCCCCAGGGCAGAGGGTTTTGGCACAGCCCTCTGGCTGGCCTTCAGTTTACATGCAACTTTACTATTTTGAGCTCTCAAATATGGTGTAATAACAACTAAACTTGTAGCTGAACTAGCTGTCTTCCCAAATACTCACATACTTAGTATGTGGGAGAGGCCATCAGGGAGGGGACAAGCTGACCACCTGGAAGGGAGAGAAAGGCCTCGGGTGTCCTGGCACAGCTGATGGAGTAAGGGGTGGGAAGAAATCTCCATGAAGGCTCCACTATCACAACCCATACTTATTCTGGGGACTCCTCCTCCTCTCTTTGCCTATGCCTAATGATAACTAAATCCAGCAAGCTGGACCCCTCAACTGTGGACACAGTAAGAGTAGCTTACAAGCATGGTCTCCCTTTCAGGTGAGGCATGTGCTGGCTCTGTCCTCTGGAGAAGTCTTTGTTTCAAAGAAAAAGTTTGTGGCTTAACACACACACACACACACACACACACACACACACACACACACACACA
>CAJQZJ010000202.1:923085-947904 GCA_907164525.1 Lophiomys imhausi
TGTGTGTGTGTGTGTGTGTGTGTGTGTGTGTGTGTGTGTGTGTGTGTATCTGTCTCTCTCCTCCCTGTCTCTCTCCTCTCTGTCTCTGTCTCTCTTTCTGTGTGTCTCTCTGTGCCTCCCTGTCTCTCTCTGTGCCTCTCTTCTCTCTTTCTTCCCACATATGCTCACATAGATGAAAAATGATCACTACAGCTAAAGTCATTCTCCACATTCATGTAAGAACACAGAGAAAAAAAGTCTTCTTCCATGGATGGGGACTTGTTTAGGCAGCTAAGGTCTTGAAGCACAGCTTTTGGAGAAAAAAATGCAGAATTTAAAAAATTCATAACTTTCACTTTCCTCTGGAAATACCATCTGCTCTGAGTTCTGAAATAACATTTAGAGGAAAGTCCTAATAAAGATATGTAAATTAGGATATATGGATTTACTTTTCACTTAGAAATAAAACTAAAAAAATAATCTTTTTGTTCGGGAAGGAAGACTTGCCCTGACTGCTAGGTTTGTAGCCACCCTGAGTAGACATGATCGAAGATGACGAATGGGTGTGTGTAAAGAAAATGCTTACTTTCCAGGCTCCAGAGTTCAGAAGTTTGCTTTCTATACAGTGAATCCTAAAAGAGGAGGCAGCCAGGAAGATCATTTCTTTTCCCGAGTTCATTCTCAGACCATAAAAAGAAAGGTTTCCAGAGAAGTGATTTTTCAGAACTTACCTCTCCAAAAGACTCATCAGTATTTTAGCCAGAGGCCGATGGTAATGTCAAGCCAGGCTTAGAGGAAAGGTTTTCCTAACGTTAATTTCATAGTCTGTCCCAGGAGTTAAGCCCAGATTGGAAGACTTGCTTGCTCAAGGGAGGGAGCCTCTGTTCATATATAAAACTCATTTGGGGAATTTGAAACTTATTCTAGCCCATAAAGTCATAATAGACCCATGACTATAAATGCACATATGATGGTCAGGGTTTGATCCCTGGAAGCCCAATGAAAAGCCAAGTGTGGTGGTGAGCGTTAGAAACCCTGGCACTGGGGAAATGGAGACAGGGAGCCTTGGGCTACTGGCCAAGCAGCCTTGCCTACTTAGCAAGCTGCAGGCCAGAGAGAGAGACCCTGTCCCAAGAAACAAGGTGGACACCTACATCAACCTCTGGTCTGACCAACACCCACACCAACTTGTGCATCTGCACACATATAAATGCACATACAGAATGAGAGAGAAGCAGAGGGAGGGAGGATTCTGAAGAATTCTGAAGCACAGAACTCCACCATTCATTCTTAAGCTTTCAGCCTTTAATTGAAATTGTATACCTCTGAGGGAAGTAATTATGTTTCTACTGTTCTTCTCTATCCCTTCCCCTGCTTAGTGACCAGCAATTAATCAATATTAAATAGATACATACTGATGGACGGCTGTTACTCAGCTTCTGTAGCTCTTTTTTAAAAAGATCTGTGTGTGTGTGTGTGTGTGTGTGTATCTGTCCTTCTCCTTGTGTATATGTATGTGTGAATGTGTGTCTCTCTGTGTATGTGTCTGTCTGTCTGTCTGTCTGTCTGTCTGTCTGTCTGTCTCTCTCTCTCTCTCTCTGTGTGTGTGTGTGTGTGTGTGTGTGTAGAACAGAAGAGGGTATCAGATACCTTGGAGCTGGTATTACAGGTGGTTGAGAGCTACCGGATATGGGAACCGAGGATTCTGGAACAGAACCTGAAACTCTTAACCACTGAGCCATCTGTCCAGCCCTAGCTTCTTTAGTTCTTTTTTTTTTAATAATTTATTTTTTATTTCTTCAAGTTACATCTCAATCACAATCCCCTCCCTACTCCCCCCTCCAGTCCCACCCTTCCACCCTCCTCCCCCTCAGCCCCACCATCCTCTTCCCTTCTTTTTTTTTTTTTTTTTAGTTTAAGGTATTTATTTTTCCCCACAACAGCTCTCCCTTTCAGTCCAAATAATGGTTCTTTTTCTTATAACTATAAATACAATACAAAACAACAGAAATAAATAGGCCACGATTATAAGAGTTATATGGCTTAGCATACATTCCCAATGTCCAGTCCATATGTATTTGGCACCTGACTTTAACATTCTACTATCTAACCATCTCCATGAGTTTAAAGTTCTATATCTAACTCAGCTTTCATACTAACTTGCCTCATAATTTTAAAAATATCTTCTTAGATCCAGAACACCCTCTTGATTCCTAAACAACTCAAAATTTAACTATGAGACTCTAGCTATCTATTCTTCAACCAATGTCTGTCAGAGAAATGGGGCCAAATGGCTGAAGATTGATGCTCTAATGTATGGAGAGAAAATGGGAACTGTCCAGGCAGCCACTGGTATGTCATTTTTTAGTTTTGGAAGCTGCAGGCCCTGCACTTCCTATATAATCAGATATATTTATCCCTCTCAGGTCTCTGAGGTGATTGAAGAATAGATAGCTTCTTTAGTTCTTAAGATATGCTATCTATGTAGTGGGCTTTTTGTGTTTCTTCAAATTCATATTTACTTGGAAGCTTGGAATGTGGTCATATTTGGGGATAGAGACCAAGAGGGTCACATGAAGACAGAGGCAGAGATTGGAGGGACACCAAGAAATGATAAGGGTGACCAAAGACAGGCTAGAAGAGCTCCTAGTTCAGGGTCTCTGGGAGGAAGAGCCCTGCATTGTACTTTTAGAGGCCAGCTTCCAGAGGGGCCGTGTCTGCTGCCCAGTCACCCAGCTGGTGGAGTCTTATTAATTACTGTAGCCCTGGGGCTGCACCAAAGGAAAATGAGAGAAACCCCGGTTTCTGCTTTCCATCAGCCTTTGCAGATGGATGAATTTGCACATCATTTCCCTTTTCTGTTCTGAGGATTGGCTTTCTGCAGTTTTATCCAAGTAATCTCTATCTGCCATTGTGGGAATTCGTAAACCAGTGTCTAATTAATGAAACGTCCAATTAATGAAATGTCCTGCACCTGCCTGCCCCGATCTCTTCAACATTAACACTGTCTTTCCTGATCCTTGGTATTCTCAAAAACAGACTGCTTCCTTTGTAAGTACAGGGACTGTGGAGATCCCGGCTTCCTGCAAAACCTTCACTGAACACCCAGAACCGAGAAATGACTCCTGTGGCCTGATCACACCTTACTGGGGGAGTTTAAACAGCTTCTTTGTACCTTCAGCTGTGTCCTGTGGCAGAGGTCATCTGGGCTGCTCACTGAGCATCTAGAGTCTCTTAGGATCCTGTCTTACTCTTCCTTCTCCTGCATCCTAGCCCTCATGCTCCAGAATATTGACCTCTGCAACATCTCTGAAAGGAACCATCCTCTCCCATCCCAGCCAGAGATTCCTAACTGGAAGCTAGACTCTGGCATCTCCCCCTCCAGCCATGTCCCACACTGTTTCAGGTTCAAGCAGCAAGCAGCCCCTTCTTCAGAAGCTCACAGGCAGCACCAAGCTCCTGTCATAACCTATGCGGACAGTCACGCTGCAGACTGGGGTCATCCTCTGGCTTCCTCATATAGATTTCCAGCAATAACATGGAGGCCTTAGTTCTCAAACTCACAAAACTTTCCATGATTTTGGGAAAATGAATAGGGAGGAAGGTAGGAAGAAATGGCTGTTAGTGAAGAGCTCTCACTCCTCCCATGGTCCTACATAATACTCCTCCCTCCCTACTCCTCTCCCCCGCTCCTCTCTCCCCACCTTCATCAAATTATTAATTTACCACATTATTATTATTATTATTATTATTATTATTATTATTATTGTGACATTTAAATGTCTATGCCCCTTTATAGGCTGTGAACCATATGAAGACAAGAGCCACATCTTCCTTCTGTCCTTAACCTGGGGTGCAGCTTGGTGTCCACAGTATGGTAGGTGCTTGGGAAATATGTTGAACAGTACTACCCACATCAAACCCCTATGTCCTAGATCTAACATGATGGAAAGGAGATTACCCTTTTCGTCAGCAAACAAACCTACAATTTCAGTGAAGAGAGGCATCGATGTAAGGTCTCATCAGTCTTTACATCCATGAATCAGAAAACAGAATGACATCATCTAGGCAAGAAGGAATGGCGTGCTCATGAAGACAAGTGATCCCACCCCCTCCACCATATGTAATCGTTTACGTTTTTGCCAAGTTCTTCGGGAACCGTCAACTAAATGTAATGGAAGATTAATTACCTTCTGGTAAAAACGCAGTGACCAGGCATGCCACCCCGGCCACTACATTGCTCACGGCGAAGGGAAGGCGTCGTCCAAGGCGCTCAATGGTCAGAAGGATCAAGAGAGCTCCAGGCAGCTCCACAAGCCCTGAGATAAAGAAGTCTATGTACAGGTTTCCTCCGATAAGTCCCAGGCGCATGACAAGTCCTTGATATACCACAGCACTTGTGAACCTTTGAGACATCAGGAGACACCAGGGAAGCAAAGTGAGAGGGAGCAGGACTGGTGAACAAAAGAAAATGACTACGGTGTCCTGGACCCCAGCTTTGAGATGCAACCCTCGTCTACTTACCAAGCAAACATAAGAATAAGTGTGCATTTCCTCATTTGGGGGGTTCTCACAAGGTCTAAAAAGGATGGGTTACTGACTTCTTCATCTGTGACAGTGATCTAGACAAGAAAGACAGATTTCAGTAGGATCTTATAACAGGACACACCTGCAGAGTGTAAGCTTGCTAACTGGACAAAATTGAAACCGTCTCTCTGAACTCCTGGTTCCTTCACAATTCCATCTTCAAACCTGGGCAAGAGTTTGTCTTCCAGCATTTTTCAATACTTCAGAGCCACAAAGATGAGATGAGCTCAGGGAAACGTCTGTGGATAAGCTTCTGGTGCCAAACTGCTTGAGATCACATTCCCTCTACATCACTGTGTGTCTCTCCAGTCAGCACATTGGCTAATGCAACACTTGTTCCCTGGAAGACTTTCTAAACTTACGGTATCATGCCGTTTCGGTCAACTGTTAACTCTACACAACCTAGGAGCACCTGGAAACAGAGTCTTAGTGAGGAAAGCTCTGGATCAGGCCAGCCTGTAGACACCCCTGTGCGAGGCTGTTTGGATTGTTAATCAAGGTGGGAAGATTCACTCTGAATGTAGATGGTACCATTTCATGGACTAGACTTTGGCCTATGTAGTCCTATGTAAGAGAGCAGAAAGGAAGCTGAGGACCAAGCGAGGATGCATATATTCTATCTTCTCTTGGCTGTGGATATGATGTGACCAGCTGCTTGAGGTCCTTTCTTGGCTTCCCTGGACTGATGGACTATGACTTAGAATTGTGTGCCATATAAAACCTTCCTCTCTAAGTTGTTTTGGTTGGGGTATTTTATCATAGCAACGGAAATGAAACCAGAACAGGTGCCGATGAGGCATTTCTCCTCATCTATTTTCACCCTTACTGCTTCAAAGAAAAGCAAGGATAGCACAAAGAAGGTAAGCCTGTACAGGTAACATAATGTATTTTCCCATGGTTCATTAACAAAATGTTTCCCACAGAGTTTCTATACATTGTCTGAGGCAGGCAAGCAAAGAAAACTGTTGCAGAATCTTTGATCACATTATGAATCCCATAAACTGTAAAAACCTGTTTCTAATCGTGGGATGACTCAGCCTTTAATCCTAGAACTTTCTGTTTATTGCAAACAATTATCGTGTGGCTCTGCCCTAGCACACACCTTTAATCCAAGGGCTTTCTCTACACAGGATTAAATAAAGTTCATACTAGGTCAAGAGACAGAGCAAGAAACCAGCTGACAGGGATTAAACAGAAAGGAGGGACATTAAGAGAAAGGTATTTAAGACAGCATGGAGAAGAAAAGGCTTTTTAGCTTTAAGGGCTTTTGGCTTTTTCCTTCTGAGATGTTAGCTGAGTAAGAAAGTCAGCTGGGCCACCTAGCAGGGCCTTTCCCTTCTGGGACATCGGCTGAGTAGGAATGCCAGCTGGGTTCTTTCTCTGCCCTTCTGAGCTAGCAGGTTTTCAACCCAGCATCTGGCTCTTGAGTAATCATTGGTAAAAATCGAACACCTGGGATATTTTAATTTTTTAATAAACAACAGGAGACAGTTTAGTATGTTAGGACTCTCATTTGGTTTTGTTGTATGTATGCTTGATTCTTGTAATAATGCATTTGGTAGACTAGTTCCCGCACATCACATGCAATGCATGTACAATGCACCTAGTAATCTTAGGATCTCTTGGCCTCCCACCTGTATCTGGATCCTCATATTCCCATCTCTGAACAAGGGCAGGAGTTTCTCCATTCATGCTATGGGTGGAATTTACACAGTTTCTATTTGAATATATTTATAATATATCCAGGTATGAAGAACAGAAGGATTGATCTGGCCTGAACCAGTTGTTGTGCAGTAAGGCTAAGCTATGTCTTCTAGTAACCTTTTAGGGAAAATCTTCTATTTATCATCTTATGCCTGTAAGTAATTGGGCATGCAGGTGATTAAAATAGGATGAATTTTGGGAAGCAAATGTGCAGTAGAGAAATACTTATATAATCTAACCTACCACCCCCAGTACATTAGTAAACAGCACCTCCTTTATATGAACCCTATAAAAAGGATCTCAAATAATAATCAGACCCTGAGTACCATTACTGTGTGGCTTGCTGTCAGTCTTGACAGTCATAGATCTTTAATCTGTACTGTCTCTTGCTTCTTTTGAGCCTTTATTTTTAATTCTTTGGATAAGAGGCCAAGAGACCCAAAAACACCCAGCCCAAATCCTGACAACCAGGAACATAGTCCAAATTAAAATGATCAATATGTGTGGAGGGTATATAAAAATATATAACAATAAATAGCTCTCTCTCTATATATATACATATATAATGTTAAATTCTGGACTAAGGTACATGGAACATTTATTTAATTACCATCAAAGTATTTTTTTATGAATTCAAATTGATAAATGAAAAAAAAAAACAAGCTCATGACCACAAGGATTAAATAGCAGGAGAGTATAAGGGTCCATATTTGACACCTGTGTTTAGAAACTCCTCTGTTCTTGACTCTCCCAGAGTGCTGCAAGGTATGAAGGAATCTTCTATGCAAGCATTCCACAGTTGGTAAGTATTTCCTATGTATTTTAAAGGGGACCGAGAGCTAAAATGGAATCTTCCAGTTCAAACATAAAAAAGTTAATTCTGGACTAAAATGATTTAGATAAATTAGATTTGAGTCGAGTCATTTACATTATTTTAAAAGGATCTTGAAATTCAAAGTGAAAATAAATAAGTAATATTAGGGCATTTCCTTCATAGACGAATCGTGACTACCTTGGGCCAGAGTTTCTTTTCTTTCAGTCAGACTTTCCCACCAGCCAGGCTTGGGCTTGCTCAGTGGTGTGTTCCTATGCTCTCTTTACGACCTCCACATCTGCACACTGGCCATCCAGCACACAAGCCAGAGACAGTCTGTTCGAAGGCAATAATTCATGGGCCCTTTCAATTTTCTCTTCAGCCTTCTTATGTGCTGCCCACAGCTATGATTCCCGTCCACTAGGTAAGACTCTGAGCAACATCTTTTCACTTGGGCCCAACCCCAGCATCTCAGAGTTAAAGGAAAACCATGCACCACAGATTGCATTCATAGCCAAACGACTGAGTCCCTTGGCAGATGGTTCAGCTATCCGTGCTCTGTAGTTGTCTCTAAGTGGTAATGGTGGGGCGTCTCTCCCCTCGATGTTCTTAGCTCTGTAGATGTCTGTTTCTTCCTGACAGACACCAGATGGCAGAAGACAGTAGCAATCAGCAAATGTTACCTACAAAGGGCCACATAGTGCATACTTTGGGATTTGCAAGCTTCCAATTCCCTCTTGAAACCACTGACTTTGCCACGGTGGTGTGGACAATATGCACATAGATTCTAAAAACCTTTATTTGCAGAGACACAGCAAGCTGGATCTGGCCTACGAGATGCCATTTGCTGACCTGGGAGTTGTAGGGTTAATGCTGGAAGAACTTGCACAGACCGACTTTAACTATCATTAGAGAAGAAAGAATTGAGAATTGGACTCCAGGTGGATGCCTAGACAGTGAGGATCTGGAGGCTTAAGCCCAACTATGCATTTTAACTGCAGTTTGGAGCATACTTTTATTTTACTGACTTAAAGTGTAGTTTGATCATCTCACTCATAGTTCTGATGAGTTAGTAGGACTATAGTGATTTTGGGCTCTACTTTTTTTTATATACTATAAATATCTTCTTAAAAAACAGCTAGGTCTGAAGAGATAGTTCATTTATTTGGTAGAGTGCTTGTTATGTGAACATGAGAATCTGAACTCCATTCCCCAGAAACCATATTAAAAAACTGGATGTGGTGCTGTATGCCTGTGGTTTAGTGTTGGGAGACCTATGCTTGAGCTCCAGGTCAATGAAACACTCTGGCTCAAGAAAACAGGGCGGATGGCTTCTAAGGAACGAGACCCAGGGTTGACTTTTGGCCTCCAGAAACATGTACACACATATTCACATATATACATGAGAATAAAAGTAAAAGACATTACTTTTGCAACAAGAAATATTTCAAAGTGATAGATCTAAATTAAATATCAGTGTACCTGATTGTCTCTTAATAGACCACTTCCCCTGTATGCACATACATGCTCATGTGTACACACATATACACACACACACACACACACACACACACACACACACACACACTCACACTTGGCTATCAAATCATGTTCTCAGTGGAGTTGTTTCTGCTTCTAGTTATAGGGGAGGCCTGATTATATCAAGGTAATACTATCTTCTGACTGGGCATGTATCCCAATTGAGCCAATGAGAAATGGGCATGTTCCCAACCTGGGCCATGAGAAACATGAGCTTTAATTTGAACAAATTAGAAATGGGCATATATCCCAATATGAGCCAATTACAGAATGAGCCTGTGGTCCCGTTTGGACCAACAAGCAAAATATCCTGGAAAAATCCTTCACTTCACTTAATTCAGAGATACCCAAAGGAATCTTCTCTCTTTTACCTCAAAAAATTTAATGACAAAAGAGTCAGCCCAGATATAGTTTTAGCAGACAGCCTATATCCACAGGAAACCAAGCTGAGAATGCAGATGGCTGGTCAGGGTGGAAAGAGGGGCGAACAGGTTTGATGAGTTGTCCAGACCTTGGCTAGGACACCACTGAACCCTGCTGGAGCTAGAACTCCCGACACATGAGCCAATGAGTGTCCTCGTTGTCCAAGTGCATTTAAGCTGGCTTTCTGTCACTTGATACCCAAAGCAGAGTCATCTGAAGACTCCAGTCTGTAACAATCCCTTGCTTGGATCACTGAGTATTTTAGGCACAATAATTTTTATTGTTAAGATAAGTACCTCAACACTCCCATTCACTCCAATTACAACTCATTGTAAACATACTTGTTTCTACATCAAAGTTCTTGAGATTCGGGACAAAGTAGTGACTCAACTCTGCTTTTCCAAAGTGTAAGTTTAATATAAGCACCTGCCAGAAGAATATGAAGTCCTGGTAACAAGGGAAATTTATCAGGACCACAGCACCGTGAGCAGTGAATGATGGAATTAATAGTACTGCCAAGCAGGTAAGTATTTGGTTACAGTGCAGAATAAACCCAGCTGGCCTTTGATATACTAGCATCGTCTCTGCAGTGACGCAAATATTCTGAAAGATGACCCACTTTCTGAGTGTCCAAAGACCTCGAGAGATTGAGAGTCCTATCTTGGATGGAACGCATCTAGTTGAGTCCTGCCAGCTCATGCACACCGTGTCTGTGGCTACTGTTCTTTTATATAATTTCTCGCCCTGTAGCTGTGTTTCTTTTTATTGCCAAAGGCTACCAGACTTTTGTCTAGTTTGACTCAGAAACAAAAGACCTGAAACACTATTCCAGATTGTAACACATGTTTTCAAAGTGTAGTCTCTTTGCAATATAACTCAGCAATTAAAAATAGAGCTCTCTATGAGTTCTGATATATCTACAATCATAAAACAATTACTGTGCCCACAACATACCACATACCCACAATTCCAAAGTTACTTCATGATTTCTCCAAATTATACCTACGTTGGGTGAGGGTAGACTTCATCTGCTCTCTGTTGGGACAGCTTTTCTTTCTTTAGAATTTCAATATGGAATCTGGAGTGATCCCTTCTTCCACACCTTGGTTGTCACTCAACTTTGTCATACTTCTATAAGACCCAAATGGGACAAGTTCTGACTTGCAGCAAAAGGACAGGGAGTTGCCTGTGTAACGTTTATCTGTTTAGAGGCCTGGTGCCTAGCAATGCTCTCATCAAAAAAGGAATTGCCCAAGGCTCCCTTGCTTCTAACCAAGCTGAACTACTACATGCTCTAACCATCTCTCAACTGTCTCACCATTCTGCCAAGGTGTCATTGACCATCAGCAAGCAGGCAGGATATGTTAAAAGAGTACTCTCTGGCTGGGCATGGTGGCACATGCCTTTAATCCCAGCACTTGGGAGGCAGAGGCAGGAGGATCTCTCTGAGTTCAAGACAAGCCTGGTCTGGAAAGTGAGTCCAGTATAACAAGGGCTATCACATGAGAAACCTTGTCTCGAAAAAGGCAAACAGACAAACAAACAAACAAAAAGAGTATTTTCTGATGAACTCACCTGTCTTTACAAGTCACTCTTCATAATATATATATGTATATATATACATATATATACATATATATAACATTTATGAGGTACTTATTTATAGGGCTCAATTTATTCACCACTTACTCAAAGCTGCTACTGTCACACAGAGATTCTCCAAAATATACAGTGACATGAAACCCTTACCAGTGCAAACTGACACCATTCAGTTTTAAAGCTTGCATTTCTATGTGGTATTTTGAATATAACAACTAGATTTTGTATCAGTTTGTCACTGTTGACATCCCAGGCTGAAATAAAGTGCGTGTAATTATGTTAAAATGTATACGCAAGCTAGTGGGTTCAAGAGACTTGGTGCATGTACTGAATCAACAGCCCCCCTTCCTGGGGTGGGGGGGGGGGTGGCTCACCAAGTACACCCTGCCCTAGGCCTTGGGTCTGAGTCCTTATTTCAAGTTCCTCAGGGAACTAGCAGAAGAAACTGAGTCAATGAACAATCCCAGCTCATCTGCTGACTCCTAAGCCTTAGCTCTTCCCAGAGCTCTGGGCTGAGGTGTCTGGTGCCCCAACTCTCAGGAGGGAAGAAGGCCTCCTACATGTAGGATCTGCCCCAGGCAGGAGGGGAGAGCACAGGGCTGGTGGCTGCACCTTATAAATTCATTTGGTGGTTCTCAGTAGGTGACTTATCCACTGAGATGGCCATGAGCCTTTCACTATCATGACGTATTCAGTGATGATGTCATCATAAGTAGACTATGGGCTTCACCCTCTAGAAGCTTCTATTCTCGAAGTCAGTGTGAATCAAAGATCACCCAAAGACTTGAGGTTTACTTTTTTGAGCAGTCAGGAACAACCTCAAAGCTAAACTCCCAAATCTTATAGACAAGAACCTGGAAGAGGGTTTGGAGGGGCTAGAAGTGTGGCCCAGTGACTGCTGAGGGATACCCAGGGCATTTCATTTACTGCTTAGTGGGTGACCCCATTACTCCAACAAAAGCTAGCCCCAGAAGCACCAGAGCTTCCGCTATCTGACATGAAAGGTCTTCAGCTAACTTCTGGATAGAAAGAGTGCCAACTGCTCCCCATGAAGAGAGCAGTGTGCCAAAGAACCTGCAGTACACACTGCCTGCTCTCCATAAAGCAGAGTTGCTAAGCTACCTGCAGTATTTTGAGAAAATTAGAAAAAAAACCCTATTAAATTATAGCATTTACTATGTAAGAGCTCATAAAGAAATGTCTGGGTTGACCTTATACCAAAGGCTCGGGGAACATCAAGTAGGAAGGGGAGGGAAGATTGTAATAGTCAGAGGACCAGTGGCAGGGTGGGGGTGGGAGAGTGCCAGGGACAGTGGTCGGTCTCCTCACAGGATGTGGAAGGACTCCCCTCCCCCCTTCTTTCTTCCCACATCTCTTACAGACCCTCCAGAGCTAACTGGCTCCTTCAATGCACCAGGCAGTGGCTTCCCGGGCTACAGGAAAACACCCTCCACTCTCCTCTGCAAACCTCCAGGGCACCGGCAGGAATTGAGCCTGCATGGTTTTAAACACTGGAATTTAGGATAGTGTTCATTATAGACATAACCTAACCTCTCCTGGCTCATAAAGAATCTGTGGTCCTTCAGCCATGGGCTGTCTAAAAGGAAGAAAGTGACCATGCCTCAATTCTCTGTTCTCTGCACTTGAGTATGGGTGCAAAGTGACCAGTTCTCGAGGGCTGCTGTGAGTGCTCCGTAATAGTGGACTGCAGTCTGGTCATGTGAGTCAAACAAACCCTTTTCCCTTAAATTGCTTTCATTCAGGCATTTTTATTGAGCAACAGGAAAACAACCAAGATGGGCAGCAATCCCCCCGTAAGTCCCACAGCCTGTCTGTGTGCTAGCTGAAGCTGTAGTGTACAAGTGAGTGCTAATGTCATTGACGATTAGAATCTAGAGAAACAGGCAGCAGATTCTAGTTTGTAAATTATGTTAGACTCAGAAATGGGAGAGATACGTAATTAACTGGTCCTCAAATCGACTCAGTTATGGAACAGCATGAGCCATTCTTCACCCTCAGATAACTGTCCCAGCAAGGAGAGGCAATGACTAACTGTACTCTGCACCTGAGAATAAGTCACCAGATATTGTCACAGGCACTTCCAGAGTTCTTTTCAGACTCATCTCCATTTTCAGTGTTTCATTTGGGAGTGTTAAGAAATTACCCAAGACATCCAAGTGTGATGGAGAAGCATGGGGATTAGTTTACGGGCTCCACAATGAATGTTCTAATCCTTTGATGGGGTCTGGAACTGGCCAACTGCTCCTCTTTCTGCCTCTCAGTTTTCAGAATATTCTCAATACAGTAACTTTCTGTTTGCTGGTGTGTCCTTTGTTGCTTGCAGCAGAACTTTTGCGAGGAAAAGAAGAGATGCTTTTATGCACAAGCCATGAGCAGGTGGCACACAGCATACTTGGGATTCGAAATTGGAATTGTGTTGAAAGTGAAGTGCAACAACTTTTCGGCTAGGATCTACACCATGGTAACAGATGCTGATGTTGTACTGTACCTCTTCCTGGCTTTCTGAGATGTGAGTTGATATGTTGTATTCTAACAAATAGATAGGTTTGTTTTCACAATTAATAGTTGTACTGGCCTGGATTTCAATTTTAATCCATTTCCTCTGTGTGTGTGTGTGTGTGAGAGAGAGAGAGAGAGAGAATTCATGTGTATGTACATATGCATACAGGTGGGGGTCAGAGTTTGATGGCAGGTGTCTTTCTAAATTATTCTCCACTTTATTTTAGGAGACAGAATCTCTCACTGAATCCGTAGGTCACTGATTGGTTAGACTGGCTGCCCAGTGAGCCCCAGGGATCAACCTGTCTTCAAACCTCCAGTGCTGAGGTTACAGATGTGTGGTGCCACACCCACATTTTATATAGGTGCTGGGATCTGAACTCAGGTCCTCATGCCTTCATGGTAAGCACGTTACTGACTGAGCGATCCCCCCCAACCCCTCAAAGCCTCTGCTTACTCACAAATAAATCAAAACTAAAGCATTCCAAGACTCACTGTGTTTGACAGCAAACAAAAGGAAAAGCTTGTATTTGGTTCTTGTAGACATATCTATATAATGAAAGAAAGCATAGAAGAATAAGGAACAGTTGTCAGGAGACGGGAGAGGTGACTCAGTGGTTATGAGAGCTTGCTGCTCAGACTCCAGGATCCACATAACAAGTTGGGCTTCTTGCCCATACCTTATCCAAAGGGAGTAGGAAGAGGACAATCACTGGAGCTTGCAGACTTTCAGCCTAACTGATAAAACCCAAGATCAGGTTCAAGAAGAGATCCTTCCTCAAAGAATTAAGTGGACAGTGAGGCAAGACAGCACTGAATACCCTTTCATCTGGTCTCCATGTGCACAGGTGGATGCATCTCCCCCACACATACACATATACACACTCACGATACAGAAACAATCAAATCTTCAGAAAACAAAGAATGATTATTGATGAGACAGATCACAAAGAGGATAAAAATAAATTAATAAATGCAACAGTGTAGTACTAAAGAAAATACAAGGACACTGGATGTATGTGGGAAGAGAGTTTTGAGAGCAAATATTATACAGGTTATTTTAAAAATAAAGGCATTCAATACAGAGCCTTGTCACTCTCTGAATAACAGATGAACAGATTATACAGTGCATGTCTCAGTATCTGTTTCTAAGACAGCCTCCTGAAAGCTATATTCACATGGAGCTTTCAGATGTGTGGTAATCAGACAGTACAATCTGTGATTCAGCTTTTAACATGAAAAGGATTTTCACTGCAATTAATAATCAGCTTGTTGAACTTGAGAGGTTAGTTATACTTAGACCATGGAGTATACCAAATGGAAAGACAGGAGACTGTAAGCGATCCTGCATGAGATAGTTCTATATTTCGTTCAACTGATAGTTGAGCATCCTGCTCTGAACTGAAGAGTGAATATATAAAACTGGCTTTTAGTGAGTTGTCTAGGTCAGGTCCCAGAGACATGTTTAAGCATTGAGAGTGACATATACCCCTGGAAACATATGAGTAGGTGTTTAATCTCTACTTCACTCCAAGTGGTAAAAATAGTCATGTCAATACCCATCCAATAAGCCTTCCCAACCTCCTTCAAAATCTAAGGCATTTTTATAAGGAGGAAAAGAAAAAGTCTCCTTTGAGAGCCGATGAAGTAGTTGTGAACTCAGCTGCCTGATTAATATGTAGAACTTAAGGCTAGCAAAGAATCAGAATATAATGACCTGCCAGCCAAGCGAGGGTTCTTAGATACTACTATCAAGGGCACCAAGCTGATCAAGTCTATGGGGTTTGGGCTCTGCTTTTCCTACCTTGAGCTTTGAAGGCACTTGGAACAAAGTATAGCAGTGAAGGAGGATGCATGTGTGTGCTTCCAGGTGTCCTGTGTGTGCTTACACTCACCCTATGTGTGCTTCCAGGTGTCCTGTGTGAGGTTAAATGTGTCCTATGTGTGGCTACACATGCACTGTGTATGCTTCCAGGTCAGCAATTTCAATCCTATCTGAGTTTGGGAACTTAATATCAACACATCTAAAGGTGGATATAGCTATACACTAATTTCTGGTTTCTGAGACCATATAAAGACACAAATGCTCCAATTGTACCCAATACCCTAGTATTTATTCACTACAACAGCATTTTCCTTCACATGAAGAAATGCGGGTTTATGTTAAATATCAATTCATTGTACAGACAAGGCATGGATGCAAATGTCCTGTGGACCCATGTAGTACGTCCACAGCATCTAAGGATCTGGACCCACTGGGACAGAGTACCACGTGACTCTTCTAGAGATTCTGGGGCTGCATTGACAGCTTCTAGGAGGCAGGCATGTGAACAAAAAAGTGCTGCAACCACTCACCCAGGGGTCCCTCTGTGCCTACTCTCCATGGCTATCCCTGGGGAAGGTGACAAAGATTTGCTATTACATGAATAATTTCTCTAATAGGAAAAAAAAAAAAGCCCTTGGTTCTGGCCGCTTTTCTCAAGAATACCCAAGTCTTTTTTCTGACAAAGGACTTAAAGGTCTCTCCTATTAAGATTTTCTTTATTCAGACCATCATTGAAAGAGGCAAGTTTATCATGAGGAAAAGGAAGGCTCTTGGTCTCCCTCCCTATCTATGCATATGTTAATTATATTTTCCTTCTTCCGCTAACACTGAATCCAAATGAAGAACACACAGCGTGGTCCATGTTACTTGTTCTTGGTTCTAAACCAGGTATTGAATCAGGTCCTGCTGACATGAGCTGGAAGGACGATGGTTGGTGCCCACATGCTACTGTGCCAAACAATTAAATCACTTACTATAGGAATCCTGAACTTAAGGATTATCTGAGAAGAGAGGATTTACCGCAGGAAATTCAGCACCCAATACCTTGCTGGCTCTCTTCCTGGTGGGACCTCGAAAGGTTAGATTTTTGCCATGCTTGCCCCTTGTATTATAATTCCCTCCTGATGAGTCTACATGGTGGGGACATATCCTTGTGTACCCAAGTTCCTTCTAGCTCTGTGGAGTGCAGTGGATTTCACCTGCTACACAGGACACACATCTTAAGAAGAGTTCATAAAGAAAGGCGATCGTCCTGATAGGTCAGAGAGTGAGTGAGCCCTGTTGAGGTAACTGAAGCCTGGGATTATGAACGCTGTGGACCACCCACAAGGGATAGGACAGCACAGTGCTGTGGAGAGTGTGTCACCTCCACTAGGCAATGCATTCAGAGTGGGCACCTACCCTCATTTCCTCACAGTAGGAACCACAGTGATTTGGATTGCAGAAACTGATTTTGCAGAAAACACAAGGGCTGGCCAAATGGTACAGGAACAAGACACTTGAAAAAGCCAACTGTCTTTCTCTCTCACAGCATGAGTATGAAGACTCAAAGACAGGATTAGAGTGTTCAAGAGCAGAAAAAGGAAAGGCAAACATACCCCTTCTATTCCATTAGGCAGTAACCCAGAATTAAAAGAATTGAGTCAAGTGCTTTTACAGAAAAAAAAAGAACAAAACCAAACTGAACAGAATAAAGCACTCCCATGGGCTCCATTCATTTTGTTTTGTATGTTAGATCGTTGGTGGTACCAACAGGGACAGGGTTGGACCAGAAGCATCTCTGCATACACAAAGCACTGGGGGTAAAAGGGATTCCTGCTCTTGAAGGGCAGAGCTAAGGCCAGCTAATGAGGAGAAATAAAGGGTGACCCCCAACTCCCAGGTTATGTAACTAGTGAATGACCACCAAGTGTACTGTCACCATGTGGTACTTGGCGCACACCTACCAGTGAGCTTCGCAAGACTCTGAGAGCAGAGGAAGCAAGAAGGGAAAAGAAGTTCATTCTCTAGTTCTTCCAAGTGGAAACTGTTGTCTAGGGCCAGAGCTCCTCTAGAGAATGAGCATTTGTGGTGGTTTTGGTGAAAATGGCTGCCACAGGGTCCTTACACTGGAAGTGGGGTTAGAGATTTCAAAAGCCCACATCAGGCCCAGTTTCCTTCTCTCTCTGTGGATCAGGATGTAGGGTCTCAGCTACTGCTCCAGTGCCCTGCCTGTTTGTTTCCTGCTAATGGTAATGGAGTAGCCCTCTGAAACTGTAAGCGAGCCCCTGATTAAATGCTTCTATTTATAAGAGTGGCCTTGGTCATGATGTCTCTTCCCAGCAATATTATTATAACTGAGATGGTAATTGAAACAGTAGGGCACATTGTGGGGTGGGGAGGTAGCACAGGCAAAGCATTTACCACACAGATACGAGGCTCTGAGTTATATCCCTGGCACCCTTGAAAAAAGCCAGTCATGGTGGCACATACTTGTAACCCCATTGCCAGGCAGGAGGAAACAAGAGGATCCCAGGGGCTTGCTGGCCGCCAGTCTAAGGAGCAAACTCCAGGTCAATGAGAGATTCTATTTGAGAAAAAACAAACAAACAAAAAAAAAACAAAAACAAAACAAGGACAACAAAACCAAGGTGGTCCAGCACCTGAGACATGATACCCAAGGGGGATCTCTGGCCTCCATATGCACACCCATGCACAAGGACCCACACAGTCACATGTGTATGTGAGAGATCCAATATACTACCCAGATCCAAGAACAGCCCAGTCCTGGGCAAGAGGGGACAGGTGGTCACCTTACAACACCCTCCCCATGGGCTTACTACCTGTCTTGGGCTCTGTTAATACATCAGCACTTCAGCAAAGATTCCCTGCTGTTGGGGTGGGTGCTGAGAGTCACACACATGAAGTTCCTTGAATGGTAATGCGGAGAGCTTTCTGTCCACAACTCATGGATACTTTTCAAGCTTTAACTTGGATTGAGAAGAAGTTGCTAGGGCTGGAGAGATGACTCAGTGGTTAAGAGCACTGGCTGTTCTTCCAAAAGACCAGGGTTCAAATCCCAGCACCATATGGCAGTTCACAGCTGTCTGTAATGGCTGGGTGTGGTGGCACTCATCTTTAATCCCAGCACTCGGGAGGCAGAGGCAGGTGGACCTCTGTGAGTTCAAGGCTAACCTGGTCTATAGGGTGAGCCCAGGACAGCCAAGGATACACAGAGAAACCCTGTCTTGAAAAACAAACAAACAAACAACAACAACAACAACAAAATGGAAATGTTTTCTTTAGAGGGCTGGAGAGATGGCTCAGAGGTTAAGAGCACTGACTGCTCTTCCATACATCCTGAGTTCAATTCCCAGCAACCACATGGTGGCTCACAACCATCTATAATGAAGTTTGGTACCCTCTTCTGGCTTCAGGCAAACCCGCAGACAGAACAGTGTATATGTAAAAAATAAATAAATACTGAAAAAAAAAGAAAAGAAAAGAAAAAGAAGTTGCTAAAAGTTGTCAGAGGCAGGGTCCAGTTACTTCCAAATGGAAAATGACTTTGAGTTGTAAAGAGGGCCCCTGCTACCTGAGTACTGCTCATACCACCACTCCCCGGTGAGGCACCCCAAAAACCTGGCTGGCTCCTTCAGCCCAGGCCATTCTCATATATAATTTAATGAAAGCCAGGGGATGCTGTGGACTATCTTCCCCTCATTCATTGTCCTGGAAGCTGTTGGGCAGAATTTCTTTGATTGAAAGTTATTGTTTGTCAAGCTTGGGAAAGGAGCACAGGGCTCCTGTCTTCCTCTGGACATCACAGTTCATCAGTGTTCAGAGTTATTTCATTATGCTTTCACTCAACCAACTTTCCTATCGTACACACTGTTGTCTTATTTTCAAAAAGTTAAAGACGTCCAAACTAAAGAAATTCGTGTAAATACAAAGGACTCACAGGACTCAGACCATCCCCTAAAATTTGAAGCATGTTAAGCTAACCCATGGCTGAAAAGTGTTTTGTGTTGTGTGTTATCAAGTTTTCTCGGTATTTTCAAACATCCAGAACATCTGAGCTAAAGCAAGTATGATGGTACGGGTACCATAGCTGTCGACGTCAGAAAGCTTTGTAGGGATCCCACCATTCCTTGTGGAACCAGCACTGTCGGCTCTGTGGGTGAAAGGACCGTGTGTGTGTGTGTGTGGGGGGGGGTTCTGTCCAGGGCCTATTACACTGTTTCAGAAGTTCATCTCGGAGCTGAACCAGGACTGGTCTGCAGAACCTTCAGCATTTCTTGTGTGAGTACTTGTATCTCAATTTGGAGCCAATAACTAATTAAAAGGACAGCACAGTAGCTGGAGATACAGCTCACCAGTTAGAGCACATGCCACTTCTCCAGGGGACTTGAGTTCGGTTCACAGCACCTACGCTGGCAGCTCACCTCCAACACCACTGGCTGCTCCTCCCTCCACATACACACAAAATTAAAAGTAAAAACTTAAAATCACAGCACAGGAATTGGGCTAAAGTACCACAGATCCCTGATGGGTTCTTCAGAAGTCAGAATCACCACACAACTCTCGTTGGGAAAGAGGTAAGATTATGAGGACAAAAGTCCCCCTTTGAGAGACATAGCCACACTGCTGCAGAAACTCACTTTCTAAGCATTTCGAACTGGAAGGTACTTTTCCACTGGAACACTAACACCTGTGCAGGAGTTCACTAACACACAAGAGTGAGCACAGTGCTCAAGAGCTGGAAGTTTGTCTAGTAACTGAGGTGGGAGGTCTTCGTCTTTCCTCTTGGGATCTTTGCTGTTAATCATGAACTCAGAGAAATCCCTTTGGGATTAAGAGGCTCAAACATCGATTTTTTATGTCACCTACACATACTATGGTCGGATCTTCCCAGGAGCATGTCTCACAGAATGTATGTTGATGAGTTGTGGATTAGTTCATAATTCATGAGTTCATAACCAGTGAGCTTATCAGGAAACTGTGATCAAGCCTGTGGATTGGTTGGGCCAGAATGGCATGAAAACATTACAGATGAGAAAGGATATCCAGTGTTGTGGCTTTGTTACCTACAGTTGTAATCTGCTATATCCTCTGATAATTTTTTTCCCATTTGTGGAGAGGTCAGGATTTTGGGAAGAAAAAGATAATGAAGATAAAAGCCTTTAAAATCCCTCAGTCAAAAATGTCACCACAGTTACTACTTGTGGGTTCCAGTCCAGTTCAGTGCAGTGGCTGCTGTTCTCTCAGTGTATCAGTCAGCTCCTGATATGTATGGCTGTGTAACACCCATCAATATAGGTAGTATAAAACAATCAGCACTTCCTTAGCTCACAATCGTGGTAGCTTTGAAGATTGCTGGCTTCATTTTGGACCATCTTTGCTGGAGTAATTCTACTCCAAATTCTTTCAGGATTCCCTGGGACCACCAGGTAAGCCCAGGAATATTTTCCTCTTATGCCGAAGTGCTGCCGAGCCAGCCACAAGAGCGCATTCAGGCCCAGCTGTGCTGCCCCTGGCAATCTAACACTAGCTGAATCCCATCACAGAGCCCAGCCCAATGTCAGAGGGCAGGAAACATCCCACCTACCACAAGATCAAAGCGTTTGCATCAGAGCCAATGGAACCACAAGGGTTTTTACCACATGGAAACGAAGGAGAAGATGCGAGCAGCCCCAAAGAGTAAGCTGACCCACCTCAATCAAAAGCCCTCTGCAGAGCCAGATGTGTGCTGACCCCTCTGGCAACTGAAACAGTGCTGTTGGGACTGACCAGTGTGACATCAGTGAACCTCAACTGCACGAAGGCAACACCCACCCACCCCCACCTCTGCAATTTATAGAGACTCACTGAGTATGCTGTGGTTTCTAAGGAAACAGTGGACTCCTGGCCATGGTCTACAAGACAGCGCAGGTCAGCTGTGGGGCCACACCTCAAAGTGTGGCCCCAGTTATTCTGAGACTCTTGCCCAGGGACTGCACTGATCTGGGATGTGTCGTCCTTGTGGTAGATGGGAAAGCAAAAGAACAGCAGAAACTCATGCCTGGCAGAGCCCAGTCAAGTCAGGTAGCTGAGTCTGACACCAATGGGGGAGTATAATCTCAATATAAGTCAAGTGGACACTGCTGGCAGGTACTACATTTTTATAGGGAAGGTGTAAGCAGTTGGAATTCTAACGGTCTACCACTGATAACACATTTTCATGATAAGAAAAACGAAACAAAACAAAACACCCAGCTCTCCATCACTCGCCAATAGACCTAGTCTACTATTATCAAAAGTGCTTGGCCATATTTTTCTCTCTCACCTCAAGCATGCAGCACATGGACCTAGCCTAGATAAGTACTGGTGTTCAATGCCCCTATACATATCATTCTCCTGCATCCATGACATTCAGTTCTCTCTCACAAAACTATTGTGTGTCTATCATGTAAGAGCAGAAAGTTGAACTGAGTCATTGCTGGGTGGGTGTCAAACAAGATATAGCATGTTGAAAATGATAAGAAGTAAATTCAAACTGATAACAAAGGAAAAATTCAGTTACCGGAATATGCTAGAACCTCATGAGCAAAGCAAACAACGTGGCCAGATCTTTCAGCTAGTGGTCACGCAGGGCAATGGGTGCCCCTGAAGACACTGAGAGATCCACCATGCTGAAGTTATGCCCATGCTGTAACTACCACAGATGTTGTAAGGATTCTCGTCCTATTTCCAAGTACACCTTAACATTTACAGCATGCAAATGCTCAAAGCCCGAGAAAGGCCAGTCTGGCTGTGTAGGCTAATCCTTCATCTACACAACTCTCCATTGAAAATCCTACCCACCCACTGATTTCCCCCAGTTTCTACAAACCACTCACCTATTTGGGCTTTGGGTTCTTTTTTTTTTTGAGGGGGGGGTCTTATGTTCTCAGTGGACATTAGTCACTTTGGTGTTTAGGTCACCTGTAGTTTGTGCTGCAGGCTGTTTCTTCCACAGAGCCAGAGGCAGCCAGGAACTTGGGGCAAAATGAGATGAGTAACATTCATTTGAGGTATAACTGAAGGCAGTTTGCGTGTGAATATAGTCAAGCTACATGATATCCTTGAACGGAAGGGTCACTATGAAACGCACTTTTTTGTACAGCAAATATATATTAATGAAAAATTAAGGAACAAATAAGAGAACACTTCCAGAAAAAGAAGTAACAACTGAGGTGATTTCCTGACCAACCAGCCCACATAATAATCCCCCCTGGCTGAGTGGGTGGGATTGAATCCAAAGTAGCTATGTTCTCTCATTTCTTCCCTGCATTTGCTAAAGCCTTGGGACAGGGGTGACCCTTGTTTGTACCTAACCTAGGTTAGCCTCTGTAATCTAGAGCATGCTTGGGGAGTCCTAAGCAAGGTTGGTAGGAACCCTGCTGTCAACAGTGGGACTGGGTAGATTTGGCAGGTAGCCAAGGCAGTTCCAAAGAGAACAGAGCTGCCAAGGTGCCTCTGGTCTTTCTGAACACAGCCAGACTCTTTCCTACCTATTCTACACTTCTCTGTTCTCTATGGCAGGCACCCCAAGAATGAGGCAGGAATTAGAGATGTCTCAAAGGACAAGGCAATTTACACAATGATAACTTGTAAGTTGGGAGTCACTGAAAAGAGGCTTAGTGGTAAATAGGACAGCAATGTCCAATCCTGCCATGGCCCTGAATGTCCTTGAGTTTATATGCTGAGTGTGTGGTACAGTCGAACACTGATGTGAAGTAACTGTGTAAACTTAAGGTTTCCAGGCAGTCCTAACGTTGGCACTGGCAACAATTACTCAAGTGGCTGATATGTGAGTTACTGATACCGCCCACACTTATTATGGAACAAAAACTATGATAGGATATTGCCTAGAATTTGGTGTCAGAGCTCAAGTAAAATGTTTGCTCATTATTTCCTGGTTATCCTAAGAGGCATTTTGCACATTATTATGCTTGATGGAAATGAAAGAATATTTAAGATAGGAATCTGTGGATTGTCCTGACTTAGTTAAGTGTAGTGCAGGGTTCTGCCCTGAAAATGCTCATTGTTTTCCTCTTTGAGTTGATGTAAATCAGTTGGTGTAAAAGGATTTGTGGGGCTAGGGAAATGCTCGCCATGCAAGAATGAAGAATGGAGTCCAATCCCCAGCTCCCATATAAAAACTGGGCAAACATGACACCCTACCTATAATCCTAGCTCCAGGGAGGCAGAGACAAAGGATGCTCTGGGCAGGCTGGCTAGCTACATTAACTGAATTGGCAAGCATCTGGTTCAGAGAGAGACCCCTCCCCACTAAGTATAACTGAGAGCAATCAAGGAAGACACCTGACATCAACCCATGGCTTCTACACAAATATACACACACATGCAAACATGCTCATACACACGTATGCACACCACACATACATATGCACAGGGAGGGGTGTGGCAGATAATCTGTTTAAAAAACCATAAAAACAAACAAACAAAAACCCAAGGGGTCCATACACGGGCTGCAACTTAAAAGGTGAGCCTGAAAATGTCAAGCTGAAGGGCAAGAAAATGCCCAGAAATGCAGGAAGGATGGGGAACCCGACACAGTAAGCTTCATCTGCCCATGATGGGACAATGTGAGCACCAACAGGACATGACCAAAAATAGCCAAAGGACTGAAACATATGGAATTTGCTAAAGTTCAAATTTATAAGGAGACTAGAGAAAGCAACTTATTAGATACTTTTAGAAGATGCTGGGGATTCACTCTTTGGGAAAGAAAGAGTTCAGCACTCAGCCTCCATTCCTAGACAATTCTATGTAAGGTAATCAGAAGCTAATAAAAAAAACAGTATCTATATAAATATTCTAGGAATAGATGTAGCAATAAGGATGAAATGAGAATAAATTATTTGCAACTCCTAATGAGTTAATCCACCCAGGCAATGATTGTTGGTCCCACCAACTCCTCAGAGAGACAAGCAGCCAGCAGATACCTCCAATGGAAATGTACTGAGCCACTTAAGAAGTAGGCTTGCCAAAAATATCAAACCTGAACTCAATTAAACTCTAGCTCTAACTACTAAACTTAAAGGGAATACAAAGACAGAAGATTCTGTTAATGGGTTCTTAGAAATGGAATCAGTAAGCTGTGTTCAACCTTTTGACAGTGTGACAGGAAGTTGTCATCTTCAGAGAATGAGGCAATCTGGTTACAAAAAAAAATCACACACAAAGCTCATAATATTTTAAGTAAGTTCACAATTCTTCTATTAGAGTCATTCTTCAGTCTCTTTAGGCCACAGGCAGCCCTGGGGCCACCGGTCAGACAGGTCTGCTTAAATGAAAACTGCATAAGAGTCTTCCTTCCCAGAGCTGCAGGAAAAGCAACAGAAGAGAAACCTTATAGGGACTCAAAGAGGCTCATCAACCATCACAACAAATGAACACCACGAGGCTGCTAGGCCAGCACAGAGCTGCAAGGCATTGCAAGACAGCCGGGGAATGGGAACCACCTTCCTGTTTGGTGCCAGACACCTTAGTTTCTTCTCTCCTTGCTGTGATGAAATACTCTGGGGCAAAAGCAGCTTAAGGGAGGAAAGGGTTAATTTAACTCCCAGTTACACGTTACACTCTATCACGGTCTGGAAGCCTATGCCGCTGAAGCTCAAAAGAGCTGGTCACATGACAGCTCTCGCAAGCACTCAGTTTATTCTTTCTGTTTTGTACAACCAGGGATTCCCCACTCAGCACATAGTCCTGCCCACAATTAAGATAGTCTTCCACATCACTCGATGTAATCAAGACAGTCCCTCACAGACATTCCCAGAGGCTAACCTTAATCTAGACAATCCCT
>CAJQZJ010000202.1:948129-966908 GCA_907164525.1 Lophiomys imhausi
AGACGTTCCCAGAGGCTAACCTTAATCTAGACAATCCCTCACAGACGCTCCCAGAGGCTAACCTTAATCTAGACAATCCCTCACAGACGCTCCCAGAGGCTAACCTTAATCTAGACAATCCCTCACAGACGTTCCCAGAGGCTAACCTTAACCTAGACAATCCCTCACAGACGTTCCCAGAGGCTAACCTTAATCTAGACAATCCCTCACAGACATTCCCAGAGGCTAACCTTAATCTAGATAATCCCTCACAGACATTCCCAGAGGCTAACCTTAATCTAGACAATCCCTCACAGGTGTGCCAGGAGGCGTGCCTCTTGGGTGTCTGGTTGGCAATACTAAAGTCTACAGTAGGTAACTGTATTTAATCATTTACTCTTAGGGCAAGTTGTATTTTGGATACCATCACCCTCCTGATTTATCTCCCCATAACTATCATTCCCAGCAGCTGGACCACAGTTCTCAGAGCCTGAGGGTCAAATGGGTTATCTTTCTCATTGTTCATTCAGTCGTGTCCCAAGGACAGCACCCATGATCTCAGAGTTAAACCAGTATGTTTAGACTCCTACATCAGAGGGAAATGTTACAAGATGGAGTGCCATGGCAATTTCATGTCATCCAGGAGAGGGAAAAATGCAGATTGAGAAACCTCAAGTTGGGCTGCAAGCCAGCAATTAGGAGGTCACGTGATAAGAAGACAGAGATTTATCCACCTATTTTTCCTGTTTTACTATGTTTGAAATTTTCTATATTAAATTTTTTTCCCTTAGGGGCTGAAGGGGCTTCAAAATTAAAAGCAGTGGCTGTTCTTCCAGAGAACTCAAGTCCAATTCCTGGCACCCACGAGGCAGCTTAAAACCACCTGTAAGTCCAGTCAGTCCCAGAGGATCTGATGCCCTCTTCTGGCCTCTGTGGGCACTGCATGCATTTGGTGCACAGACGTACATATAGGCAAAACACCAATACACATAAACCTTTATTCTTATTTAAACAAATTTTAAAGAAAAATAAGTAAAGGAAACTATCTTTAGAATAAAACACAGAAACAGCAAATGTTGCTTTGGTGGCAAAATGTTAGCAACAGAGCTCAGATAACCACAATAAATTCCTTAGGGAATCAGGTCTGGCTTTGGATGGAAACCTCTTGCCCATTGGGCTTTAAACAAGAACCATGATGACTCAGAAGCTACTGGATCTGAGTCCAGGGTCTTTGATGAGCACGGTCATGTAGAATGCTGAGCTGCCCCTGCTAAAATGATCTTCACAGTGAGTCTCTGGAAACATTGTTGAGCCAGACAGACAGTACCTCTGCCCACCCTCAGATGCTTGTAGCATTGTATTTCGTCAACCACCAGCATGCAGCTGTGGTTTCTACACTCTCACAAACCTTGATCTAGGTCTTATACAGCTGGGACTATGTGCGCAGTGTCTCCATCATGCTGCTAAGTGGATGGCAAAAATATCTGCTTGACCATTAAAACTAGGGCCTAGGAAAAACAAAAAGAAAAACAAAAAACTAGGGGCTAGAGAGATGGCTCAGTCAGACAAGTTCCTGCCTTGCAAGCATTTGAACCTCAGTTTCATCCCTAGAACCCAGGTAGAAAAAAAAAAGTCAGACCTGGAATCCTAGCTTTGGGGAGGCAGAGGTGAGTGCATCCCTGGGGTTTTCTGTATAGGCACCGTAACGTCTTTGGAAACTTCCAGGCCAATGAGAGATTCTCTCTCTCTCTCTCTCTCTCTCTCTCTCTCTCTCTCTCTCTCTCTCAAAAAAGGTGCCAGGTACCATAGGAACAATATGTAAGATTATGCCCTCTGATATCAGCAATCAGCATGCACACATGTATATGAATGTGCACCCACGCACACACATGTATACACGCACTTAAAACCCTAAACACACACCATCATGGCCTTAATTCAACTGTGAGGACCTACAGTGAGTTAAAAGAAGGTTGAGAGAGTGATGGACTGTTTCTTCCCCTAAAAGGAATTCCCATCTCAAACGTTCATCCGAAGAGTAACAAGAATGATGATGAGGTCCTAAAAGGGCATGCTGCCTCTTTGCTAAACATTTCAGATGAGTAGACCCAAAGACTCGCTCTTAACCAGTGTGCAACACTGAAAACTGCTCTTATGAACGAGGCATTAATAAATATAGCAGCTACTGTTTGCCCCCTCCTATAAGAAGGGAGGAGGAGGCGGCGGCAGAGATCTAGGGATGTCTACCAAGCTCCTGGAGGCTCCAGGGAGGATGATGAATCAACCAACCCTATTTTTCTTAGCAGACTTTTTTTTTTTTTAAATCAGAATGGAAATGCAATGCTATGATGAAAGGGTGTTAGCAGGCTAACATTCTTCAAGGTTTAAACCAAAATTCACGTCTTCTAAAAGCTGTTGTCTGCTATTCCTTTAGTGACAACCCCTCTGTCACTCGGCCCTCTCTTAGTCTTTGCATTCATATAGGTTTCTCTATGTGATTATTATTCAGAGGTTGTTTTAAAAAATGTGCTGGATCCTCAGCTGTTCATCACACCTTCCAAAGGGCAAATAAAGAGCTGCTCACTTTCTCTGTTCCTTTTAGCGCTGGAGTGTGGACATGGGAAGTTAGGGGTTGGGGTGGAAGGTAGGGACAGAGACATCCAAAAGGCCTTTGCTGCAGAAGAAAGGGAGGGAATGAAAGAAGGCAAAGAGAGGGGAAGAGAGAGAAAGGAAAAAAGAAAGGGAGGGAGAATGTTAAGGGAAGGAAATGTTAAGTCCGAAACTAAAATACTGTATTATTGCTCAAGATCTTGTGTGAGTAAAAGCGTTCTAAGGCTACCTTTAAAGACAAATCTTCAAGCTACAGATACAGCTTAGTGGGTAGAGAGCTTGCCTGGGATGTCCATGACTCCAGGTTCAATCCCAAGCACCAAGGGGAGAAAAAGAAAGAAAGAAAACAATAAGAGAAACAACAACAGCAGAACTCAGTTCATTAGAAAGATTCAAATGTCAAGAAAAGATCAGTGGCTTTTATAACCAAGAGGAATAATGAGGGGCCCCTATACACCTACAATGAAGAATAGTAATAGTTCAAGCACCTCAGAGTAACTATTAAAATATCACCTGAAATGACCAGTTAACCTCAACTAAAGATTCAGCCAGATGTTTACTAATATATAAGTATAATTTAAAGAAGGAGCATTAAGCATAGGAGTGATGAAGAATTAATTCACCCAATTTAACAATTTACTACCAGTGATGAGTGATGTTACCTCTGAGTAGTTTGATGAGAGGTGTCTTCCATTGCACTTAGCCATGTGCCTCAGGATCTGCAAGGCTTTCTCTCCTTGCTTCCGAGTGATCAGCCAGCGGGGGGACTCGGGGACCACCCTGGTGAGGGAGATGATTCTTGAGTTAGGTTAGAAACCTGGAAACCCAAAAGCTTGGGAGTTTTTCTAGCCAGAAGGAGTTTGTAGTGATTAGCTTACATGTTAGGACAGTTCTCAGAGTTGAAAACAGGCTCTCAGAAATTAATTTTCCATGCAAATTTACAAGTGGGAAAAATGCTAACTTGGCTATAAAAAATTCTCCAGGATACATAGTTTTTGCAAGAGCAGGGAAACCTACAGTCCTGTGTCTCTGATTACAAATAGGAAAAGGGTTAGGACTTAGTGAGTATGTAGGAAAAGGCAAAGCCTTTACTTTATTCATGGAGCCTGGTTTACCCATACATTAAAATTCAATGAGTGGAATAAATTATATTCCCCCCAGCAAGAGTCAAATGTAGATCTGGAACATTTTGATAACTTAATTCTCTAACATTCTTAACATCTTATTTATCAGAGAATATTAATTTGCTTAATGGATTTTTTTTCACATTTAATCTGCATGTTGAAATACCGAGTTTGTTATCTCATAGTTCTCATGAAAGGATTGCAAAGGGACAAATCATAATGCAATTACTTAATCTGGAATTTGGTATTGGGGTATTTTACTATTTGTAGTGACAACTGTCAATCAAGTGACCAATAATCACTATAAATTGTCAAAACTCTCTAGTAATTCTCTAAGCCATAGGCATTCTGGAGATTTAGAAAATCTCCTCTGCTTGCTTCATTTCCATGTTCCTTTGGATTCTATGTTCATGTGCAATAGGACAAACACAGTGAAGACCAAAACCACATTACCAGTAATAAAGGAGGAAGAGAAAGCTGGGAAGTGAGATGGCCAGCTGGATGCCCTGCCAGCTGGGGGTGAAGTAGGCAATTCCGGGGAGGATGATGATTCCGAGGGTGAAGAACATCTGGATCACTATTCCCACAATCCTCCTTTGTTTTGAACCTACTATTTCTGTCACTGGAGAAAAACAGAAACAAGTGGTTAGGAAGGTCTCAGGTAGCACCAAAACAAACAGACTTAACACTCATTAAAAAAAAAAAATCTATCAGCATTATTGGAATGTTCTAGAACATGAGGATATGAAGGTTTTCATATGTGCAGAACAGCTGGAGATTGCTTTCCAGGTACCTTACGTGCACTTTATGGTTCCCTGATCATCAGGCATCCAAACCAGCACCCTCTGGGTATGAACACCTGTGATGGTTTCAAAGGGTGCCTTAGCATGGCTGCTGTGAAGGCCATTGTAATTATCAAAATAAGCATAGCAAGGTAGCTCAACTTTATCAGTGCAACTCTAAGGATTTGTACAATGCAGTTTCTCTGGAAGAATTACCATGGAAATCAGTCTCTGCCAATACTTTCCATCATCACGAGGCAGTATAGATTAGGAATCCCATTGTTTGACTTTTCAACTGTGTGAAAGATCTCTGAACTCCAACTGGGAAATTTTGTTGCTGGAATACTGACCTCCTCTGCCTCTTCCCACTAACTCAGTTTTCTGTTCTTACCATCCTAAGGCACACTCACTACCTTGTGGGTACCCTAAAGTCACAATTTCAAACATCCACATAGACTTGGGTCATGTTAAAAATGCCACACATTTCAGTTATCTTTCTGTTCCAGCCAGTAACTCTCAGTCCCTCCTTGTACCCTCTTTCCTCTTCCCATCCTAAAAAGAGCTTCAGGTATCTAAGACACTCCTGCTAGGGTCTCATACAGTAGTCATGGGAGGGATTAGAAATCCAAACATTTGGGACAATGATATCAGATATACCTCTCTCATTTCCTTGATCATGAATCTCCACCCCTTACAGTAGGTAGCTGGTTTAGACTTGAATTAGAGCCAAAGGGAATAGCCTGGACCAAAAGAATATACATAAGGGGCAGTGTTCTACATTCTAGATCTGGTTCCCAATTTAAAAGTGTTCCAGACTCTGAAGCAGCTAGAATCCCACTCTAAGCCCTTGTCCTATTTGTGGATATGCTGGAATGAGGTCTTCAGGATTTAGTGTTGGGGATGCTGAGCTAGACCCCTCCCTACTCTAGTTCTCATACAGAGGAGTGGTTGCAACAAAACAAGTCTTACCAATCACGAAGCAAGTCATCCACGCCCCTTTTCCAAACACCCCTTGCAGGAAGCGGAAGATCACAAACACAGAAAAATTCGGTGCAAATGCCACCACGACCCCTGTGATGCCAACTCCGAAACAGGATATTAAGTAAATGAGTATTCTGCCATACCTTCATGAGAAAGAGAGGAAAGAGACCTTAAACTTTGTTTTCAACAAAATGGAAATAGAATTAGACTGGAGGCAAAAAGAAGCCAACTGTGCAGAAAAAAAATGCATTCTCTGTAACTTACCATTGCAGTAAACAATATTGATAATATTACCTATGAAAACAGCTCAAATGGAATGCATCTCCAGAATGACATTACAAAACTAACAGACCACAGGATGCCCTTTGAGACTGAAGATTCCCCTGTGGTGGTGCCCTCTGCGGTGTTCTACGGTGTTGCTCTTGCACAGTTTCCCTGCTGGCCTGCACCCTGCATTTGCTGTTATTTTTGTTTGTGGAGTCTTGGGGAGATGGGGGAGAGAATGAAGCAGCCGTGGCATGTCACAGAAGCCTCCATTTCAATGTTGGGGATCAAACCCACAGCCTTGTCCATGCAATGCCAAGTACTCTGCCACTGCTACATCCCCACCCCAAGGATCACTCTTGGGTTGAACATTCTGCAGGACATATCCACCCTTCCACATCTCATGTTCCTAATTCACTGCTAGTAGGAATTAAAAACCATGCAACCCCTTGTTTGTTCTTAGTGGCCGTTCTTCATCCCAGGCAACCACAGACTTTCTCACTGTCTCCATAGTTGGCAACTTTCTAGAACATTCTATAGATGGAATCGTGCAGTATGTCATCTTTTCAGGTTGGCTTCTTGAACTTAGCAATGTGGGCTTTAGTTTCCTCTTCATCTTTTCCAGGTTCCTAAGTTGTTTCTTTTTAGTGTGGAGTAATATTCTACTGTCTGGACACATCATGGATCATAGGATCATAAGTCCATTCACCTACTGCAGAACACCTCAGCTGCCCCAGATGCTGGCAATTGTACATAAATCCACTGTAAGGTCCATGTGAGAGTTTATGTGTGGCTGTACATCTTCAGCTTTGTTGGGTAAATACCAAAACTGTAATCTCTAGTCCTATGCAAGAAGCTGGCAAGCTGTTTTCCCCTCTGCTGTGCTATTATGTGTCCCACCAGCAATTCTTTTTTTTTTTTTTACAGCATGCACATGCAGAGAGAGAGGAAAGATAGGAGGGGGGGGGGGGAAAGGAGGCAGAGAGGGAACAGAGAGAGGGGGAGAGGAAAAGAGAGAGAGAAAATCCCCACCAGCAATGAACAGCAGTCTCTGTTGTTCTACACACTTGCTAATATATTATCCTGTATTTATTTGGTTTTTAAATTATTATCTGTATTGTTATTTTGTATGAAAATATCTCTGCACCATCTGTGTGCAGTGTTTGCAGAGGCCAGAAGAGGGCATCTGATCCCCTAGAACTGGAGTTACAGATGATCGGGAGCTGTCACGTGGGTGCTCGGAATCAAACCTGGGTCTTCTAGAAGAGCAGTCAGGGCTGTTAACCACTGAGCAATCTCTCCAACTCTTATTCTGTGTTTTTGCATTTATATTTTTGAAAGCTAATGAGGTTTTATTTTCTTCTAGTATGTTCATCTGGTTTTAGCAGTAAGGCATTGCTGATTTCACAGAATAAGTTAGAATGTGTTTCTTCTGCTTTTATCATCTGAAAGGAATAGAGACAACGGGTGCAATTTATTTCCTACATGACAGACTTTACCTTTCGCAAATCTGAACCTGGAACTTCCTGTTTGGGAAGGTTATTAATTATTGAGTCAATTTATTTACATAGACATAGGCCTATTAAAATGATTCACTTCTTATGTGAGTTTGGGCGGGTTATGTCTTTCAAGGAACAGGCCCACATAATATTGGTTGTCAAATCTGGGCTATAGAGCCATTTACACTGTTTCTTTATTATCTTTCTAAAGTCTATGGGATTTGAAGCCATTTAGACCATCATTAATTTGAATCTTATCTCTTTTTCTCTTAGTTGGCTTAGCTAAAATGTTACTAGATTTGGGGGCTTTCCAAAGAACTAACTTTTGAGTCTATTAATTTTCTCTGCTGACTTACTGTTTTCAATTTCTCTGATTTTTTTTGTTCTAATTTGTATTATTAATTTTCTTCTGTTTACTTTGGATTTAATTTGATCATCTTTGTAGTTGCTGTTACTCAGTGTATAAACTCAGATGGTGAGTTTTAGATAAATCTTATGTTCTAGTAAACATGCTAATGCTATAACTCCCCTTCTGCATTATTTTTGCTGTACCCATAAAATCTGATAAACTGTTCTTATCTTCACTGTGTTTATAATTCTTTAAATTTCTCTTGAGATTTCTTCTCTGTGTTAGCAGAAGTATGATGCTTAATTTCCAAGTATTTTGGGGGTTTCCATTTTGCAGATTTATAGTTTAATTCCTTGGAGACAAAGATCAAATGTGGTATGACTTTCTATTCATTTAATTTTGTTAAAATTATTTCATTGCCAGAAAATGAACTTTATTAATGTCTCTCACACATTTGAGAAAATCCTGTATTTTTGCCATTGATGGATGGCACAGTCTATAGATGTCTAATATATCCAGTTGATTGATGGTGTTGTTGAATTCAGTTATATCTTGGTTGTAATATTCTGTTGGTTGGAATTTTACATTTCAGATACAAAGTATTAGAGTCTCTAACTATGGTGAATAATTCATCTGTTTCTCCAATGTCTCCATCAGTTTTTGCATCCTGCATTTTGATATTCTGTTGTTAGGCACATATATATTAAAGACTATTGAGATTTGTTGAATGATTATAATTAACTCTGTGTATTCCTTGTGAAGTTTGTCCTAGCTAGTATTAATATAATGAGTTCTAGTTTGTTTTGGTTAATTTTAGTATGGTATATATTTCTCCATTCATTTATCCATCACTGTGTGCATCTTTTTATGTAAAGTGAGTTTCTTGTAGGCAACTTATTGTTGGGTCTCCTTTCAACCCACTCTAAAAATAGTTTGTTTTGTTGAGACTGGGTCTTGGGCTGGGTGCAACACAGGTAATAGAGCTCTTGTCTAGAATGTCATGAAACCCTACTATGGTGGTATGTGTCTGTATCCTAGGACTTAGTAGGTAGACATAGGAGAACCAGAAGTTCAAAGTCATCCTTGACTAAATAGCAGTCAAGGCTAACCTGGGCTACATGAGATACAACATAAGGGGTAGGGGAAACCCTCACTGAAAGAATGTGCCAATTCATCTAGGCTGGACAACAAGTGTCATAACCTCTCGTCCCTGTCCCCTCCCTCCAGCACTGGAGTTAGAGGTATGCACCATCATACTCAGTTTCATGTGGGTGCTGAGGGTTCAAATGGAGTCTTTGTACTTGGAAGCATCTCCCCAACCCCCGTGTCTGGTCTAGGTTCTAATAAACCCATCTATGACACTCTTCATTGCACAGTGTTCAATATTTGGCATTTCTTTTTGACTCTTAGAATCAAAATGTCCATCTTTGTTTGCATCGTCCATTCTTTCCACGGCATTTTATCCATCAATCACGTACCATATAAATTGTAGCTTTTAAATTTTCTGGTTTGACAGTTCGGACATTCTTTCCATGTCCGTGTCTGGTTCTGGTGTGTGTGGTCTCTGTTCAGGCTGTGGGTTTGTCTGCTGGCATTTTATGTTTTGTTTTGCTTTGCTTTTTAGTATGCCCTGTGGTTCTTTTTCTATAGTCCTGTGATTAAATCTTAATTGTTTCTTTAGCCTGTGGACAATGACATCACTAGTGGTTCTCAGGCTTTTTCCTTTTCACTTTAATTGGGATATAGTGATTAGAATTAAATCAGATGGTGAGTAGCATAAGCTATGTTTGTTTATTTCGTGCCTCCCACATGGAAGGCCAGTTCTGACTTAAGATGAGCATTTCTCATCCCTCAGGTCTGGCATTGATGAACCTTCAGAATAGGTTCTAATTAACCAGGCTTTGTTTGAAATTTTTTTTTATAGTTTGTTTGCTGTTGATGTGTTCATGTGCATGTGTGTGTGTGTTTTCTGGGAACAGGTCTTATTATGAACAAAAAACATAGAAGGATTTCCTTTGATAGTCACCAAGAAAACCTGGTAGACTTACAAGAGGTAAAAATGACAAACATGGGGCTGGAGAGATGGCTCAGCAGTGAAGAGCACTTGCTGTCCTTCCAGAGGACCTGGGTTCGATTCCCAGAACCCACACCAGGGCTCACAACCATCTGTAACTCTAGTTCCAAGGGATCTGATGACTAAATCCTTGGATTTTCCTTTTTCCTTCCCTCCCTCCCTCCCTTCCTTCCCTATACAGCTGATCTATACCCTTAGCCACCTCCTAGGCTTTTTCACTCTCAAAGCTGCTCACACAATAAGTCTCTCATACTCCAGCAATTCAGGTCAGGTTTTCATTACCCAGCAGCGTCTGCCCCGGTATCTGCCTAGCTCTCCAACTTGGGGAGCAGCAGTTTGCCCTGTGACCTCATATGTAGGAAGAGTTGCTGGCTTTTCAGCTTGCTCAGGATCATCCTTGCAAGGAGGAATGGCAATGCTAAACTCTTCACTTGGAAGTCCCAATCCAGATTCTTAGGCTCACTCACAGCCCCCATCATTCTGTCTTCTCACAGGTTTATAATACCTCTCATCCTCTCCTAAAAGAATACAAATCACCAACACACACAGAGGAAGAAAGACACCTAAAGGTGATCATTGTTGATAGGTGGTGGGGTTATGTGTAGCTCCCAGTCTCAAGTTCATTCATTCCAAAGAACTAAGTCAACTACAAGGGAAGACCCTCGGTCCTTGGCTAGAGCTTGGGTCCTCTCCTACGTGCAGTTATTTTAGGAGATGTATTTATTGATCATGCAGGATAAAATACAGAAGAAGTACAACTTAATTAAAAAAAAATAAAGTTAGCGAGGCTGGAGAGATGGCTCAGTGGCCCTTCCAGATGACCCAGGTTCAAATCCCAGCACTCATATGGTGGTTCACAACTGTCTGTAATACAAGATCTGACACCCTCACACAGACATACACGCAGGCAAAACACTAATGCATAAAATAAAAAATAAATAAATCTTTTAAAAAATAATAAAGTTGGAGTAAAAATAACTAGTGTGGCATTGCATGCCTGCAATACCAGCACTCAGGAGACAGAGGCAGGAGGATTGTAAGTTTGAGTCAATGTGGCACAGGAGGCATTTTCCTCCCCATATGTAAGTGGCTTGTTACAGTGAACTAATCCTTTACCTTACCATACTCACCTGTCTGCTGCATAGCCCAAGGTGAATGCCCCAGCCAGGAAGCCAAGGTTAAGGACCGCTTGGGTGAGGTCCAACATCCAGGCATTGACGCAGACAAGGTCAAACTGGGGAAACAAAGAAATGCACATGGAGATACCTGGGGAGGTTCATCTTCATAACAGTTACTCTCTAATATAGGTCAGCCATCTTTAAAGGAGTTTAGCTTATATATGCCTCACACAAATTAGAGAATGCAACACATGCATGCATATACATTGATCTGTGCATATTTTTTTTTTGTTTAAAGAAGTCCAAGGGATGGAATTCCTAGTATACCATGAATACTGACATTTTAAAATAATGTTGTTAGGTCAGTCTATTATGTGTGCGTGTGGCATGTCAATGTATAGTGACTGCCTGCCAATCATAATAACATATTGAGTTTTATACTTCTATTTGCAGTAAGCTACACAGAAATAGACATTTAATTTTAAAAATCTTTCTGTGACAACCTAACCTTGATACGTTTAAGGGTTTTTATCATTAATTCAAGTTCTCAAAGGTATGATTCTAATTTTATAATCATATGTACAATTATCTGAAATAATTTCCTACTGGAGTTAGACATGTAGCAAACACATCTAGAGAAATGTACAGAGAAACTCAGAAAGCAAATAGATTGTGACCAGAAAATCCAACATTTTTTTTTTAAGAAAAGAAACAAGTAATGTCAAATATAAAAGTCCACACAGTAGGATTTGCTTCAAACCGCTGAACTTTAAATAGCCCGGTTAGGGAAAGTAGGGGACAGACACATGCCCTCTGGCAGGAGTGACTCTCTTAACAAGGTACAGTGGCTTTCTTTACGTTGTGTGAATTTAAATGCCCCAAATTGTCTTAAAACTCACTTATTTCTTGATTATAAAACTTAGTCCTCCATAAGAGCAATGATTAGAAAGGATTTTCATATCCTGTGTTTATATAATATTAATTGAAAATAGATGCCTATTAACATTTTCTAAAATGCTAGGAATGCTGTCTGGGCCAGACAGTGCCTCCTAAGACAGATGTTGCATTTGTTTCTCAGGCTCCTTTGCCGGTATGGAGCTGCTTGGGTTTAAAGAGCTGGTGTGAGATCAAAGGAAAGAGCTTTGCTTCTGGTCTCGATACAGTTCCTGCTCCCACTCTGGCTATGACAATGGTGGCTCATGGCTAGTGTCTGGTGTCTGGTGGCTAGAGGTGTCATTCAGTGCTTTCACCCCTGACCTAGCTACATGTGGACAAAGGATCTAACCCCACTGATTGAGGTGGGAAGATCCACCTTCAATTTAGGCCACACCTTCTGGTGGCAGTCTATATAAAGAACATAGATAGAGGAAACACTTGCTCTTTGCTTGCTTGACCTCACTCTCAATGGCAAGCTCATTCCTCTACTGGCATTAGAGCCTACTTCCTTGGGGTTCCACTATCTACTTTCCATCAAGAGATGGCCAACGTTGGAATAGTTGGAGCACAGCATGTAAGCCTCTCTAATAACTCATATGTGTATGTATGTATGCATGCATGTGTGTATGTATGTATCTATGTATGCATGTATGTATTCATTCTATCAGTTGTGTTCCTCTAGAGAACCCTGACTAATTACACTCTCCAAATGTGCTCCCTCAGGGACTCATCATGGCTGTCTGTGGTCATGAGCCTACGGTTCTCCCAATAGAGTTCTATTATAGGGTAATTCATTTTAGCCTTCATTTCTATGAACTGCTTTCATTCTTTTATTTAAAAATCTTATTAATATGTGAGGGGTATATGCATGCATGGTAGGGGCACATACATGTCATAGCACACAGGTGGAGATCAGAGGACAACTTCATGGGAGTCAGTTCTCTCATTTGATCTTTACATGGGTTCCAGGGCTCAACCTCAGGCCATTGGGTCTGCCCAGCATGCGCCTCTCGTGCTGAGCTGCACCTACCATGTCTTCTAAATTATTACCTACTGGAGTCAAAATGGAAGCCAGATGCTCTCTCTCTCTTCCCTCAAGAATGTACCATGCTGTCCTCAGTGGGTGAACTTTGCTAATTCTGGGAACCAAAGGATGCCTCCCTTTAGGACCCTACCACACTCCTTGTGATAGCTCTCTCCTAATCCCCTCCTACTTCAGGACCTGGCCACTCATGGCTGCCTGTGGCCAGGACACAGTCTTTCCTAAAGATGCATAGTTGAAGGGTAATCTCACATCAGCCTCATTGCTACAAAGTTGATTTCTTTTGTTAAGTGTCAATAGTTTGCAGTATGGGGAACACTTGAGAATCAGGAGCTCGGTGTGACTGCTCACGGTGTGACTGTGGGGAAGCACACCTCCGCATCCCCGGTGGCCACTCCAAGCCTCCAAATCCTCTCCGCATTCATTATCTGATGCTGCAATAAGCAGCTAGGTACATTTACTTGTTTAAAGAAAGGTCAGCAGATAGTGGCGCCTGGGGGCTGCAGTGGGTGCATTAGACAGCTCCTCAAGAGATCTAAAGAGACCACTGACCAGCAGGTCATCTTAGATCTGAACTCCCAATCAGAAACACAAACACATACATCTTTCTCTTAAGACAACCTATGAAAAGCAAGTGAGCCACATCCAATTTTATTTTCCAAAGTGCACATGTCAGAAACATTTAAATATTCTCAATACTTGTAAATCCATGTGTGACTCCCTGTTACTTATTAATCTTCCAAGCTTTACACAAACAGAGTACTTCTCCTTGGCATGGACAGAAAGTCAGTCTGATAAAACTCTTCAAAAGGCTGGGAGGATTACGTGCACCTCGATCTGAAGGAAGCAAGAGCAACTCTAGGGAAATAAAGTATTTGTGAAGGGTTTCCAATTAAGGCCTTTTTCTTGGGAATTCCCAGTTGTTAAAATCCAAATAGACATTATGCTGCTTTGAGTTTAGTGATAAAATGCCAGGAGAAGTTAGTACATGTAAAAGTTGTAAATTCCAAACTTACTGAAAACTAAAGCAACAAAAGTTCTCCAGTACACAAAGGTCAAAGGTGAGAAGTAAGGTTATTTAAATATTCACAAGTGTTCAGAAGGCCCTGCTTGCTCCTCAAACCACAGGAGACAGGCCTCTGACCATCAGCTGGACTTTTAGCCATCTTGATCAAAGTCTCACATCAGAAAGAAGATGCTTAGAGGACTTCAGTGGTAAGCCACAAGAAACAGCCCACTCATCAGCTGCATTTGAAGGGGGAAAGGGGGTCTCTGAAGTCAAGCCACACCATCTAAGTGCCTCCTTTTCAACTGAGCAGTGTTAGCTTCCAGGTTCCTTTGGAGGCTGGTGTGGCGAGGGAACCTTCAAGAGCAGCATCTGCTGGGAGATGACTGGATAATCAGGGGCACAGCTTTGGGAGGCATTAACCACAATTCCCTCGAGAGCCAGCTGCTATAAAAGGAAATGAGCTGACCTCTGGCTTCCTCTCTTGCCACTTGGTTCCCACATACACCTTTGTGATGCTGTCCACTATGAATGAGGTCCTTAGCAGAAAGACAAACAGGTGGGGCCACCTGATCAGGGCCATTCAACCTCTAAATCTATGAGCTACGTAGACCTCTTTCCTTCATAAGCACCAAGTTTCAGGAATTTTGTTCCAGTAAAAACAAAGGATGAAAACAAGTTTTAAATCGAACCATTCCCAATCAGGGCCAAGCCTGAAGGCAGTAGCCACCAAACTCTTAATCATTGCAAACATCAATGACAGCTTCAGTTTCACTGTCAGGTGTATTGTGCCCCTGCTATGTCTGGCTCAGACCAAAGCAATCACACACCGATTTCCACAGACAAGTTCCAGTCTAAGTCAACAGCAGGGCACCAAAAACAGAGCCCTGCAATGAATGAAAATACAATAACAAAGAAAACAATTTGGGTTGGAACTCCAATTCTTACATTCATAATAAACACAGCTTCAATAAGATCTGTTGGAACCATTTAGAGATCATCATTTAATAATAGCAAGTTAATGCTTTCCTTATATAAGATATGAACCATTATGACAAGGTGCTGGTATAAATATGAGTCACAGATATTTCTAGCTAATTTGAAGTTGGTGACCTTGGCTTAATGCATTAAGCAGCTGCGGCTGGGGAGGAACACTGCTGATGTTCAGATCTACTTTCTGTCTTTGTGGGCAGCTTGTAACACAGCTTGAAAGCCAAGGTCAATTTATGTGAAGCAAAAATACACCAACTGAGATCTAAGGGGAGTAACTAAATGTGAGAGATTCAGTGAAAGAAATGACTGGAGGGAGCAGGAGTCAGGCTTAAGTCAAACTGGATTTAGATGAAAATAAATAGCAGTGAAGGCCTCTAGAGGCAGGGGAGGTACAAGCAGCAAGGTGGGTGTCAGGGAGGGTTTTTGCACACTTAGGGCAGTGCAGACCAGTGCTGACCCCAAAGTCTACTTGCCCCATATACAGTTGGAAGAGCCTGTGGTGACTGTCCAGAACCCAGTGACAAATCTCAGTGCAAAGAGGCACCTTGAGGGACAGAGGCCCATAGAACCTGCTGTTCCCGAAGCCCTTTTCCAAAGTCCATCACAGGCATGGTCAGTGCATTATTTATAAAATAAATATAAATAAGTTTGAAATGATATGGAGAGATGTCTCAAATGCATGGCTTTTTGTCTGAATTTGTATCACTGGGAGGAATCGAAGTATTGGCCTTATTTGACAACATGCATGCCCCATGGCAGGCTAACTTCTGCCCTCCCATCATTGAGGACATATTGCCCACCCCTTTATTTTACTTCCTGGTGTATCTTGGTGGCTTTAACTCTACCAAAAATCTCTTAACTCTGAGATGGATGAGGGTTTATGAACCATGGGAAGTAGGTAGGGATTTTAGGGGTGAATGAATTCTATTGGCTGAAATTGAGATGCCAGCAATGCCATATATACATGGGGAAAGGTCCCAGAGGCTGGTTACATGACCAAGCTCGCCTGTGATCTCCTGAGGGGTTCACCTGGATTATGTGCTGCAAGGAAGGTGGCTACTTTGGGGGGATGTGCTCCTGAAGCAGGTAAAAGCATGGACAGGGCTTTGTTCCATGCCTTTCATTCTCAGGATGGGGCATGAGACCCCAATTTTGAGATTTCCAGGGTCTGAGCATGCTCTTCTCTCACTAGTTCAATGTCAAACCCTCTGGATGTATGTCCCAACAGGGACCTAGTTTATTGTAAATATTAGGCTAGTCCAAACTTCAGCCTATCTTTTCTACTCTTTATTCTAGAAAAGAAAACACTCTTTCATTCCATCAATGAGGTATTGGATGAAGATAAAAGAAAGGAGAGAACAGACTACAAGAGGAAAGGTCATGGTACTAAAGGTGTCCATGACTTTATTTTAGTCACAGGGATGGGAGAAAAATGGACTTGTCCTTGCCTCATCTGGCCCTCGCTGCCACCAAGGCCCCTTATCTTGACCCAATGGTCCAGTCTGTCCTGTAGTGAGGGCTGGGTGAATAATCCAGTGCCCAGTGAGGGAAAGACACCCATACCTGACTGTCTTGTGGAGACCCTGGATTCTTTCCAGCACTCTGAACAGGGATCAGCTGCCCTGGTGGGTGCTCAAAGGAAGGCCTACAACACCACCAGAAAGTGTGCACTATTAAAATAGGGGTCAGGAAACAGGCAGCGCAGTTCTGGATGAACTACTCTAAATCCGTAATAGACTCCTTTCCGCAGGATGCTTCAGAGCTACAAGGACAGAATGGCTTGTGTAGTGCCTGTCACCTCCTGGACTTCCATCTTCTGGAAGAGCAGGGTTGTTGGCTTTACATGGCTGCACATCAGGGTCCTCAGGGGCTGGGATTCCCACAGGAAGTGCATCTCCCTTCCCGCCCCTCTGTGCTCTCCTCCTCACCCCATCCCACCTCCTAGACAGCACCTCCTTGTGACAAGGCACCCAACTTCTTCACCTGTTCCCGAGGTGTTAGGGAGTTGTGGGAAGACTTCACAAGGTTTCATGAGAGGATTGAGGCAAAGTCTGTCAGTAAAGCATTTGCAAGCACAAGAACCTCAGTTTGGGTTTCCAGATCCCAGATGAAAAGCTGGGCATGGCGGTATATGCTTGTTATCCGAGGAATGCAGAGATGGGGGCAGAGACAGGATGATCTCTGGAGCTCTCTGCCCAGATAGCCTCCATACTTGATAAATGTCAATGGGCAAGGCTTAAAGATAATCACGCTTAAAGGAGAGCCTGAAAACAGCATTGGCTGGAAGGACAGAATGAGAACAGAACCACAAACATCCTTTAGCACCATGCCCTTGAGTCCTCATAAATTCTTCTCTCCTTTCATTTTCCTTTCTCAAAATTCCTCAGGGTTCACTGATGAAGGGGGAAAGGACAGATCTTAGAAGAAAGAAAAAACACCTGGTGGGGTGAAGGTGCTGAAGAGAAAGGCCCAGAAGGCAGAAACAAAACACAACACTGTAATTTAATATATGAGAATGAGAGGAGTTGCTCCATGGCTGCTTTGCAAGGATGGGTTCTGTTCAAGCAGGCATCCATATGGAAACACCCAGGCCTATCACAGCAGGCAGGGCACAGAGCAAAGTGGGCTGGGCTTGCACATTTGTTCACAGGGAAGGACATGGTTTAATGAGCTGAGAAACACCGCTAAACACATTTACACATTTGACAATGACAGTTAACCTTCATTTTCAGCTCGGCTGGATTTAGAATCACTTGGGAGACACACCTCTGGATAGGTAGGTCCATGAAGGTATTTACTGAGCAAATTAACTGAGGAGGACAAATTCACCGTGAATGTGGTCTGTGCTGACTATGGGCTGGGGTCTCAAAATGCATAAAGAGGAATTATGGAGAAACCTAACTGAGCACCAGCCATCATCTCTCTGCTGCCTAACTGCAGATGCCATGGGACCAGGATGCAAATTGACCAGCTACCTCACATTTCCACCATCATGCCTTCCCAGCCACTATGGACTCTCCCTTCCCAAACTATGAGCTAAAGGAAGTCCTTCCTCCCATTTGTTTTTCTGTTAGGCATGTGCCACAGTAAAGAGGAAAGTAAGTAATATAACATCATAAGAAATAAATACTGGTAGAGCCTGCAAGATGGCTCAGTGGATAGAGGAACTTGCTTTACCATCCTGATGGCCTGAGTTGGATCCTAAGAACCCAGGTAAAGGAGGAAGAAGGGAATCAGATCCACAGCATTGTCCTCTCACCTCCATGCATGTGCTTCCCACACACCAATAAAATGAAGAAATTAAAATCTTAATTTCACACACTAATTAAAATGAAGAAATTAAGATCACCTCCATGTATGTGCCTCCCACACACCAATAAAATGAAGAAATTAAAATCTTATAATTAAGAAAAGTTAAAGATTAACTTCTAATACCTAAGGGTCACACAGTCCTGATTTTATGGATTTCTCCCTTTCTCAATTTCCAGATGAATGACCCCCAACCAACATAGCGTCCAGGCAGTCATTGGTATGTCCTTTCTTAGTTTTGGAAGCTACAGGCCCTGCACTTCCTATATAAGCAAATATATTTATCCCTCTCAGGTCTCTGAGGTGGTTGAAGAATAGACAGCTAGAGTCTCATAGCTAAATTTTGAGCTGTTTAGGAATCAAGAGGATGTTATAGATCTAAGAAGATACTCTTAAAAGTGTGTTGCAAGTTAGTATGAATGTTGAGTCAGATATAGACCTTTAAACACATGGAGATGGTTAGATAGTAGAATGTTAAAGTCAGGGGCCAAATATGTATAAACTGGACATTGGGAAGGTATACTGGGCCATTTAACTCTCATAAATGTGGCATATTTATATCTGTTGTTTTGTATAATACTTACTGTTATAAGAGAAGGAACCATCTGTTGGACTGAAAGGGGAAACTTCTGGGGGGAAGAGGGTGGAAGGGCGGGATAGGAAGGGGGAATAGGGAGGGGTTTGTGACTGAGATGTAACTTGAAGAAAAAAAA
>CAJQZJ010000203.1:0-58011 GCA_907164525.1 Lophiomys imhausi
TATGTCCCATTTTTCTCAAGTCTGTTCACTCCTATATAGGAGAGAAATATTCTTTTCACAACATCTTTTTCTTGCTTTGTTTTATAAACTAAAACTCCATACATTACAGCAATGTCTGATGCATCCCTAACCCTTACACGCTCTCCCTTCCCTTGGTAACTGATGTTCGACCTATCATAGACTATTGTTTACATTCCAAATTTCTGTTCAGTGGCTTTAATGGGAAGATGCCTCTCTCGCAATGACTTGCTTAACATGTCTTCAAGAACTTGATACTGATTCTATCTATAATTTTGACTACTATGGCTACTGTTATTTGTATGAGGTACCCTCTTTTAGACCCATGGAGGTCCATCTTTTGGCCTACATATCATCATCTGACAATTTAATGTTCTTATAAACAAAAAGGAACTCAAAATTTCCTCACCAGTAATCTTTTTTTTTTAAGTAAAAGAGGTAGCTTAACTTACAGAAATGTATGTTTTTTTCCTATGTTGTCTAATAAGATTTCTTTCATTTTAGATTTAAATGGATATGTCTGAAAAATATTTTTACTTTCTCCAAGAACAGATTTTGTGCCAAAAAATTGCTAGTGTTGTAACACAGGTGTGATGAAAAAATGTGGAATTGTCAGCTTTAGACCAACACAGCTCTCGGCAGCATATCTTGCTCTTTTGCTAGTAGTCATTATCTTTGGCAAATTCTTTTAACCTTTCCTCCTGTTTTTCCTAAACTGCAAATAGTGTAAGTATTCCTGCTTGGTGTTAGCTTTGTATGTTTTTTTAAATGAGATTCTGTAGGCAAAATACCTAGGGTGCAACACTTAACTAAGAACACTGCCTGTCTCCTCATTCCTAACTCCACCTGCCCAGTCAAACCCCTGGTGTGTTTGGTAGACCTTTGCTCCAGACTAGATCCAGGAATAAGTACTTTACAGTTATCACCTCTTTTCTCCATGTGTTCCGGCAGCCTTTTCATCTTTTTCCCCATATGCCTATCAAAGTTAACAAAGCCAAAGATGTAGTAATGTGCATGTTTAAATCTAGCTGGAATAAGATAACAGGGAGTGATAAAGATTGTGGGAAACTAGACAATGTTTATCTACAAACACCCCAAGCACAATGCACACATATAATTTATTTGCCAAGTAAAATACTGCAGTAACTTGGATATGGGTAGCCATTTTGCAAAGTTGCCTTCCAACAGATCCACAGGCAGTCACGGTTCCCAAGACTTAGATATTACTGTGCTCTGATGCTTGAATCTGAGTTGTAATTGTGAGCAATTTGCTATAAAATCTTTCCTGAAAACATCTACCCATGGTATGTAAGAAACAACTTTGCAGATTCGTGCATGCAATAAACAAGATTTATGTGTTTCCTTTTTTCTACCAAAGAAGCTGTAAACATAGCCAAAGATTGTCCCAGATTTACATAACTAGACTTTAGAAAGTTGACAAAGAAAGCTAAGAGTGTTTCTAGAGACTGGTACTTCCCAGGCAGCTCCACAGTAACTCAGGAGGGTAGCTCTATGGGCCATCAATGTTTCCTGATTCTCAGTGTACAAGTAAGGGTCATAAATAAGTGGCAACTGCATGGTGAACATGGACTTCCTTGTCTGTCATATGAGCTGCCTAAGTCACTTCATGTCCTTCATCAGTAACTTCTACATCCCAAAAATTAAGACAAGAGCTCTTAGCAAGGCATGAGAGCTCATGTCTGTAATCCCAGAATTCAAAAGGTTAAGGCAAAATGATTACCATGAGGTGCTATACAGTGAGTGTCAGGATAGCCTGCGCTACAGTATAAGACTCTGACTCAAAAAGATACATAGAGAGATGATAGATATACAGATAGATAGATGATAGATAGACAGTAGATAGAGAAAATTGATAATAGGCAGTGATAAATAGATGGATAGAAGATGATAGATAAATAGAAGATAGATAGATAGATAGTAGACAGATAGATGGATAGATAGATGATAGATAGATAGACAGTAGATAGATTAAATATAGATATAGATATGTAAATTCTTTTTTTAGTATTTATTTATTACTTCAGGTTACATCTTCATCACAGTGCCCTCTTTCCATCCCTCCCAGTCCCGCCTTTCTACCCTCTACCCCCTATCCCTTCCATACCACTCCTCTGGAGTGGAGTGTCCCTACATAACAGTCTTCTGCCCCAGTTCAGAAGTCATATGAGGGCCAAGAGCCTCCTCATACACTGAGGGCCTACAAGGCAGCACCACTAGGGAAAAGTGTCTCATTGATAGAAAACAAAGTCTATGTTCCTGTTCTCTTTGGTGTATTGGTTGTAGTATAGTTATCCTGTACTATATGGCTAAAATCTGACTGTAAGTGAATAGATGCCATGTGCATCTTTCTGAGTCTCGGTTAGCTCACTCAGGATGAGCTTCTCTAGTTCCATCCACTTGGTTGTGAATTGCATGATTTCGTTGTTTCTGATGGCTGAGTAGTATTCTATTGTGTAGATGTACCAGTTTTTAATTCATTCCTCGGTTGAGGGACATCTGGGTTGTTTCCAGTTTCTAGCTATTACAAATAAGGCTGCTTATTCTAATGAATTGACATCACTCTATCTGGTCAACAGCTTTCAAACCTCCTCCTCCTCTTACTCTTTCTTCACCAGTGTGTCATGCTACCTAGGCTGACCCTGAACTTCTAATCTTCTTGCTTCCACCTCCTGAGCTCAAGGATTACCAGTGTGTTTAACCACATCACATCAGTTCTCATACATTGTTCTTGAACAGCCCTCATGACTGAGCAAGAGAGGAACAGCCTTTATCAGATCCCATATAGAACAAAGGTGGCGTGTCTACCAGCAAGCAAATACATGGCTACCTTAAGCCAAGTTATGTGTGCTCATCATCCTGAAGGTAACCTTTTAAATAGTTAAGACCACGTAATAACAATAACATAGGGGCAGAATTCTGTTTCCCCAAAATTTATGTGTTGAAGCATTTTAGAATGTGGTTTTGGAACACGAGATGCTTAATAAACTAAAATAACCTCATTAAGGTACAGTTTAATTTAAACATACATTATTTTTCTCGTATTTAGGATAGGGGGTGGTTAGCGTTATTTGTCAACTTGACAGAATCTGACTCTCCTGGGAAACAGGTCTCTTGGCGCCTGCTGGGAAATTATGATTTCATTCACTGAGGTGGGAAGACTTCTCTACTCTGGGTGGCACAGAATCCCCTAGCTGGGATTCTGGACGGCAGAAATGAAGAAAGGGAACTGAGCAGCAGCAGGAATCCATCCCTCTGTGTTTCCTGGTGTGTGTGTGTGATGTGACCAGCTGCTTCAAGCACCTGCCACTTTCCCTAAACCGTGAACTAAAATACACCTTTTCTCTCTGAAGTTGCTCTTGTCAGTATTTTGTCACAGCAACACAGAAAGGATTGAGCCTGGGTCCTGGAGCAAGTTAGAGCAAGGCTTGTACCACAGAGCTCTATTCCATATTAATCTAATAAGACTGGTGTCCTTATACAAAGAGGATATTTTAATACTGACACACAAGGGGAAGACCCAAAAAGATAGTGACCTAGAAACCCAGGAAAGGGTCTCAGAATGAACCAGCTTTTCTGGCACCAAGACCTCAGATTTCAGCCTCCAGAATGATGGGGAAAATGAAAGTCTACTGTTTAGCTCTAGGACTGTGGTAGTTTGTAAAGGCATCCCCACTAAACTAATAAAAAAGCAATATCCATAGGGCATCAAACACTTGCCATGTTCTAGTACTGAACATGTTCTAGTAACCACACAGCTTTTGACACTAGATTCTTTTTCTTTCTCTTTCTTCTGTATAACTACCAGTATTGAACAGAACAACTGAAAGAAATTAACAATCTCTTTAACACTAACAGTCATAGAGACATATGAGGTTATAATCCAGCCAATATGATTGTCATCATATGGGTTTCACACTCAAAAAAAAAAACAAAAAAACAAAAAAACTCAGTACGGACTTCTCTTGCCCCTTCTTTTTTCTCCAGGAAGGATGTTCTGAATCTTTCCAAAGCCAGCACCTGGGTAAAGCCCATGGGGATGGATTGCTGAAAGGAAAGAAAGGCCAAAAACCTAGAGAAAAGGATAAAAAGATATGAGGTTACGAGGTTAGTTTAAGAGGTTGGGTGCTAAGCCCAGAAGATGGCCACATGACCACATAAGGTTGGGGAAAGAGAGCCAGTACCACTGTAAAAAGCCAGAGATGTATGTGTCCAATAGGCAGGGAAGTGAGGCCACTCCTGAAAGTCCAACTTCTGTGTGGAATATAACAATCTGTGACAAATACCAAAAGACTGAATTCACTCAACCTATGCACTGGAGCAAGCTTTCATTTTATAAGTGTTTGCTTGCAAGTATGTAAGTTCACTATATGCATGCCTGGCATCTTCAGAGACCAGGAGAGGGCATTGCATCCTCTAGAACTGAAGTTATAGACTCTAGTTGTGAGCCATCATGTGGGGGCTGGGAACAGAGACCCAATTCTCTGCAAAACACCAAGTACTCTTAACCATGGAGCCACTTCTTCAGCCCTTATAGCAAATGTTCATGTGTTCTCAGTGGGCAAACAGTAATCTGATTTGGGCATGAATTCTGGGACTGCTTCCTCTGAGTATCCAAAGCTTAATGCTGGGACTTCACAGAAACCAGTCAGTCAATACTCAAAACCACTCTACAAAGTAGGCAATGCCAGCATTGCTGTGCTGTTTCGATTTGGAACTGAAGCCCAATCAGGGTGCCTGATCAAAACATTTTTTTTGCTGAGCAGGTGCTTTGCATGGTGTCTGGCAATGGCAATTATTTGATAACTGTTTCTGAATATAGCCAAAGAATCATTACAGACATGCTCCAAGTTCAACATCAACAAGGGCTGGGGCAAATGAATTTGGAATGTGGTTACTGAAAACGGGGTGGGTTCTTGCCCAAGGATTCAGTGTGCCCTGGAGCATGGTGAAGGGGTGTCAGGCTCTAAGACAGAATCTATCATCACAAAGCCAGAGCCAGGCTCTTAGGAGTGTGCCATGTGGAATCGAATGTGGGTCTTACACCTGTAGTGTTTGCTTTTTTTTTTCAGACAAATATGCAAACTGATAATAAGACCATCTGTTTCTTCATCATCAGATATAAAAGATGACTACACATGCGGAGAAGTGATCATTCTGCTCTTTCTAACTGCTTGCCTGATTGCATAAACATCTTTGCGTAGTTCCATTTTAATAAGTTGCTTTAGATTTTGTACTCCTCAGGCTTTGTTTATGTAATCTTAACTTCCCAAGAATGAAAAAGTACCAAGCAAATTTCTTCGATTGCTACATCAACAACAACAAAACTGCTCTCTTCGAATTGAAATCAAAATTTCTCCCCTACGATGCTTTATGTAATGCGAGGTGTAAGATCCGAAAGTCTCAAATACAGCTAGAAATAAGGGGCAGGAGAAATTTCTGACAAAGCAGTGAGACTTTGTGAGAGAAAGTCTTGTTGTTAAACCTCTTTTGGCTTTTCTGTGACTCTTGTTGACTTTGTTGGGGAATATTCCCCTCCACCCAAAGTTTTTGATGCCCAAAACAGAATGGAAGCTTTCTGATATCTTTGACCTCCACTTTCTAAACCAATGATCACATAAGAAATTCTCACTCTTATTTGTTATCAAGACTACTACATCTTACAGAAAGGTCTCTTAAGAAAGCAAGAATAAATAAAACTAGTAGAAAAGTTTGGACCTCAGACATCCACAGAACACTCAACGTCCATCCTCTTCATCAAGAAAATGAAGAAAAGGAACAGAGTTATAGAGTGTGGCTTCCAGCCCAGCCAAGCCAGTGTGGCTGTGCTTTAGAGAATAGGGTTAAGAAATGACAGATCTTGTAGTTTTTATTCTTAGTATCCAAGCCAATAACTGTGTTTTTAAAAATACATAAAAATGTCCTTCCTCTTATAAAAATAAAGGAGAGAAACCAGCATTGTAAAGGCCCATACATTAAAAGCAGTAGGTTCCCTTGAGAATGGTGATCTCTGTAACAGATCCACAAGGATCTGTTAGATCATGCAAGGAAACCATACAGTAAGAAAACAGTAAAACTCTTAAGCTTCTCTAATCTTATTCTCTTAACTAACTGTTAACTTTTACTTAGATTTTATAATATATATAAAACATATATACTTGAGGGTACCCAATCAAAAAAAAATTTCATTGGGGAGTATCCAATGAAAAGAGTCTGGGTACCATGATACACAAAGACTGACAGTGTGTTGGAAGTTACTATGGAAACCTAGGATCCAGTAAAAAAAAAAACTGATAGAGTTAGACTAGAAGATGAAAATCCTAGTAAGATGGAGCCAGAAGACCTGATGCCACAATAGTGTCCCGTATGCTGTTTGCTTTGTTACCACATATTTTTACCTTTTTGTGGATTATTGTGTTAAATACACAGACTTTGAAACCAGACAGACTATGTGTGTCTCCACAGCTCTTATTTAAAATTTGCTAAGGTCTTCAATTTTTCAGTCCTCAGTTTGTTTCTGTAAAACAGGATTATAAAATGGGCATGATGATGCATTCCTATAACCACAATGCTTTTAAAACAAAAGCAGAAAGATCAGGAATTCAAAGCCAGTCTTGGCTAAAGCCTGGGCTACATACGATCCTACCTCAAAGAGTAGAAGGTATTAAAGTGGCATTAGTAACACCTATGCCATCTGGCTTCTTACAAAGACTAAGTGAGACCATACAAAAAAAAAATCACTCTATATGTCACTTAACACATAATATCATAGTAAACTATGATATTATAAATTCTATTTGGTCTTTTCCTTCAAATACTACAAACCCAATGATCTAAGCTTGGGCATCCCAAAATCTCAGTTTGGGGCAGTTGTTCCTTACTTCCTGAGTGAGAGTAAGGACCTTACCAAGGATTAGTCTGCTCCCATGTGTATTAGCTGCTCAATACCTGCTTATTGCTTCCATTTAATTTATCACAAAACCAAAGTAAAAACATCTTACAGGCTACTTGAATCACACGAGGTTATGAATACCTTAAGGTTATAATCAATGGTGAAGCTGGGATTTGAACCCAGGTTATTTCTTGGCCTTAGCACTATTGGCATAATGATCTTGACAGGCTTAGCTGTGGTAATATCCCAAGCTTTGCAGTATACAGAGCTGCGTTTGTGCCCTTTGCTCACTAACTATAAGTTATATCTCCTCTTTGGTGGGCCCATCAAAAATGTCTCCATACTTTACCAAATATCCCCCGGGAGCAAAGTAAACCCTAGCTGAGAATCACAGCTGCACATCTATCTTTGTTTTCCTAAAGATTTTTTTCCTTAGTCTTGATTTAATTAATGTCATTTTCTCATTTTATTTATAACAAAACTAAGACATGAAGTTAAATCTTACTGTTAACTATAGCTTTGATGTAAAATATCCTTTAAAAAAGCTTATGATAAAATTCTATCTTGGTCACATGGATGAAGATCTCTGAAGTAAATGGAGAATGGAGAGAGCTTTTGGAAGCTTCCCAGGAAATTCCTGTGTGTGGCCTCTAGGGTCAGGAAAATCGTGGGACCAGGGCAGCCAGTCTGGAACAAGAGTAAGATCAAGATGTGTCCAAACCCCAAAAATCTCATCCTGAGATCTCAAGAGTAGGACTGATTCCTCCTTACTCTGGACCTGCATGTCCCAGTGCACGTATCCTTGCAACACCCACCTCTGTCACCCTTGAGGTAGTCACATAGCCTGGTTGCCAGGTTTCAGGTTAAACTTCCTCATTCTTTATAAGAACAGATCCAGCTACCACTTGGAATTCCTCTTCATGAAAATGACATTCCCAGCACCTCAACCCTAGCCAATACTGTACACTCACCCTGAAAGCCTCTACATGCTCCCCAAGACTTGTATACCCCTTATTCACCCCCAATAAATATAGCTGTTTCACTGAAAATCATCTCTGGAGAAGGCTGTTTCTCTCGCACTCAACACCAACCGAGATCCTGCATGACCTGTCTGCCCTGCCTAAGCTTCATTCCTTCCAGTCCAGCCCAGTGCACAACAGACTCTAAAGAAAAAAGCAGACCCAGGGTGGCAGTGGTCAGTGGTAAGTATCAAAGGTCCAGCTTTTCCTTTGAGAGATAGATCATAGGTCCCTTCATTCACCGTGTAATTCTCTAATTACAGCACAACATTTACTGTTCCCCTTCTCTTGAATCTCCACCTCCACTTGTCCCCACTCTGTAACCCCTTCTTATATCACATGCCTGAAACATTTCCATTCCCCCACTATACCCTCCTGAGTATGTGCTTCTTTATTTTCTCACTATAGTCCTTCTGAAATGTTCTTTCCTCATTTTATCTCCTCACACAACCATCAACATTTTTCATTTGTCTCCAGCTAAAACCAGCTGACACATTAGCCTTTTTGGAAAAAAAAAAAAACAGCCTTAATCTTCTCACTGATTCTTCCATACCACCCTGAAAAGTATTCACATCATCCCTATCCACTATATATTATCATCTTTGATGCTGCCAGGCTCCCTCATTTCTGCCACTGACAGCAACAGTTGACTCTTCTACAGGGCTCTATTTGTGTCCTTTATCTCTTCAGTTCCATGATTTGCATGAGCCTGTAACCTACCTCATGAAGAACATAATGAACACTTGTGGCATGAATACATGGACAACTTGTCCCCTTTCCTTGACGTCATCTTTTTCCACTCTCCCACGAGTCTACGTGGTGGTCCTCTTTCTTCATCACCTTCTCCTTGCACATTTCATCAGTGCCAATCCTCCTTCCTCACCCTGAGCCACCTGCCCACTGGGGAGAGTGGCAGCTGAACTGTTTCCATTCCCAGGGATCAGAAACAAAGCCAGGCAGCTGTGGCTAGAACTCATGCCTAGCTTTGAATTCTCAATGGAGATCATCAACAAGTTTCAAGTTGTGTTGACCCTTTTCAGGCTCAGATCCACTTCTGTCTGCACCACAATTCTAGGCTTGCACATTATAACCCCATGGTGACACTGGAATGACCAGGTTCTCTCTATGTCCCATGATGGAAGGCAATCTGATTTGTTCGTCATAATGAAGCTTCACTGTTATCCACTATGCACCATTATCCAAAATCCATTAAAGAGAAGAGCTGATTGCTCAGTGTGTAATGTGCTTGTTCTGCAAGCATATGGACCTGAGTTCAAACCTCTAAAGCCCTCATAAAAACTTGGCATGGGGCATGTGTCTGCATTCTAGTGATGGGTGTGTGGAGACAAGTAGATCCCATCTAGCTGCAACTCAAGCTCCAGGTTCAGTGAGAGCCATTGCCTAAAAAAATGAAGGTATATAATTATAGAGAAAGACTCTGAACATCAACCACTGGCCTCCACACATTTGCACATGGGTCTACACACCTGCATGCACACATACAATCACACACACACACACACACATTCACACACAAGCTTGAAAATTTGAGGAATACTCAACCTGGTTTTTTTTCTCCCATCATTTCTTAGAACAAAATGTAGTATGCAGAGTATCTAAACAAGGCAAACTCATCCATATGTGTAGAAACATTTCCTCACAAGCTTAGATAGCACTGAGGCAGGATGCAGGGGCACAGTCACATCAGAATGATGGACAGGCAAGTGCCTCCCTCTCTCCTACTGTTGAACTAGTCATATGACTTCACAAGTCCCTGTAAGTCTGGGAAATGACTGACAGACACTGAAGCTGGACCCTGCAGTTTTCCAACCCTCCATTCTTGCTTAGTCAGTAAGTGCTCCCAAACTGAAGTTTCTAGAATAGTCCTCCTTCAAATTAACCTTTCACAAGCATATATGTTTATATGTTTCATATACATAAATATATATCTTTTAATCCTCAAAGGATTAAAAAAAAAGTGGTTTCCATCAAGTAGAAAAATAACTTCCTTCAGAGTTAACAAAGTACCATACCATTTGTAACTTGTGTTACTTAAGAGCTGTGTTATAAAGACGTCAAAACAAAACCAGCACTTATCACCAAAAGTGGCGTCACACTAGTTAAGGTTTTGGCATGGCGGACAATTCCTGTCATGCTTGTTTTATTAAGATCCCCAGGAATACAGAAGAGGTTTTTGTCAGAAATGTTGATGAAGGTGACTCATGGTGAGTTTTAAATAGGGAAACATTCACAAGAAAAGGAAGAGAGAGAAAGATAAAATGGAGAGTAAAATCCTCCAAGATTATTTTTCCTGTTTAAATGGAAACTATTCTTCGGAGATTAGATAAATAGACGCTTCAGTAAAATCAACAAAGAAAGGAGCGCTGGCTGGAGCAAATGGAAGCTTCTCCACTTTGCAGAGAAGCCACAAGCGCTGCTCCATCAGATAATGCCAACCTCCCACACAACTTTCTCGGAGTTAATAAACCAAAGCCTGCTGGGCATTTTCAACTGTAAACAATGGAAGTCAGGTGACCATTTCCATCATCGTTGTATTTACTCTTAGGGCTCTTTTCTCTCTGAGCCATGATTGCTTTGGTCATCCTACACACACCCAGTGGTTTTTAACCTCTTAACTCGCACCTTTTGCATAGATTTGTTCAAGAATAAACATTAACCGGCATAGAAACTCTCCTCTTATAGTATATTAAGCATGCTACCACTTGCCAGAATGAAGTTCGGTTGTTACACGTTCATTTATAGATAGACACATATGTGTGTCTATATTCAGACGAATAGACTTCTACACAGAGAGACTCTGCATATGAAAATGAGACCTTTATTTGCTTGTATAATGTGTCAAAATATTAAAATTAGAAAATTCAGCCAAGCACTTCAGATTTTGCCAGAAAAATATCTTTTAAACTTCATGCAAAGTTGATCCACTTTCTTAGGGATGTCAAAAGTATCATGAGCCAATCTCAGCTTACAAATAAATCTATTTAAACTTAGGACTAGGCTTAACATGCAAGAAAGCTCACTCAGAAGAAGAAAAAGCAGAAATTAATCAGTCTAACTTTAAAGGAAAGCACACCATAGTAGGCATTGCTCAAAGATTCAGGAAAGAGCTGGGTATTGTGCACGTGGGAGGCACAGGCAGGAAGGCTGTGAGTTCTAGGCAGTCCTGGGCTACATAGCAAGACTTTATCTATATATATTATTTAATTTATAATTTATAAAATATATTATTTTTGGTTGTGAACCTAGCCTTTAATGGCTGAGCCATTTCTGTAGTACAGTATAACTATACTACAACCAATGCACCAAAAGGAACAAGAACATAGACTTTGTTACCTGTTAATGAGACACTTTGTCCTAGTGGTGCTGCCATGTAGGACCCAGTATATGAGGAAGCTCTTAGCCCTCATATGACTGCTAAACTTGGGTGGGGGACTGATATGTAGGGACACTCCACTCCAGAGGAGTAGGATAGAAGGGAGAGTGGGTAAAGTGTGGGAGGGTGGGACTGGGAAAGGTGGAAAGAGGGCACTGTGATGGAGATGTAACCTGAAGTAATGAAAAAACATTTAAATATATATATACTATTTAATTTATAATTTATATAATATATAATGTATATAATATAGATAAATATATACATATATAACTAGGAGCCAGATTTCCCTACATTTTCTAAAATTGGCTTGCTGTCTTCATAACACCAATTTTATTTGAAGAAATTAATATCAAGCCATTACCCTTACAGAAGACAAGAAGAACAGCTGTCTAAGTCCCAGCACACTGATACATCTTCCATATCACTCCCACATTCTCCATGAAAGCCTCTCTTGTCTCTGCTATTCACCTTTCCTCCAAGCTGTCACCACACACCTTCACCTGGCTTCTGATATTTTTTCTCTTCAAAGCAGGAATGAGCTGCTTATGGGTGTGTCATCCTAACAAGACTATAAATCTCCAGAGATAAAATCTGAATCATTATCAGTTTTACAAAAACTTTGCCTGTATAAGCTAAATTAATAGCTAGAGCATTAAACCAATAATGAAAAAAAATGGGAGTATTGCTGCTTTTACATTTTTAGACAGTGTGACACACTGCTGTCACTCACTGTTGTCAGTAGCTGTAGTTCTGTGAGGCTCAGAGGTGAGCTGAGAATTGGGACAGCATTTAAGCTTTTATAGAGTAGTTGGGGGAGCCCAAAAGATGACTCAGTACTTAAGAGCATGCACTGATCTTGCAGAGGACCAGGGTTTGGCTCGGAGCACCCACATTGGACATCGTCCTGTAACTCCAGGTCCAGAGGATCTAACACTCTCTTCTGGCCATCTTGGGCACTGCACTCACATGTTCAGACAGACAGACAGACAAACACACACACACACATACAGAAATACATAATTAACAATAGAGTAATTGAAACTGCCCTGGTATTTAGTGGAAATTCTTTCTGGTATTGTCACAAATTAGATCCCTATCAAGTCTCTTTTTTTTTTTTTTTTCACTAAACATGAGTGATACACATCACCAAAGACTGTGGTTAGAGATCCTTCACTAGTATAAAAAAAAAAAAAAAAAAAAAAGCCAGGCGTTGGTGGCGCATGCCTTTAATCCCAGCACTCGGGAGGCAGAGGCAGGCGGATCTCTGTGAGTTCGAGGCCAGCCTGGTCTACAAAGTGAGTCTAGGACAGCCAGAGCTGTTATACAGAGAAACCCTGTCGCAAAAAACCAAAAAAAAAAAAAACCTTTTGTGGTTTTGTGGGGGTGAGGGTGTGTGTGTTTCTTAGTTTTTGTTTGTTTGTCTGTTTTGTTTTGGGGTTTGGTTGTTTTTTTTAAAGAGAGAAAGATAGAAAGAGCTTAAAGTTAGATGAGTAGAGAGATGCGGAGGATCTGGGAGAAATTGAAGGAAGAGAAAAACTTGATCAAAATCCATTGTATGAGAAGAATTTTTCAATACAGAAAGAAAAGAATCTATGGGCTAAAAGAGACACCCCTACTTGCATTCATTGATTCATCTATATAGTCACTCATTCCACTGGTTATTCTTGGGTCTGTTTCTTTGTTTCTTCATTTACATTTATGACAATCAGCCATGCAGAATTGGGTTAGTAACAATCCTGAGTTAATCACATATTGTCTTTGTATTACATGTCGTCCCACTCTGCCTTAGTTCATTTTATTGTATTGCTGGCTTATTCGAATGAAGTGGTGAGACACATTTAGCTCACTGCCCAGCTAGCTACAGATCAAGTCACTGACCATAGTGATCTATGCTTTCCTTTCCCTTCCTCGCTCCCATGTAGGGAAAAACGTGATCCAAAATCAGCCTCCCTTCCATTTTGTTTTAGTTTTATCCTGTGTGTATGCAGTTCAAAGCAGTACCCTTGTTCATACCTCTTCAAAAAGCAGTTATAGTCATGTCATGATGTCAGGAAACAGGCACATATTTTGTCTTATTATAAGGAGTCAGGTTTGCTCGAAGTAAATGTGCCCTGGTTGAAGTTGTGAACCTAAGGAAAACAGAACTACTCTGAACACTGTTTAATCCTCTTGTGTTGGTAGTGTTAAGCATTCTAAATGTTAATTAATTGATCCTGCTTGCTGTCTGTTACTTACATTGACTCTGATTGGTTAAATAAAATGCCGAGGCCTGAGATTGGGCAAAGACAGAGAAAGGTGGGACTTCCTAAGATTAGAGCAGGAAGCCTGCACTTTAGACAGAGAATTAAGTGATTCCAGTCAGCAGCAGGAAGAAGAAAGCATTCCAGCCAGCAGCAAGAGCAGCAGGAAGAAGGAGGCACACACCATGGGTTAGAAAAAATAACCTCATTCCACATGGCCAGGAGCATCAGCATATCATGAAAAATGGCAGTCCAAGGGGACGTATGTATATATGGGGTCATATTTGGGTAATAAAATTATGAGCTAGGTAAGATGGGCTAGGATTGCACAACTCAGGCCAAGGCTTGTTAAAATCCATGTGGTGTCTGTGTGCTCATTTATAATGTCTGCTTAAAGATTAATGGCTACTGAACCAATTAACAATAATCTAAATACTCTTAAACAATTTAATTATTTCTACAAATGGCACCCAACCCAACGTAATTTAGCCATATTTCTTTTTACACTCTTGTCTCTACATCACAACCCAGAAGCATGAAAAAAGCCAGAATTTTCTCCTGCACCTCTTGTCCCATCACTTACTGATCATCTTAGTGGACGAAAAATTGTTACTGGGAGCTAAAGCTCATGCAGTAGTTGCTATTTGAATGCAAGCTAAATGATTTCACTCGCTTTGCATACAGTTCATAGTGTTGCATCATTTAATTACTACCTTTTCGAACTTTGTTCCCTTTTTTAGATTATTGCCCTAGAGAGATGTTTTCATGTATCCGAACTTTGGTTGTCCAGTGTAAAAGTCTACAACTGTCCATTGGTACATTCTCGGTTCTGTAACAAAATACCTCAGGTTGGGTGTGCACAAACGGAGATTTTTTTTTAACTCACACTTCTTGCACTTTGAAAAGCACAGCAGCAGCATCTCCTGAGCTATGATGAGGTACGTCAACACACATCAGAGCATGACAGATGATATGGTGGTAAGGAAGAGACCACATGGGATGGCAGGAGGTCTGATGGCTAAGCTTGCTTTTTATGTGACAGTATCTCTTGAAGAACTCACAGTATGTAAAATTTGTGTTCACGTCTTCTCTGTATGATACCCCATGACTTAATAATCACCTGGCAGAATGTCCCACCTCTTAAATATCCCACTACCTCAGCATCACCATCTGGAGACAGGTTTGTAATATACCAACATTTAAGGGACAAACCACATTCAAGTCACAGGGAAAATTCATTACATACCAATACAGAAGTATTTCAGATGATACCAGCAAATGCACAGCAAATGCAAAGGGTCACTTTGTGTGGTATTGTACTACACTACCGACTGTTTTGTTCTTGGAAGTTCAGTCCCAGCCAGGCTCCAGTGTCTTTCCTGGTAGCTTCAAAGGAATCATGCCCAAGCCCTCTTACCCGTCTATTATTTTACTTGGATAAAAGATCCTGTGAGTTTTAGTACAACATAAGAGGTGTCTTGAGTGCTGTTGTTATCTCCTGTCCTTTGCCCCTCACTCTGCTATCCTCAGTGTGTTTCATACATGGAAGTTTTCCCTTTTTATTTCACAGAAGGCTTTTGATAAGTGTTATTTACATACATACAATGGAAGAGACAAAAGTAAAACTTAGAAACTCAAGAAATTTGACAATGGTGACGTTGTGAGAAGAGTAAGCAGAGGGAAGAGTCTCTGAGGCCTTCCACAATCCTTGTTCTTCTCCCATCTTCTCCAGGCCCACAAACCCCAAAAAGAAGGAGAAAAATCAACAGCCTTTCTTTCTGTGAGGATAGGAACCACACAGTGCTCCAGCACAGCTCAATGCTGTTTGTTCAGGATGTTTTTCTCACACCATTCGAAAGGTGGCATGAGGCCCGGAGGTGGTGAGATCTCTGAAAACTCACCTTGGTGCACTCACCATAAGATGCTCTGGCTCTCTTTTGAACCACAATCATACAAAGCATCTCTGGCAGGTCGCTGCAATTACACTTGCAGGGCTGTGTAGGTGCTCCCCTCTCAGGAGGCCCTTCCAGCACCATTAACAAACCCTGTCCTTTGAAAACTCTTCCTCAGAGTGATGCTGACAGCAGTCCTGATAGACAATGGCTCAAAGCTGTCTACTCCTAGGAATCCAAGCAAATGTCACGGAACGCATGGAGCCCCCCACTCGGCTTGTAGTGAGAAGGGTACTTGAAGATGTGTCATACGCAAACAAAACCCCTTTCTCAGCTTTTCCTCCACTACATCACTCTCCCCACCATAGCTGTGTTTTGTTTCATAGCATCTGCCACCAAGTACTACCATCCTTAACCATGTTCCATAAATTATAAAAAAATCATAGCATCCCACAAAGAAATGAAGCCAAATACTCCTTTGAAATGCAGGTCATTACGAGCCTCTGTATCTCATACCTTGAACATCTTCAACATTTGACTGATTTCAGTGGTTTTCTATTTTTAGCTCTTAGCAATGCGCACACTGTGGGGCATTTTAAAACCCTCTGTTAGCCGTATCATTAGCCTCTACTTGCTGAAGAACACTTTTTGTACAACCTGCTAACTGCTACCCCAATCCGTGTGCCCCCAACATCCAGCTTCACATCTCCTTGGCCTCTGAAGGTTGTTCAAGCCCTCACCAACCACCTGCAGTCCCCAGGCACCTACGAAATTCCTCTGGATTCCCTGGGGCTCTGCATACTGACGTGGGCATCAGAAAAGGGATAGCTGGGTGTGCCAAGCAGACGGTTTTTATTCTGGCATTTGCCAGAAGGGAAATTGCTAAAATGTTTTAGGGCCCCCTCAGGAAAATAAAAATGTCACAGTGCCTTTAGCTTTTATCCTTCACTAAAATCAATGTTTTCTAAAAGAGAGAAGCTTTTAGTGCTCTTGCAAGAGTTTTGCTTCAGATCCAGCTCATGTTAATTAGGCACATACTTCGGCCAGAGTTTTTAATAACTTCATTCCCGTCACAATCAGTTATGAATCATCTTCACATCACAGTTGTGAAATCAGGATGGAGAATTCAACAACCTACACAGGTCACACCATGTAAGGGCAGAAGCAGAATCCGAATCTGGCTCTTGGGACTCTGGTTTGTGAGCCTGTAGCATCCTGTGTCACTACACTTCAGCACACCTCGTATCTTCATAGCAGGGGAGACCAGACTGAAACACATTATGGCTGAGTCCACCATGAAGCTGGCTTGCTCACTCAGTCGTGGAACAATCCTGTACTAAGAAAGACACATGATCCAGACACTCATTCAAGTACCTAAGAAAGAGGAGAAATGAAAACAGAAAAAATCACCCTGTCTCCCTACTACTGTGAGTCACGACCAATAAACAAGATGCAAAAAAGCCAACATATAGTGTTTTAGCACTCTGCCAAAGAATAAGTCCTTAACAGAAAGTACTAAGAAGAAAACTGTTACTAGTGAAAGTTTAAAGTTTTAATGGCATACCAGGAAAGGCTTCCTTGAGCAGGAAACAATTTCTGGAGTTTTGATTTCATTGAATTATTGCTGGTGTTTGTTCTTTGGGGACAGCAGAAACATTTCATTTCCAGGAACTACCTTGTGGGAATAGACTTGACAATGTCAATCAACTGCCCCCAATAAGCCAATCATCTCTACTTTGGCTGGCATATATGCCTGCATCTACGGACCAAATGCATTGATATGTTTTATACAGTTCTAGGCTATTCCAAAGGCCATAGAGTAGACAACAGCAACATTCAGAACCAGCTTTCCAGAGGCTGATGTCCCCAATTGTCAACATGCTATCCAACTATGTTTTTTTTTGTTCTTTTCTTTTTTTTCCTTTATTTTTTATTTCTTCAAGTTACATCTCAATCACAGTCCCCTCCCTATTCCCCCTCCAGTCCCACCCTCCCACCCTCAACCCCCCATCTTCTTCCCTTTTTTTTTCTTTTAAGTTTAAGGTATATCTTATTTCCCCCTACAGTTTCCACTTTCAGTCCAACAAATGGCTCTTTCTCTTATAATAACAAATACAATACAGTACAACAGAGGTAATTAGGCCACAGTTATGAGGGTTATATGGCTTAACGTACATGCCCAATGACCAGTCCATATGTATTTGGTACTTGACTTTAACATTCTACTATCTAAACATCTCCATGAGTTTAAAGGTCTATATCTGACTCAACATTCATACTAACTTGCAACACTATTTTAAAAGTATCTTCTTAGATCTATAACACTCTCTTGACTCCTAAACAACTCAAAATTAAATGATGAGACTCTAGCTATCTGTTCTTCAACCACCTCAGAGACCTGAGAGGGATAAATATATGTGATTTTATAGGAAGTACAGGGCCTGCAGCTTCCCAAACTAAGAAATGACATACCTGTGGCTGCCTGGACAGTTCCCATTTTCTCTCCATACATTACAGCATCGATCTTCAGTCATTTGGCCCCGTTTCTCTGACAGACATTGATTGTAGAGCAGGGGTTGTGAAGGACTTACCTACCCTGTCTTGGCAGAGCTAGGCTGTCGACTTACCTGCTTCCAGGTTTTGTCCTTTTTGGACAGCATTCTGTCTACAGTTGGGGCAAGGGGCTTTTCCTACCAAGAGATAGGCTTGCGACTAATTCAATCATCTCCCACTGGAGATTCTTCGATGCTCATCTTCTACTTGGAGGAGAATAGGGGGTGCTGTCAGGAGTTGATATGTCTTGATATAAAAAAATCTAAAGTTACGAAAACATCTTTGAATGCCATATTCTGCAGATCTCTTGAGGTTTTTGAAGAGGCCCTATCTATCTCTTATATTAGGGTAAGCAGATGTTGCTTGTCTCTTGCTGGTTTATTTCTGATTAGCTTAGAAAGTAACTATAATAGGCTGTCATAGTACCTAACTGAATGACCAGCTTGCATAACCATTAGTTTGCATTTCTTAATTATCCTAAACAGTTCATGACAATAGTAGTAAAAGGCCGAAACATCACATTTCATTTTTTTTCTTTACCTCCTAACCCTTCCATCCCATTTCTCTGGGGTGGGGTGTCCTTATATAACAGTCCCTCATGTCAGTTGAGAGGTCGTATGAGGGCCAAGAGCCTCTTTATTCATTGGGGATCTACGAAGCAGTACCATCAGTGAAAAGTGTCTCGTTGCCTGGGAGAGAGAACTACTAAACAAACAAACCAATAAGCATACAATAGATAAAAAAGACTAAAAAATAGAAAAAATATAACTAATATATAAAAAATAGATAAAGAATAAAAATTAAAAATAAGAAGTCTATGTCCAAGTTCCCTTTGGTGTGTTAGTTGTAGTATCGATACCTTCTACTATATAGCTAAAATCCTACTATAAGTGAATAGATGCCAAATGTGTCCTTCTGAGTCTGGGTTAGTTCACTCAGGATGAGCTTTTCTAGTTCCATCCATTTTTGGCTGCAAATTGCATAATTTCATTGTTCCTGATAGCTGAATACTATTCCATTGTATAGATGTACCACAGTTTTTTGACCCATTCTTCGGTTGAGGTAAAGGACCTGTACAACAAGAACTTCAAACCCTTGAAGAAAGAAATGGAAGAGGCCTTTAGAAGATGGAAAGATCTTCCATGCTCACGGATAGGTAGGATCAACATAATAAAAATGGTCATCCTACCAAAAGCAATATATAGATTCAATGCAACTCCTATCAAAATACCAACACAATTTTTTATAGACTTGGAAAGAGCTAGCCTCAATTTCATATGGAACAACAAAAAGCCCAGAATTGCTAAATCAATCCTGTAAAATAAAAAAACATCTGGAGGTATTACCATCCCAGATTTCAAGCTGTACTACAGAGCAATAGTTGTAAAAACAGCATGGTATTGGTAGAAACAGACCAGTAGATCAATGGAATCGAATTGAAGATCCAGAAATAGACCCACACACCTATGGCCATCTAATTTTTGACAAAGAAGTCAAAACGGCACAATGGAAGAAGGACAGCATCTTCAACAAATGGTGCTGGTCCAACTTGATGTCCATTTGTAAAAGAATGAAGTTACACCCATACTTATCACCCTGTACAAAACTTAAGTCCAAGTGGATCAAAGACCTTAACATAAGGCCGGTCACACTAAATCTACTAGAAGAAAAAGTGGGAGAAACCCTCGAAATGATTGGCACAGGCGACAACTTCCTGAACAGAACACCAACAGCTCAGGACTTGAGATCAACAATCAATAAGTGGGACCTCATGAAACTGAAAAGCTTCTGTAAGGCAAAGGACACTGTCATTTGAACAAAACAGCAGCCTACAGACTGGGAGAAAATCTTCACCAACCCCACATCTGACAGAGGGCTAATATCCAAAATCTACAAAGAACTCAAGAAATTAAATGCCAAGAAACCAAATAATCCAATCAAAAAACGGGGGACAGAGCTAAATAGAGAATTCACAAAGGAGGAATCCCTAATGGCTGAGAAACACTTGAAGAAATGCTCAACATCCTTAATCATCAGAGAAATGCAACTCAAGACGACTCTGAGATTCCATCTCACACCTGTTCGAATGGCTAAGATCAAAAACTCAAATGACAGCACATGCTGGCGAGGGTGTGGAGAAAGGGGCACCCTACTCCATTGCTGGTGGGAGTGCAGGCTTGTACAACCACTATGGAGGTCAGTCTGGCGATATCTTAAAAAACTTGGTATAGCTCTGCCTCAGGACCCAGCCATAGCACTTCTGGATATACACCCAAATGCCTCTTCATGGAATCATAAGGAAGTTTCCTCATCTATGTTTATAGCAGCCTTATTTGTAATAGCTAGAAACTGGAAATATCCAACTGTGTTTTCAAGTTTATTGTCTCTATAACAAGTCACCTGGTGACATTAACTTGTGAACAAATAAGTTGTTTTGCCTTACAGTTTTAGAGGATCTAGTCTGTGATTGTGTCGAAGCAGCCTTTTAAGGTTTCTCCCAGGATTGTCAGTGGACAATGGCAGGGAGGACATGGTAGAGCACATTATAAGGATGCAAAAGAGAAACCAGAAAGAGACCTGGGTCCCACAATCATTTCAAGATGTAAGGACTTCTTCGCATGTCCCTCCTCCCAAAAATTCCATCACCTGTCAACAGTGGAAAGGAGACCCTGGGGACCCTAGGAACCAAGCCTTTCACACATAGGCCTTTAGGGGACAATCAGTGTCCAAACTAAAGCACTGACTTCTATACATTTAGGAAGATCTAAGAAGACATATCAAGTTTAGACACTGTTGCACTTCCCTACATAAGCTGCCTATAAAGGCAAGATGATGTGTGATACAAGCCCGTGCTCAGAGGTGAGGCTGGGGTGTAGCTGCACCTGTAAAGTGCACTGCACAGGTGCAGATACAAATGAAGGACAAGGGCTTGGACACACACACACACACACACACACACACACACACACACACACACAAACTAAAAACAGTCATGAAATCTTATTTCTTTAAAGGAACACTGACGTCGGTGTCGATCTGATGTGGCAAACAGCCAGTGCAAAGAAAATGTTTTTAATTTAAGGTGTGACTATAAACTAAAAAGGCACAGTTTCTTTGAGGGGGGGAATTTTCAAAGGCAGTTCCTTAGACAGCTTGGAAAATAGCAAAATTGACTTCAGCTCTGGATAAAGAATGCCATTCACTGGGACATGGGTGTAATTATGGAGATGATTAAATTTTGTTGTGTAAAAACCAGAAAATCTGTCAGGGAAAGGAACAACACATGACCATTATCTGTACATCCCTGTCATCCCTGAGAGGAAGTGGTGACACAGGAAACACTTACCAAAGTTTACTATAGGTGTAAACTCTCCCTCCCTCACTTCCTTTCTTCCATTTCTCCTTCCTTCTTTCCCTCCTTTCTTTCTTCCCATCCCTCTTTCCTTCCTCTCCCTCCTTCCTTCTTTCCTTTCTCGTGTTGGTCTTGAGATGTGGCCTTGCCATGTAGACCAGGTTGCCTTCAAACTCTCTGTCCTACTGCCTCTATGGCATGGCCCCATTTCAGTGATGGGCACTTTTCAGACCTTGCTTTACATTGTCCTTGAGTTCTACAAAAATAGCTCAGAGGCATCAAGACCTTGACTTTACTTTCACTCTCCTGGGACTTTAACCCCACCAGTTTTTTATATTGGCTCCTATGGGGAAAATTTACCTTTTAAATCCTTTTGCATTAACAAGTTTGTAGAATGTTCCCAAATAACCTGCATGTTTCAGTCACTCCCCAATACCAGTCTGAAAGCACTCATTCTGTAGCCACTTGCTAAGTAACTGCATCATTCTAGAAACACATACAGATCACCTGTTCAGGAATGACTTCTGTACAAATTCAACCAGTACAAGCCGTTATAAACTTCAATGCTAAACCAAAATAGTCAAGATAGGTAAGGTTCAGAATAGAAAAATTTGTATATTTTTAAATTGTTGGTCATGCTTGAAATTTAAGAAGAGAGACGTGACATCACAATAGATGCGTAATTACTCAAAAGAAGATGAGAAATACAGACCCTTAAATCTAGCAGATCTGGGCCAAAATTGCTTAGGATTTATATGATGTCAGACAGCTGGCTTAAACTCATCCAGTCTTAGTCCAGTTGAATTTAACACTACTGGCTACACTCAGTTTTGTGAAGATTAAATGAGAAACTAGAATAGAGTTCTTAGGCCAGTGTGGTACACCAAATGTGTTTAGCAAACACTATCTGCACATGGATATGTACATATGTATGTGCATATGATCAGTTGCATTTTAAACCTGTGAATAAAAGTTATATAATCTGGGTTTTAATAGGTGCTTACTAGCAGCAAGGTCCTTTATTCAATGTATGACACAGTCCAAATTTATGAGTTTTCTGACAATTAAGAGGTAAAGTTGACAAGCCTATATCCCTACCATGCACATATTCACATACACTACTGGTCAATGCAACACACTGTCTTTTACTAATCTTACTATCACCTACCAAAATCCCAAGGCCCTTTGTAAGATTTAAACATTCAGAAAATATGACTTTCCCAAGCAGTCAATACAATAAAGATATATAGATATATAGATACCTATATATATTAGATATATATCTTATAAAGAGTTACTGTATAACAAGCATGTTTCAGCACTAACATGTTTTCAGTACGCTACCCAATGCCAGACTGAAAAGGTATATATCCTTTATATATATAGATAGATAGATAAACAGATAGTTCATAAACATCAGATACAAATTTCTTAGTTCATAAACATCAGATACAAATTTCTATAATATATAATATATTTAAAATATATTATATTTACTATATTTTAATTTATATTTATATATAGCATATTAAATATATATTTATATTTTATATTATAAATATATAATATTATACATAAATGTATAATATAGCAATGTATAAATATATTCTTTGTTGATAGATATTATATTTATATTATATATATTTTAAATATATTATATTTAATATATTTTAATTTAATTTAATTATAATAAAAATATATTTTATATATTATAGAAATTTATGTCTGATGTTTATGAAATCACTCTGTAAGAATCACCACTATTTTAGTACTAATGATATTTGGGTTACCACACTGAGCACTATTGTTTGAGTACCAACTACCTATTTGATACCACACTGAGCAATACTACTATTTGAGCACTAACTACATGCTTGCTACAACAGTTCCCTACTCTTGCAATAGCCATATTAATTCAGTATTTTACTGGGGGAGGGGGAGAGAGAGAGAGATGAAGGGAGAGAATTGTCAAAGTCCTTGAGTCCTGTAAGTACCTAAATTTCAACCTGTTTCAGATGAATCCCAAGTGTCAACCCTATGGCTTTTGGACTGACACTTCAGGCATCCTGCTATTTACTTTATTAAGTCTAAGTCTTGCCTTCACATTATTCCAGAACCATTACTTGTACTTCTCCTCATTTGAGAACATGAAAGTCCATCTCTGGTTTACAACAATGAAGTCACATTTAAAAGATCTGATGACCCAGCGAGGGTCTAGTCAGTATCACGGCATACATGGCCCAAGAAGATTCAGCAATGTGTGAAAAACAACATTTTCATACCTAAGGCATCATCACAGTTGTCATTACTCGGTCAAGTCCAGGGATGTTCCTAAGAATCCTTCAGTTCAAAGGACTCCACAACTAAAGGAATTATTCAGTCCAAATGGTCACTACAGGATCAATGTTGGAAAACAAGGGTGTAGATACGACAACCCACAGAAGAAAAAAATCAACCAGTTGATAACCATTTAAATTATGTACAGATACAAAAGGGGAAAACAAAAGTTGGATTGCAGAAAATGGTGTGAAGTGGAAAGCTTCCAAGTCCAAGGACCACAACGCAAGCTTCACAGTTGGACAAATGAGCATTAAACACTAATTGTTCTTAACTAATTATGGAACTTAGGTTACATCTGCCTTTTTCTTTTATTTTATTATTACTTTTTTGTTGGTTTTTGTTTTTATTTGGTTTTTGCTGTCACTTTTAACTGATAATAAAAATATTGGCCTAATAGGAATCTGAGGGCAATTGAGGAGATAATGCCCCTGCTGCCCCTGAGATAATTATCCTGAGAGAAGGTTTTACTTTCCTAAGGTTCAGGTCATGAAAATATGACTAAAACAGTTGGAGTTGGGCTAGACGTAGCATGATATTGATATTTCAACTATCTCAATGGTGCAACGAGTCCCAGAATGGTCCCCTAAGCTTATTGTTATGTTACTGTTATGCAAATGGTTGCATCCCCACACAAACCCAGCCTGCTGCTGAGTGACTAGTGCACTTTGGCTCCTTAATAGCCTTGGTATCTTTTCCCCTTCAGGCCTAAGTCATAATATTCCTCTTACCCATCATTTTATTCTTAATCAATTCTCACTATGTAGCCATAGCTAGCTTGAAACTCACTATGTAGACCAGTCTGGCCATATACGTGTGTCAACTCTCCTACCATTGCCCCCAGGGGTTGGGATTGCAGGTGCATACACCAGGTCTGAAGCTTAGCCTCTTTGATTTTAAAAGTGGGGTAACACAATGACAATTTAAAAAGGCATACGGAGAGTCTAAACAATTCTCAAGCAACTGGTTTCTACAGCCCTTCCTCACCTAACTCCTCACTTCCCATCAGGCCATGCTTTCCAGGCTACTTTTCTTTGAGCAAGGAACCCAACTTCCTTTCATAAGGTATGCACCTTCAGAAGATCAGAAAGGTAACACTGAAGCCAACCACAGGGAACTGGAGAGTTCTTCACTTAGGTCCAGATCCAGGCCAATCACAGCCCACGGGTGGGATGCAATTAGGTCTAGGGGTTGAGAAACAGGCCCCTGATAGGAAAAAGCTTTTTCAGTGAGCCAGATTGCACTACATCAAACTGGCCAGCAATAAATTATTATTCTTGGGAACCTTGAAATAGTTCCACCTTCCCAAAGAAGGCAAGCTGGGGTGTCTGTACCTTATTTGTGGAAGAGCTTCTGAAACAGCCCTCCTAGGAAAAGTAAACACATTACTTCACTGTCTGCTGCAGCAACCCCAACTAACGTTTACTCAGATAAAATGAAATCATTATGCTGAAGAGATGCTCACCCTTGCGTGTTGATCAATATTATTCACTATAGCCAACTGACCAGTCTCTCCACGGATAAACTAAAGAAAATGGAGTTTGTATAAACACCAAGAGATACTATTCCACTATGAAAAGAATGATGTCCTGTCATTTACAGCAACATTTGTGAACCTGGGGGGAAAATATGGTAATTGAAATAAAGAAGCAAAAGGAAACCCAGAAGCTCCATGTTCTTACTCATTTGCAATCTTCAAAGATGGATATCATAAAAGTAGATAACTAAATAGCAGTTGTCTGGAGACAGGGATGCTAAGATAGAAGGTAAAATAGGTAGAGATGGGCCGCTGGTATAAGATTACTACTAAGAGTACAATCTGGTGCTGTATTGCATGATGGAGTAAGGAGCACAAATGATGCTGTACATTTCAGAAGCAGAAGGCAGTACTTTGACTGCTCTCCTCACAAAGAGATGACAAATGCTTGAGGTGATAAATATGCTAAATACCCTGAGTTATCATTCTGCAAAAGGTACATGCCTTGAAATGTTACATTGTACTCTATAAATATATGCATAATTATTGTATGTCAATTAAGGCTAAATGATGATCAAGGCACTGGCTTTTGTCAAAACAGTGGATAGAACTCTAGCGCTGTCAGCTGCCCACGTACATCAGAGTCCTGCTGCACCATCAGGATCATGCTTCAGAGCATGGGCCATCTGTGTGGGCTCTGGGGTTACCATCATATCAAAAGCAGAATTTTATCTCTTTTTCTAAGCTAATTTAACCCTATAAATAAACACACACACACACACACACACACACACACACACACACGCACGCACGCACGCGCGCGCGCGCGTGAGGTGGTTGGGGGAAGGGAGTAATCATTTCCTATACGACAGATCGGTGAATACATTAGACCATGTGGCAACCTTATCCTTCCACATATTTCTCTGAAAATAAAACTCTATACACCTGGAGTATTCCTTGGGGATGTTTCGCAGGTGAAATAACATGAGGCTTCATTTTTAAAGTCCATTGCTTGGTGCCTGGCACATTGAAGTCACTTAATAAATTATAGTTATAGGGTAGAATGGTACACAATTGTAATTCCAGCACTGGGAATCAGTGGTGGGGACTGGTGGGGATTCCTGGGACTTGTTGGCCAGTCAGCCAGTCTCTATGAAAGCTCTAGGTCAATAAAAGATGATGTCTCAAAAAAAAAAATGGGACAGTACATGGGGAATAATATCCAAGGTGTCATGTGACCTTCACAAGTACAAGTATACATGTGTATTGCCATACACACAAACAGGCACAAATGTACTCATACCCCAAAACAAATAAAATGTGGTTAGTTCAGAGCAAGAGGAAGAGGAAGCTCTTGGCCCTCATGTGATTGATGAACTGAGGGGGGCTGATATGTGCCCCCCCCCACACTGGAAGATAAGGATAGATGGGAGAGGGAGTAGAAGGTGGGAGGGTGGGACTGGGAAGGGAGGAGGGAGGGGACGTGATCAAGATGTAACTTGAATTAATAAATAAATGTTACCAAAAAATGTGGCTAGTTGCCATTATGATGGTTATCATATAAAATATGCATATTCATATGTATACCATATAAAAATGCATATTCAGTTATGTAACAGTGAACTAAATTTAGTGATGCAGTATCTATTAGAAGTCTCTAAAACAATGGTTCGCAACCTGTGAGTCACAACCATTTTGGGGTTGAACAACCCTTTGACAGGGGTTGCATATCAGGTATCTCGCACATCATATATTTGATTATGATTTATAAGAGTAGCAAAATTGCAGTTATGAAGTAGCAATGATAGTAATTTTATGACTGGAGGTCACCACAACATGAGGAACTGTATTAAAGCAGTAGGAAGGTTGAAACCCACTGCATCTAGAGCAACAGAATACATAGAATAAATGTTTATTACAAAAGGCTACCTTAGATTGGCTTGTCTGGGTAGGTCAACAATGACTGTCTCCGCACTGGAGAGACTGAGAACACAGTTGCTTCTCAGTCTACCAGGCTAGTTGCCTCATCAGTCCAAATCTGGTGCTGAAGGACTGTAGGATTCTAAGAGAGCCACTGCTCTTCAGTAGCTGTTGAAAAGACAAAGGAGCCATGTTCTAATATCAGTGAACGATTGTAGGAGCAGTTGCAGCAGCAATGAACTTACGAGCAGAAGGCAGTAAGGCAAAAAGCAAAGTGTTTTCCTTCTTATGCTTCCTTTGATCTGGGATGCCACCAGAAGGTGCTGCCCACACTGAGGGTTTGTTGTCTCACTTCAAGTATCCTGATAAAGAAAACCTGTCACTGATGTGCCCAGCCACGTATCACTTAGTCCATTCCAGGTTCAGCAAAGTTGGCATGAGGATAACCATCACCCAGACAAGATCTTGTTATTATTGACCACTCTTCCACAACTACAGTCGCACTCTATACCATGGGACAATACAATGGCAATACCATGAGCACTGCAGTTGCACATGGTGAGAAATGCCATACACCAAATATGGTGGTGCGTTGGATAGTGACTGCTACCGTAGACAAGGGACAAGTACTGCAATTGTATTCCAAGCAGATTTCCCAGGGAAAACTACATAGATGTTCAAAACTGATGGCTGCAAGTCAGGCAAAGAAAGATTGAAGAACAGAAGTTTCCAGGCCTAGAAATTGGCAAGTATAAAAATCTTCATGTGAGGACACATCTGAGATTGAAAGAAAAAAAAAAAAAAAAAAGCAAATGTGTTTTTGGTGACCAAGCTGGAGAAAGGCTAAGATGGCGAGAGAGACCAGACAGGGCCGAATCGAATAGGCACTCCGGTTATGCCAAGGGGCTGGAATTTTATCTCAAGTGCAATGGAAATCCAAGGTGAATTTTAAGCAGGCAGGTAATGAGGTTTGACTCTAATTTTTTAAATGTCTTTTTAAAAAGATTATTACATTTATTTTTGTGTGGGCGTGTGTACCATAGCACACACATGAAGGTCAGAAGACAGCCTACAGGAGGCCTTTCTCTCTTTGCACCATGTGGGTCACTGGGATCGAACTCAGGAGGTCAGACTTGGCAGCAGATACCTTTACCCACTGTGCCATTTTGCTAACCATAAAAAAAAGTAATGTTAGTTTCAGACTTACCATAAAAAAGCAAAATTCAAAACAAGGAGAACAATCAGAAAGAGAGTAACATGGTGACCCCGGGGTGGACTGACATCCTCCCAAACAACAAGTATGTCCTGCTTTCCTTTCCCACGTTGTTACGAAGATGATCGGAACTAGCAGAAATGTAATTAGGACAGTTTCTGGCATCGAGTAGATTCTCAAATTATTTTAATTCTCTTCTTCTAAGTCTGTACACAGTCGAGATCTCTATTTCCACCAAAGGCTGTAAAAGGCAGACACAATGCATGGAACTGTGGGTGCCAGAAACCTGAAGTCTCATCAGCGGAATGTTGATACAGCAACATTATAATAACTCCAAGCAAATGCCAGTTTGAGGCTGGTGCATATTGTTTTGTATTATCATTCTGTTAACTCTCCAAAAACTATTATGCTTGAACATTGCAAATTCACTTTTTTTAAAGTAGCACGGGGAACATAATGTGTGTGGAATTCTCAATCTAGGATCACTGTTCTCCTCTGGTCCAAAGAGATGATTTTTAAACTTCCAATTTAGACCTACACCAGATTTGTCCTGCAATTAATGCTGAAGGCACAGGCTAGTTGAATTGAAGCTGCATGCTTTAATGCTATCAGCTAATGGATACTGTAAAAGGATTGCTGAAAAATACATGCAAGGAATACAACATTAGGTGTGATTCAGAGAGGAATGAGAAATGTAATGGACACTGGAGAGACTCTGGATTAGAGTTCCAAACAATTAGAAAGGGTGTAACACAGTTACCTTCCTCTTTGCACTAGAGGAGAACGGTGGTCCTAGACTGAGAATTCCAAGCACATTGTGTCTCCTGTGCTACTTTATTAAAATGAATTTATAATATCTCAGGAAACAGAAGGGAGTACTGTGCAATGAGTAAGAATCTAAACTCTGCAGAGGCTTCCTGAAGTTGTTTCTTCAATTATTCTCCCATGTGTGACCTTCAGAGGTGACCACACACAGGGGACCTTTTATAACCTCTCGGAAGGCATTTCCCTCAGAGGTGGACTGCCAAACTAAAAATCCCTCTTTGATGTGATCATGGTAAAGGCTCTATACATGATCACCCATGTAAAGTGTTTAGCAGGGTGCTGGCATGAAGTTGAAAGAAATGTTCTTTGTCATCAATGCCCTCAACTACCCAGACCCTCAGCCAAAGAAACTGCTATTATTTATTCTGGAATTGAAATGACAGAGTGCGTAATTTAGATTTTCATGATGAAAAAGGAATACCACAATATATTGAGTCCTTGGGCTCTACATGCTGTGCCAAGGACTTATGTTTTTTTTTAATTTATTTATTTATTACTTCAGGTTACATTTCCATCATAGTGTCCTCTTTCCACCCCTCCCAGTCCTGCCCTCCCACCCTCTACCCCCTAACCCTTCCATCCCACTCCTCTGGAGTGGAGTGTCCCTACATAACAGTCCCCCACCCCAGTTCAGCAGTCATATGAGGGCCAAGAGCCTCCTCATACATTGAGGGCCTGTAAGGCAGCACCACTAGGGAAAAGTGTCTCATTGACAGGAAAAAAAATCTATGTTCCTGTTCCCTTTGGTGCGTTGGTTGTAGTATAGTTATGCTGTACCATATGGCTAAAATCCAACTTTAAGTGAATAGATGTCATGTACATCCTTCTGAGTCTGGGTTAACTCACTCAGTATGAGCTTCTCTAGGTCCAACCATTTGGCTGCAAACTGCATGATTTCACTGTTTCTGATGGGTGAGTAGTATTCCATTGTGTAGATGTACCACAGTTTTGTAAACTTTGACATCTGGGTTGTTTCCAGTTTCTAGCTATTACAAATAAGGCTTAGGACTTATGTTTTTTAAAAGAATGGGAAAAATCATCACTGAGCCTCTGAAGCTAGCCTGAAATCACAGTGAGGTCTTGCTGTGCTCTCTAAGACATGAACCATCTCACAGAACAGCAGCCTAAGGCCAGGTGGCTGAGATAGAGAAAACAAAGCTACTTCATAACTGTCCAAGCAGAGACAAAACCAAGATCACCCATGGTATCACTCTAAAACTATCGGGCATCCTTCTGCCAACCCACAATGAATGAAAGCTGCCTAGTTATCAACTCCAGCTTTCCACCCATGACAGTGTCCATTTATTGAGTTCATACACATATGATTGTCTCTGCTTTCTGAAAATATCTAATAGAGTGTGATGCCTTCTACAAATCATATACCCAAATCCCAAAGTCTATGCTGGGTTCTACATAACAACTTCTCATTGAGATACACACAGTTGCCCAGATGGGTTATTCTTTGATGTACCTTGTCTATCCAGGGGTCTTTGGTCTGCCACTGGCATCATAGTATCACATAGAGCAGCAGGGGGAAGCATATCAATTACACAACTTGCCCAAGATCCCCACATAGCAAACGTCAGGAGACAAAAACTCAAGTTCAAGTTGGGTATGATTGTCGCAATGTTGAGGCCAGCAACTCCTTCTAGTGATCAAGGATGATCCAAATGAAGACTGAGCAGCAAAACCACACAGAAACAGTGTTCTGCATTAGCTAGGGGAGGAACCTCTCAATAGGGAGGAAGTAATAGGGTTCCAAAGAGGGACAAATTGTCCTGCCAATAAAGACTATCTTTTATTAAAATAATATAAGGGAGGTAAAGAAATAAACATTCATAACTTTGAAAAATGTCAGGCATTTTGGAAGCAGGCAAGGAAGGAAGGAAGGCAGGAGGGATCAAGGGGGAGAGGTAGACAGGCAGGCAGGAAGACAGAAAGACAGCCAGTCAGACAGACTGACAAACTATGGTGATAACTATGGTTATAACTTCATATTTCCAAGATTGATTCATGTATAGCAATGAAAGACTGCATGGTACTGACATTGGCCATGAAGTCATAGAAGTCACTGTCACCAACACTATCTTTTAAGTGATCAGAGGCACTTGCTCCCATTAACAAAGAAGAATTGTTTTTTTTTTAACATTTCATAGTAATTGACTAATATATGATTGGGGTTGTATTATTTTTCAGGCCAGAAAGAGAATAACAGGCAAGTGAACATTTAATGGGAAAAAATATAGCTTGCACAATTTAAAAATAAAACCTAACAGTTTGCATATTTAGCACCTCTCATGCAAGAATCTCGGAGTGTTTTATAAAAAAAAATGAATTATGTCTCCCTCCCTTCCCCCACCACTCATGAAGAAGTTCAGTTTACAACTGCAAGAAAGGGGTCACTAAAGCAGGAGAGTCAGCCAGCTCACAGAGATATGAGGCCCGTCCTGAGCTGAACAGAGATCTTGGAGTGAACTTTTGAACAAGCATTCTCATAGCCTATACAGTTCCCAAGGAACTGTGCATCTTCCTTCAGACCTGCTCTCTCTCCTCTACCTCTGCTCCTCTTGGCTTAACCCCATTTTCTCCCTCCTCTAAACTTCCCACCTTTCCCCCCTTAGCTAGGGGAACCCACTGGGATAGTTTTATGTGGATGTATTTGCACAGTCTCCAGGGCAAGTGAAGGAAAGGAGAAGTTCACAGAAAGAGGTGAGCTTTGAAAATAATGTCCTTGAAGGAGACTTTAACAAGGTGATGAGACTTTCATGAAGCCCCATGAAAAAGTTGCTAAACTTTTGTGGAACTCATATATTTAAATAAAAAACATTTTTGAATTGTGAATTATCTAAGGATATTCTAATGGTATAGAAGTGAATACAACAGGCAAGAAGTAAACATGAGACAGAGAAAACTAAAAAACAAAATGGTTGAGGCCAGTCTACTACTCTATAATGAGCCAAATGCTACAGAACGAAGCAAAAAGGGATGATATATAGAAATCCCAGAGGATTTCTAATTGAGTTGGTTCTGAAATACTTAAAAGCCAGGTATGATAGCTCACACTCTCAATCCTAGCAACTGAGAGAGTGGGGCAGGAGCATTACCATGAGTTTAAAAAGGGGAGTTCTCACTAACGTAATATTTTAAGCAAAGATGTGAAGGAATTGGTGGAACAACCCTTAAAGTATCTGAAAAAGCAGAATAATCTAGACAGATAGACCAGCAAGAAGAAAGGTCTTGAACAGGAGTGAAGCTGAAGCAGAAAAAGTGAGATTCAAAAAGGAGAAGAGGAAACCAGGACAGGAGCTGGCAGCTTATGTAGGTCACACAGATGAGGAGTGTGGCTTCTTTTCTACATCAAATGCATAGACTTAGCACATAATGATATTTTCTTCCCTTCTTGGAATTCACATCACCTCTCTGAATGTCCTCCTGCAATAATGAGTGCCATCCCAAATTTCTCACTGACTTCCAATTCCTTGAAGATCTGCAGAACATCTTAGTTTGCATCCATGGTAGGTTCCCAACTCCCCGAAGCCTACGCAAATATTTGTGCTAATATGTTGATTTAACTTCAGTAGTCACCATTTCAAAGCATCGAAGTAGTGTCAAATAAAGGTATCTCAAAAGACATGGGGAGAAGCTTGATCAAATTCTGGATTTATTCACATGAAATTAAGTCAAACATAAATAAGAATATTTTGTTAGTTATTATTATCAATAATCATCGTAGAGCTGAGGCTGAGAAGGACATGGTACTGATAAGTACCCCCAAAATATTATCCATCATGCAACTTTTAAAATTATATATTGAAAAAAATCTGGTATGTAATTGCCAGGAAGGCTATTTAAAGCTGAAATATGAGATTAAAAGTGCCAAAGGTGTAAACAACTTTAATCTGTTAATTTATTTCACATGTCTCTTAGAGCCAAGTTTCAGTTTAAGATTAGATCTTGGACATTTTCGTGTTTCTGCAAATGAAACAAAAACTTTAAACTCAAGAGCTAAGTAATTTTCATCTTTTATATGTCCCTACTGTGTTTTTTGAAGCCAAAATCATTTCTACAACATAAACACATTGATCTATATACATCATGACTTTTCCTTGAAAGGCACTCTTTAGTTTGAAAGACACTAAGGCTGCACTCACCTACGTCTGCATTCCACCAGCAGGTCGCTTTGGGGAACAGACCTGCTATAGAATAGAAGTGAGAGTTACTTTTCAATTAATACAACAACAAACATGGTTGCTATTAATAAAAATGATTTGTGGCCACTAGACAGGGAAAATCATCCACTCATTCATACAGGGACAAGGTGGGAAAGTGTGTAATAAGCCTCATATTGCCCACTAGACCCAATTACCTTCAGCTTTCCTTTTCTTGCAACTCAGATTGCACCTTCATTTGGCGACCTATCTCATTCTAACCACTCACTTAATCCCTAGCTGTATGAGGGAGCAGCCACAATAAAAACTGAGGCCCAGTCAGGTATTTAAAAGATGATTCACTACCCAAGGTAAGTGGCTTTTGAATAGGTCTATGTTCTCAAACTTTCCAAAAGGGTTCTGCCACCTCTACTTTTAAGAACCACTCTTCTCCAGTTACACCACCGTGAAACATGACCTTTCTCTCCAGCTGGCACTGGGGTTTAGCCATAATCATTAAAAAGGTACAGGTGTGCTGACAATCCAAGCTAACCGGAGAGTAGCATGATGCGAGACAGGGGGATGTAGAAGGGAAATTTACAGGAAGGCTTGCACAAAATTGAATCCTTCATATAATCTTAATAATGTGAGCCTTTTCAGCCAAATATTTGACCTCCCTCTTCCCGTCACAATATCATGATTGACTGAGAGCTTATGTAAAACCATATTGCAGGAATATTGGAGAATTTTAATGTACACATTCAAGAAATTTGCTACGTGTGTAACTAACCCAAGTTTGAGTCTACTTTGTCAACTGTAATTCCCATGTCTATAGAACAAGGAAACATTCAGGATGTGATTCTCAGTCAGGGCAGATGCTTCAAACTGTCAGCTGACAGGGCAGAAGTGGGACCCACGATAAGGAAGGGAGGCAGATTTCATTTCTGTTTATAAAAGAACTTGTTTAGGGTATTTACAAACATCAGAGGGGCTCACTTCAGAAAACTTTGTTTCCCTCCATGTATTTTAAAAAGCAATGAGTAGTCAGCCATTCATGAAGATCTGTAAGGGGGGCAAGCCCTAGGTAACATAAAGGATATCCTTAAAGTCTAGTATTTTATTTCAGATCCCAGACCTGGTGGAGACAGGAGATTCTCAGAAGCTGCTATGCACAGACCACACCTGAGAACACTGGAGATTCAGGGCAAACTCACAACAGAACTGACCCATCCAAGTAAGGCAGCTTCATCACCCACTCAAGCTGCTAACAGTTAAAGTGGCTGTGAATGTGTCTGTGCTTCCCTAAGTAAACATGTTTAACACCTATCAGAGTTTCCAAAGAATCTGTGTGATGGCGAGAAAGGAGATGCCAAGGCCACTGTTGTCCATGCTCTCCAGACTTGCTCCTGCATATTCATCCAACAGCCTTACCCCCAAATCACCTTTCTATGTCCAATAGGGATTCCCAATATTCCAGATATCTGGAATAGTCATTCCAAGAAGCTCTTACAAGAAGGCTGATTTTCAAGATGGATGATTGGGAAACAGTCATTAAAATACTATGATATCGGACAAAGAAAATTCTTTGAGAAAGTAGAAGGACTTGAGTTTGAATGTTAGCTCTCCCCAGGCTGAAGAAATTCTCTGTATTTCAGCTTCCCTCCATAATAAGACCTGTGTGTACTTTCTTCTAAGACAATATGAGGATTAAATAAGACAATAACAAAGACTAAATTCCTGGCATATGATGTTTATAGGAATAATTAGTTACCTGTTATTTTGTTCTTTATTATATAGGAAAAGGATAAATTACTATGTAAATCATGGATAAATAACTTAATGTCTAACAAATTAACATCATAGTTAAAGAAGCATATTTCCAGTCTGGTATTCAGAATAGTAAAAAAGATATCTAGTTTTTAGAGACATGTAGGCAGTTTTCAGTAGGATCTTAAAATAGAATAGAACTGAAAGCTTTGGAGGATTTTAAAAGGGGAAATAAGGAATTCTTACACCACATTTCAACCTTTCTTACTTTGAAGAAATTGTGTTAGAAAATGCTTGCTATCCAAGAACTCACAGCAAATATGTATCTAATTTTAATACAACACTATAAAACTGTCAGGAAAGTTTAAACTAGTTATTAACAGACTCTGAGTGGGAGAAATATTCTCCAGGGATAAAATGATTTCCCAGGAGAAGGAGTGGGCTTAGGGACTCCTGGTAAGATGCCTTTCAGATGTGAGACATAAAAAATGCAGTTAGGTTCTTATCATGGAAGTTCTTTGGCCCTCACTAGTACATTTTCAATGAACCTCAACACAACCAATAACTGTAGAACTAATGTAAAATGTTCCCTGTCATTTCAAGTTCCATGTGACATAACACCTCCATTTGTTTGTCCCAGAAAGTTAAACACTTAAGAAATTTCATGACCCCAACACAGGTTCTAATGGTGTCTTTCTGTTCTCTCATATGCTTTTTTATTTTTATTTTTTTAACTACTGAAATAGTTTAGGGGGAAAAAAAGCAATCTCTTTGGACCATTTGTCATATAATGAGAGTTCAAAGCTCTCATTATATCTTCTTCTAAAACACTGTTACCCCCTCAAGGATAAATTTTTCCAATTCTGATAAGGTCCTTGACCAGCCCAAATTACCAGGAAAGGAAGTCTTGGGGGCAAAATGTGTTTACCGATTTCTCCACGTAACATCTTCAAAGAAATTTAAGGAAGGGAGAACTGATCCTAAGGACATATTCCAGAAAACTTTTTTAAATACTGTGACATTTTGCTCCTCAAACAAGCTTTATCTTAGAGGATGTTGAAGCAACACTAAAGATTCTGCCTCCCAAAACAAATGTCCATCCCAAAGAGTTGTCCTCATTTGTCTAATATACAGATCTTCTCTGGAGTCATTTTTATGCCCCCAAGATTCACATTAAAGCCAGTTTAAAAATAATTTGCTATTTACATATGTTTTCACTAGATTGAAAGTCAAACACTTTTTCACCCTTACCATCCCGGCAGCAAAGACAGAATCCTAAAGTATCCTAGGGGTTTTATTCAGCAAGATCCAGTGCTGGGCCTCTGAACGAGATATGTTTCTCATGGTGAAGGGTTAAAAGAGGACATGAAGCTACCCTCTGGAAGTCATTAAGTTACAAAGCCCCAAGAAGATAAAAGTTTCCATTTTCTAAAATGTAAATCAAAAACATATTCATTAGTATTGCAAAACAAACATGCAAATCTTCCCCACTTGAAAAGCTAGGCTAAATATGTACAAGGGCTAAACCCGAAAATACATCTGGTCCTCAGTTACAGAGCTTGCTTTTTTGGTTTTATCTAAAGAGTTTGTCTGTCCTCCATGGTTGGCTTCTTGGATTATTGCAATTCATAATAAGCCTTTTAGCTAAGGATGAAATAAACAAAGATAAAGTCTTTGTCCTAGTTTCAAATGGTCCAGATGGGATGATTTTTCCATATGCTTAGCACACCCACTGTTTATTAATCACTGCTAGCAGAGTTTAGAGGATTACAGGGTTTATTGCTTGAGCAAGGGTTGAAATTTACAGTTTGTGTAATCTCCACACACCTTTTAGAATATTCTATCTTTTCTGAGTTGTTCTTTGTGCTTAACTCAGGTTGAGTATATGTCCAAATCTGGATGCGTGGGTCTCTCTGCATCTGTGCCTGTGTGTGACATATCAGGGGGCAGAGACTTTCAGCCAACTGATCAAGAGGAGGCTTTTGTGCCCAAATTTGGAGACAATATCAGTCTTAAGGAATGTGTTACATCATAACAATGACAATGTGGGTAAAACTGGCAATACTTGACTCACCACCCCTTACAATGATTTACTTAACGTCTGGCAATCTGTTCTTCATATGATGTTTGGTTCTCATAAACAGTTTCAACATGGGAGAGTACGGTGTCAAGATAAGAGTCGTATCATTCGTCATTGCAGAACATCTATGTGGCCTGCCAAGAAAGTAAGGTCCTTTTATCTTGAGAGTCTTATGAGTCCTTGCTTTCTGGTGATTGTTTCTCATCCGCATGCTATACTGTCCTTTGAAACCTGATCATCGCCACCTCCATTCTGTTGCCATGTCAGTTTGTCATGAGTGAGATGAGGTCTGTGAAGGGTCAGCATGAGGGAACAGTAGAGAGCAAAGAGAAGAGGAGAAATCTTGAGACACAGAGGAGTCATGGAAACGAGAGAACAGGAAAATAAGTCAAGGAAGCATCAAACGTGTCCCCAATTTTAACCTGCCATTTCTGAAATGGAAATGTCTTAGATGAGAGGGACTGACTGTTCCACTCTCATAAGTGTACCAAGATCTTCACCATAGTTCAGTAGTAAAATGGTTAAAACAACAATGTGGGAGGTAAGAAGGAGAAATCTCCATCTTTTTATGTGACAATCACAGTCTCCTGTGGATTCAAGGGGAATCTGACAGAAGGCTTCCATATTTGGAACACCCCCTAAAACTTGGAAGGAGAAAAAAGGGGCAAGATATTCTTTAAGTTTTCTTTTAATAGAATTGGTTAAGACAGTTAATGTTGAAAATGTTCTATTAATCATGGATGCTTTTTATAGTGTTTCTATATGCATTCTGAGATGTGGTTTTATATCTTCAGCAAATAGAGAATGGGAGGCCACTAAAAAATGTAAGAATTGGCAGCTGTGGGCATAGAATACTGAATATTCAGCCCTTCAAAAAAGACTTTGAAATCTCTCTGCTGGAGTCTTGTGTATAATAATTAAGCTATGAACAGGACTCCGGTATGATAGTCTACTCTATACTTTGGGCCTATAACACTTACCTCTATAAAATAAAATAGAGAAGTTATTCTCAGAAACCAATGTCCTACATTAGTGCTACCTAAAAGAGTAGCATTGTGTCCATGGATGGAAACAGTTTAAATTGAACTTGGAATGTCATTTATTCAACAGACAATGGCCAGATGATCTGTGACATCTACACAAAGAATCCCCTTCTGATAGCTCACCTTGGTTTGTGTAGTCAAGAACTCATTAATTTAAAGCATTGTTTTTAGGCAAACGAGAACCCGGGGGTGACGAGGAGACAAAGCCCACTTTTTAAAAAAATATTTATTTATTACTTCAGGTTACATCTCCATCACAGTGTCCTCTTTCCACCCCTGCCAGTCCCAGTCTCCCACACTCTACCCCCATCCCTTCCATTCCATTCCTCTAGAGTGAAGTGTCCCTACATAACAGTCCCCTGCCCCAGTTCAGCAGTCATATGAGGGCCAAGAGCCTCCTCATATACTGGGGGCCTACAAGGCAACACCACTAGGGAAAAGTGTCTCATTGATAGGAAACAAAGTCTATGTTTATGTTCCCTTTGGTGCATTGGTTGTAATATAGTTATCCTGTACTATATGGCTAAAATCCGATTATAAGCGAATAGATGCCATGTGCATCCTTCTGAGTCTGGGTTAGCTCACTCATGATGAGCTTCTCTAGTTCCATCCATTTGGCTGCAAATAGCATGATTTCATTGTTTTTGATAGCTGAGTAGTATTCCATTGCGTAGATGCACCACAGTTTTTTAATCCATTCTTCGGTTGAGGGACATCTGGATTATTTCCAGTTTCTAGTTATTACAAATAAGGCTGCTATGAACATAGATGAGGAAACTTCCTTGTGGTTTGGTGAAGAATCATTTGGATGTATACCCAGAAGTGGAATTAAATGCCAAGAAACCAAATAATCCAATCAAAAAATGGGAACAGAGCTAAACAGAGAATTCACAAAGGAGGAATTTCTAATGCCTGAGAGGCACTTGAAGAAATGCTCAGCATCCTTAATCATCAGAGAAATGAACTCAAGACAACTCTGAGATTCCATCTCACACCTGTCAGAATGGCTAAGATCAAAAGTTCAAATGATGCCGGGCAGTGGTGGCGCACGCCTTTAATCCCAGCACTTGGGAGGCAGAGGCAGGCGGATCTCTGTGAGTTCGAGGCCAGCCTGGTCTACAAAGCGAGTTCAGGACAGCCAGAGCTGTTAAACAGAGAAACCCTGTCTCGAAAAACCAAAAAAAAAAAAAAAGTTCAAATGACAGCACATGCTGGCAAGGGTGTGGAGAAAGGGGAACTCTCCTCCATTGCTGGTGGGAGTGCAGTCTGTGCAACCACTATGGAGGTCAGTCTGGCAATATCTTAGAAAAGTTGGAATAGCTCTGCCTCGAGACCCAGCCATACCACTTCTGGGTATACATCCAAAGCCCACTTTGGTAGGCAGAAACAAAGATAATGCTGTATGACTAATCAAGAAACAGCTTGATTCTTTAGAGAATCTAGTACATAGGTACCATATGTCCACAAGAAGACAGTTAGATCTGTCCATCACAAAATTAAGTCACTTTACAGGAAATAAAAAGGGGGATTCTAGGTGGTCAGGATCAAGGGGTCCTTAAAGAGCCTGTAACACACAGCAAACTACTAAACTTCAGGGTTTGGCAGGAAAACAGAAAGAAGACCTGGCGTCTTTACATGAGCCTGGCTGCCCCACCAAAGCTGTCGCTAGGCAAAGGAATGTTTTGCCACCACTGAGTAGCAAATATTCCAGCAGCTCAACCAGTATGCTTGAGGGCTCTGTTTATAGTTTCCATCCTCAAAGTAATTATCTAGGTAGATGGCTCCCTCAGAAAATGACTCAGCTGTTTTTCTTGCTGAGCAAATGGCAAAACCCAACAATTGCTCAAAGCAAAAGGAAATTATTGTGGAAAAGTGATTAGACAGTGTCTAAGTAACTGAGTTCCAAAGCTGGCCCAAGAATCCTCTCCCCCGACCCCAAGATGAACCAGTGGTCTTTTCTTCCCACTCAAGATCTCCCTTCCCTAAGAGCTCCTTGGAAATTCTCCGCATCCCCTTTGCTCCAAGCCTCTTGATCTGCACATGCACTAAACCCAGTCTGCTCGCTCTCTCACCTGTGTCCTTGCTTGTGTTTCCAGCTGTGTCCCTCATATTCCACTGTTTTCCATCTTCCTGGATTACTCAGCAGCTGGAGAAAGGCTCAAGTACATTTCTTCCTAGCCTCCAGCAATCCATGTTGCAGCGTCCTGTAGACCACTACCCAAAGCAATGTTCCCCCCTCACAGATCAATTTCACTATGTCACAATCAAGCTTAAAAAAGAAAGTAGTCAGATGGTTTCCCATGAGCACAAAAAAAGCCAGACTTAAGTGGGTGACATTCAAACTGCAGCTACTGTGTTTCACCTAGTTCCCTCAATTTCTAACCTCAGCCCCTCACTCTGTCTCCTCCCCAACCTCTGCTCTAGTTCAGGTCCATTCTGCTTCACTAGGCCTTCCGAATAGCCTCAGTCTTATTGATGCCTGCCTTCTCTGGACCAGAAAAACTCAGTCTGACTCACTATAACCACACAATCCCAGCCGTGTGCTGCCGTATCACTATGAACAGTTTCATGTCTGTTTTCTTTTCAGAAGACATGCTCAGAGATCATCAGGATGGTTGCCCAAGGTGCAGGTGACACTGATCACCTGTTATATGCCAGACAAAATGCTACGCCCCTTCACTGAGCTCCATCTCTAGAATATGAACCCCATCAGATACATGTCTGTTTTGCACATACAGTACCTGTTAACAATGAATAGGTAACATGATTGACTGGGTTGTAGTGTCTAGATCAACCTTCACTTCTCCGTTTTGAAAATAATTCAAACACAACACTGAAAGTCCTAATATACAGGCACTTTAAAACGTATCCAAATCAATGGTCAAAAATGTTCTGTTAAAATGAAAACATTCTTCTATCATCTCAGAATTGGGTCTCTAGTTTCATTGGACAGTTTCGTTAAAGAAATGAAATTTTGTGATATGTCATTATTTTACTGTGATTTTCCATAGTCACACCCATGAGTTACAGAGACTTATAAGGACTTCCCAAGAGAACTGGCCAAAACTCAAAGTTTCTAAGTGATCATTTTTTTTTCGTACAAAACTCTGACTAGGTTGTACCTATTAATAGTAATTATTTTCAACTTTCCATGATTTCCATAAATAATGTTGCCCCAAACCACTTCCACTGCCTCACTCCTTGATTTAGATTTGTTCATTTGCCCTTGGAAGAACCCTTAAGGCATAGTACCAACACGAAAGCATCTCACTGGGCACACCCAAGCTGCTTCCTGACAGGCAGAATGAGCAAGCCACTGAGTTGCAAAGATCTTACAAATGCACATGAATGATCGACTGCATGGTTCAAATCAAATGTCCATACAACACAAATCATTCAGGTAAAGCTTGCCCCACCATTTACTAACATTTTTCAGACTAGTGAAAGCAATAGATGCCAACTGAAATGAGAAGTTTATGAAGCCAAAGTTGGCCCAGTAGAAAAATATATTTTATCCTACCACATTTTTACATTTGCATACATGGCACCCTTCAAAGCCAGGAGTTTATATTTTCCCACCAAGGCTCAGCATGTGTGAAAACTGCTTTCCAAGAACTGAAGACTGGCTAAGATGCAAACGCAAATATGGATTTGTGGGCAAACATACACAGTTTAACCTGATCTGAGATCCTTCCTCCATAGCATAGATGAGCTTGGTAATTAACCCAAGTCTCCTTCAGACATGAACTTTGAAGCATTAGACCAGACTTAATTCAATTTAGCAACCTCAAAGTCCAAAACACAAAGGCACAAGAGAGTCACTCGAAAAGCCAAATTGTTTCTCAATAACTATAATACATAACTGGAGAATGGGATTCAGTAAGAGATAATACGCTTAGGGCTAGGAGTTATTTGTTAGTTCATTCTTCCTATGAAAAGGATTATCTGTGTGGCCACAAATAAATTCCTCACTTGGAAAGGGAACAATACAAGAATTCTCTATTGATTCCCAACTCCAAAAGGTTTCTCCAAGTAAAATATATATATTAACAAAACCTGGTACTATAAGGAACAACTATACTTACCTATTGTTTTCTCTACCTATCACACTAACCAAAGGTTATGCAGGAGTTTATAATAAAGCTTATAAAATGATATAACCTGTCTGAACCAGAAGAAAGTAACTCAGATGGTCAGAGACACAAGGAAGAGGTTGGGAAAGCTGTTGCCTTAAGCTCCATGTATATAAGGTGATGGGTATTGATGTACATTATCTCATTCTTGGACATGAATTGATGCTCGGTGGCATGTGTTATCTCTTTTTCTGTCCTTGAAAACAAAAGAAAAAAGATGTCCAAGAGAGATTACATGGAGATTTGAAATTTGTTTAATGCATGGTTATTTGCCTACATATGGCCTAGGCCTGTTTCATACAAACTGCCAAGAATCATCAGTGGTTCCCAGGAAAATTCAAGCTTCAACTTCATAACCCTAGCTTTTCTGAATCATTTTAATTGTTCCAAGGAGATTCAGTGTAGTGAACAGCCAAGTACCAATAACACAGCAATTTTGCCAATCTGGATGGGAAAACCAAACAAAAGCTAGAGAGATATTCACTACTCAAAAGAAAATTTGTTTCTGGTGGTCATTTGGTTTTGTTTTTTTGGTTTTTGTTTTGTTTTTAACTTCTTTGAAAATAACATGTATTTGGAACAGGTTCAATTGCCCAACATGAAAAATGACAAAGAAGGCACTGGTGGTGTCTTACCCCAGCCCGGGGTCCTAGGAAGTAAACAAGTTTTCTGTGGTATGGTGCAGGGCCAATTCAGGAAAAAGAAGCCAAAATCCTGAATGAATGCTGAGCTCATAAAAGTGTTTTTCCCCTTATCAAGATGAGGTTTTCGAGCTCTCCAGTTTCAAGGTTTTGCTTTGGTTTTTATTTTTCTTAGATCAGCACAAGCAATTCTCACATGTTTTGCCTTGGGCACTAGTTAGTATGAGCAGCTAACACTTTTGAGTAGGGTAAAGCAACATCCATCAGCAAATAAGAACTCTTTATTAAGTCCTTATCCTGTAAGAGGTACTGGGTTAGATGTTCAAAGACCACAAAAGGCTAGGCAATATGGCCTTGTCCTGAGCATGGATGAGATTTAATAAAACACACGTCAAAATGTGGTCAGCAAATCAGGGTTTTAGGAGTTTGGAAAGGGGCCCAGGTCAGTTAACTAAGACTAATGAGAACAAGTGAGTTTGAGGTGAATCTGAGAAAAGAAATTCCCACTAATGGCAAAGAATGATGGACCTTTGTAGCAACAAGCAAATACAAAAAACAAACAAACAAAAAAAAAAGGTGGAGGGTTCTTGTTGAATTTGACAATGGCATAGTTATAGCTCAATCGTTTTATTTTTTGTTTTCTTAAATGAAGACTATTTAAATGTTTTTTATTATTATTTAGAAATTCCCCCACAAAAGAAAGCAACCTTTAGATAAAGCAACAATTCAATTGAGATTGACTAAATTTGACTAAATCCTAACAAATAATTCTATGACCACTAATGCCACTGTCAGAACACAAATATGGAAGAAGTATATACTAGTAATAATAATCAACAGTATAAGGATATATTGTGACTGTGCTATGATTTTATCTGAAGCCTAGATTCTGTCAAGTCCACATTATGTGGTGAAGGTAGAAACCCTCATATTTGACAGGCTTCTAGTGAGTTCTTTCGAGACTGAGCTTTAGTTGTGTAACCCTGCATAGTTAGTTCCTAGTGAGTTGCCTGAGTTGTAGTAGGCATTCAGTTAACACATGCTAAAATACACATCTCTACAGCACAATAAGATATGCTCATGAGTACAATAGGAGCAGAAATACTATATAAGTAACTCACTGCTTTCTGGTTGGATTTATGGCCCAGTTCATATAAGGAAACTCAGGTCTGGTCAAAAGCCAAAGTTGAGTAGCTCACAGGCTCCAATGGGTGAACCTACTATTATTATTTTAGTAGAAGAAAATAATATCAAACTGTCCCTTAAATTTGTATCTTTATGACCATTGATCAGGGCAGCCCTTAGTCCTCAGGAGAGAAGTTTCATGGTGCCTTGGCAGGCAGTAAATACAGAAGCTCACAGGTGGTCAGAATATAGAGAGTAAGTGTCGATCAGTGCTCAGCCACTAATGGTACTACCCACCCCACCCACCCCCTGGGCTCAGCGACCATTAAAGAAAGGAGACTGGAAAGACTGAAAACCCTAATGATCTAGAAGGCCAAAGCCAAACAGTGTCTTCTGGACAAGACAGGACTATGGCTCTCAAACTTATAGCAGCAGTAACAAGACAATAACAAGATCCAGTCAGTTAACACTCTAGTTCAGATGGAAAGGGGCTAGAAGTTCCCACTCTTAAAGAAGAGATATTGACAGTGAATACCTTCCAAAAGAGAGAATCAGTTTTTAAGGGGATGACCTTAAAGTAGATAGCCCCATACCTATGAGTAAATGGTCAATACAGATTGGACCCACTTTGTTATATGGTTAAAAAGGGAAAGGAACATGAAGTTTTAAGGATGAGGGGTAGTAAGGGTAGATCTGGGAGGAGTTAGGGAGACAAGTAGGAGGTGGATATGATAAAAATATATTACATGAAATTCTCAAAGAATTAATAAAAATATTATGTTATCAAAAGACAAACTGAACCTGAAACCTTGTTGATGTGCGTGGGCCATGCTGCCATTGGGCCCATTTTTGATACGAGTGACCTGCACTGCCACCTGAGGTTATGTCGATTGTCCAGGTCTATGCTGCCAACTGAGGGCCATGACTAAGTCTGTGGTCTTACTGAAGCTGGGGGTCTTTGCTGATGCCCATGACCCCGGTTACCACTGAAGGCCATCCGAATGTCCGAGGCCTGTACTGCAACCTGAACCCACAGCGACAGTCATGAGCTGTGCTGCCACCACAAGCAATGCTGAGGTTTTTTTTGGCACATACTGAGGTCAGAGACCATGTGGTCCATGCTATTACCATAAACCATGTGTAAGACCATGACCTATGCTCCCACTGACTGTAAAGGGAAAGGAAGTAACTTTTGCCATGATATTGATGACTGTAGATGCAGTTGAGAAAAAAAGAGATGTAGAAGGCTTTTGTGACAACCCCAACCCCTCAAAAAAGTAACAATCTAGACAGAAAGCCATTGAAGAAAACTCTTAAAAATTGTGATAAGGATTCTGAAGTATAACTCTCCACAATTCATTGCTTCTGGCAGGAGGGGTGTGGGTGGGGAAGGACGCAATTTTCTTTAAGGAAATACCTATTAGGAGTTTGACCATGCTCAAGTGAATATATGGGCAACATAAATTAGATTTGGGTTTTTTTTTTCTCCTTTTCTTCTCTTTTTGGGTGGGGAGGGTGCTCACAAGGTGGGAAAAGACCTAGAAAAACTGGGAAGTGAGTTTGCTAAGGGTTCATGATGTGAAATTCCCAAATAATCGATAAAAATGTTAAGAAAAAAAGGCAAACTAGTATAAATCACATGTCAAGCTGATCAAAAGATTAACATAATGATCTAAATGATTATTTGTTTTGTATTAATTGGCATAGAAACTGCCTTTTAAATATCTTTGGCCATCATTGTAAGCATGACATTTTGACTCACCCCATAAGAGCCAGCTCTAAACACAGAGAAGGCTTGAAATTAGCAGTTCTTCCTTCTCCTTCAGAGAGATCCTAATGAGATCCCTACATTCTTTTGTAAGAAGAGCAGAATCTACAAGGTATGGTCAAGGAGAGGAGATCTCTCTCTCTCTCTCTCTCTCTCTCTCTCTCTCTCTCTCCCTCCCTCCATGATTACATTTATTTAGTGAAGAAGAAAAAAATAATTTTAAAACCTTAGGTCATGAATTATTGGTGTGTTGACAGGGTGGCATTACCTTAGAGGGGATAAGCAGGCAAATGAGTTCCAGTCTGTCTCTCAAAGCAATAACAATTCACAATACAAATTATACAACGTTCTAAGGAGTAATTGAGCTAGTCTGAAATGAAAAGAACTATGCGTACACAACATAATGAGCAGATTTATTAGGGGGAAATGCAGAGATGATGAGGGAATTATTGAGCCAGCAATGAAACCATGGAAAAGATTGCCTAACTCAATTCCACAGCTTCACAATGACTCTTGGGCAGCCTTCTGGGTCTCCCAAAGACATAGCTTTTCATAATCTAGCTTGGGCTGTTTGAGTCCTTCCTTTCCTAGAACTTACAAATCCCAAGCCCCCACTTGCAAGCAATTAAATGATAAGGAATCAAAATTTAAGCAGAAGATTGACGTCCTCAAAGCTGTTGTCAATAGGCCTCCACTCACGTGATCACTGAGTCTCCAGCTGGGTCTTTAATGAACACATTCATGATTTATGACCTCTATTTTGTATTTTCCTGGCATACATATCAACCTGGCATTATTCAATTTCCAGTTGCCCCAAATCTTTATTGAGCAACAACCACATGCAGTTGTGAAGCTAGGGCCCATGCATGTACCCATACATAAATTCCCTCATTGGCCTCACAGTGTCCATTATGATTAAAAAAAACCAAAAAACAAAAAAAAAAAAAAGCCCAGTCAGCTCAGAGGTAATCCCTGTGACTGTGGGCTCACCACAGGTGGAAGACGTTAGCCTAGACAAACACACTCAAGAAAGCAGACAGAATTTGCCAATAGTCTGAAATAATACCAAGGGAAGGTGGAGACTCTGAGACCAATAAATGAGTATTATTATCTTGGAAGATAATTGGGTACAGAGTGGAGAAGGCAGCAAATGCTTGAGGTGTTGAGACAGACCTGATTCCCTCCCCGTCCTGTCTGATCGTCGTTGGTGACTTTCCCACAGGTGTTCTTCGGCTGCACTGGAAGAAAGCGAGGCAGCTGGGAGGCAGCTGGGAGGCAGCCAGGAGGATGTTCGTCTTTGTCTTCACTGCCACACCCAAACCCACAACGAGAGAACTCCCAGGCAGACATGCCAAACTGAGACACAAAGGATAATGCAGCAGATATAGAAACAAGACTCCCTGAAAGAAAAAGAGCCGGTCAAAACGACAGTCTGGGCAGTCTTTAATGAGGCCTGGTAATGCCTAGTTCAGAGCTCCGGGGAGTGACTGTCATCAAAGATTAAACCATCCCTGAGTTCTCTTGCAAGACAGAAGGAGAAACACATAAGCAACTGATTCTTTCATGGATCACACTAACCCTCATTAAAACCGGAAAAAGAACTCATACCCTTATCAAAGTTTTTCTAAAATCTTCAGGTTTTCAAAATGCATAGTTGATCATACAATAGATACAGAACTCAGCCACATGGATAAGGATGTCTCAGCTCTGCCTATGTCTGCTGCTGGGCAGAATAAAAGCATCTCTCCTTAGGAAATGAAACCTGTAATTTTTTTTCAAATGCCCATGGCCAGGCATGGTGGTGCACATTGGTAATCCCAGAGTTTGTGGGGTATTAACAGGAGGATGGAAAGTTCAAGATCATCACTGGCTGAAGGCCAATCTGGGCTACCAAGACTACCTTGGGAAATGAAATGAGTCTGTAGCAAAACAAACAAACAAACAAACCAAAATGGTCTTGGTTCTTCTAATCCCTCAGGTTATATCTCTCATTTGGTGCACCTAGGGAGAAGATTTCTGAAACCAGTGTTTGTGTTCGAAAGCAGTTTTCATGCAAACCGTGGTCATCTACAAAAGAGTCGGTCTCCTGGGAGTCCAGTAAGTTGTTCCTTTCCTGGTTTTTCCTACAGAAAGGAATGACAGTGACCTTCCTAAAACCTCTGATCTCACCTATCTTCTATCCCTCAATCCTCATCCTCCCAGTCTCATTGCTATGTTTTTTTTTTTTTTGAACTAGGAAAGGGAGATTATTTCTGGTAAATATGTTATCTCTATTTTTATATTCAATGATATTGTTAATGTAAATCCCCTATCTAGATGCTGAGAGTGAGAAGAATGGTCATCTACAGCTCCTTGCTTTCAAGGTGTGAGTAATTTAGGACTATGTTACAGTACCAAAATAAGCAATATTATGATAAGTACTTTCTTGTTTGTTAACTTGCTTCATTCTTAGGAAGCCTCTGTAAGATGTTTATCATTCTACCTAATCAGCTCTAACCTGAAGCTAGTCCAACCAATGACTCTAGAAGGACATGTCTGAAAGCAAGCCAAAAGCAATCCACCTTGAACCCAGGGATCCCAGCTCTGAACACTTTCCTCTCCTTCCCCAAGCAAAATGATGTGAGAAAAGTACAAAGAAGGCTTATTAGAATTCAGAGAAGGAAACGCCATGAAAAAAAAAACAAACAAAAAAAAAAAAACCAGAATGTTCTCAAAACCACATCACAGATGTGTTCTCCCGCCGGGCATCTGGCTGTGGTGACTCCAGTAACTGGTTTATCAAACAGATGCTACATGTTCAGCCAACAGGGTCCTTCCCTAGAGCTTCTCACCACACAGAAGAGGCCATTGTGGTCTTCGCTCTGAAAAAACAAGTTTGTCTTTATAATTGCAAAGCATTTAAGGTTGCCAGAATTTTGTATTGAACAGAAATAGAATGTTCTGGGGAAATTACCAAATTTCTGGTAAGAGACATAGGGGTAAAAGGGGAGAGGGGAGACTGGAAGGCTTTAGGCAACTTAACAGGAAGTTGCAACATCAAAACTTAATTTTTCATTCACCAAGTGCGTTTCATGTCCCTAGTTCGTGTGAGGCCTGTGCTAAGTTCTAGAGCCCTTCCAGAGAACTGGCGAACGGTGTAAGCCACACTCACCAAATGCCTACTTTTGAATTACGCTTCTCACATGTGGGACACTTCACTTATATTGGTACGTTCATAAGTCATTCTGAGCCAGTCTCATCCTGCCTATAACAAACTCCTGGGAACCTGAGTTTTACTCTTCAGTCAATGGTGTCCTGCAACCTACTTCTGCAAACAAAACTTTGTTTTCAAGAATTTCCTGACCATGCACTTTGGGAATTCCGGCTTTGATGGTTTTCCAAGCCCTTTGGGCCCTCTTGGGAGGTAATGACAGCTATGTCAAATCTGCCCCCCATCCTCTCCACAGCCCCCAAGCAGCTCTCTTTGACCTTCTCAGAGAGATGTTAATCACTCCTTTTAAAACCTTAATGCACAAGCACACTCACCATCACCTCCCGACTGCTGATAGCAAAACTCAAAGGCCGTTTTCCTAGCACTTCCTCTTTCTGGCTGGAGTGAAGAACACACTGAAGGACCTCCCACTGCGCTGGAGAGGAGCAAGGCTCCTCTTTCAACCTTGATTTTTTCCACCGTGGGTGAAATCTTTCCTGATCTCCAAATCTCAGCAGTTGAGCTGTAGAAAAAGTAGGTTCCCTGTTCTGAGAATCCTGGCTTTTTTGTGATCTCCTTCCTCCTTTCTGGCATTTCTTTTCCATATCTGCATTGTTTAGACATCAAAAAGTTCATAGGAGTAGCATCCTCAGCTTTAAATTTACATACTCAGCCACTCTGAGCCTCTCCTGCTCTGTCCCAACAAGACGCTCTGTGGGACATCATAATCAAAACTGAAGACAGCAGAACAACCCTGGTCTTCACAGAGGTCAAAACAAAACCACAATAAAATAATGATTTGATTAAGGTTAAATTATTCAATGTACTCCGCCCTGTGATTCTTATACTTCCAAACAGTATTTGAATAGATCTAAAATTACGGTGCCAAGTGATATATCAATGATGGGGACAGCTCATTCTGATAAATACAAAACTCAAACATGACAGACAAGTTTCCATGAGAATCTGATTCTCCAGGCAGGCACATTTCACCCCAGAGACGCCAAATAGACATTCAGATCACAAATGGCTGAACTCTGGGAGAACATCAAAAGATTATTTCCAAAGATAGGTTTCTCAGAACAAGAAACCCCCCACCCCCTCCCCCCCCCCCCCCAAAAAAAAGCTCTGCCAAAGAGTGCTCCATGGCCTTAAATCTTGGAATACTCCGCAGAGAATAACTGCACTTGGAAATTCTCAAAGCACCAGGAGCAAAGATCTGAAAAGGTCCAGCTTAACCTGGTTAGCTTTGTTGGCAACCCACACTTGGATAGTACGGTATGGTTAAAGATTGTGTTGGCATTCCATAAAAGGGAAACAGTGTAGGGGAGGAAATGAATACACATGGGTAGGATGGAGTCCTAAAGCTGAGCTAAGGTCCTCTGCATATGACCAGCTTACGGGGACAGCAAGCAACCCTGTTAGTAGACGTCTGTTTGTGCTGCCAGACTAAAGCAATAGCTAATGTGTGTTTCTTCTCTAATTGGCATTCTAAGCCTTGGCACCTGGTACTTAATCTTAAACATAAGGCCACCCCCCCCCCACACCTCCATCCAATAAAGTGGCCTTCCTGAAGCCATGTCTCCAGCTTGTACATATTCAGCTCCCAAAATTTTTTTAAATATCCTTTTGGGCCCAGCGCTCCTACCTGTTGTTGATCACTTCTCCAACCATAGTTGATAAAAGTCAGTATTTGTATAGAACACACAATCCCTCTTCAGGTGGGGCAGATAGCTAGAGTCTCATAGTTAAATTTTGAGTTGTTTAGGAATCAAGAGGGTGTTCTGGATCTAAGAAGATATTTTTAAAATTATGAGGCAAGTTAGTATGAAAGCTGAGTTAGATATAGAACTTTAAACTCATGGAGATGGTTAGATAGTAGAATGTTAAAGTCAGGTGCCAAATACATATGGACTGGACATTGGGGATGTATGCTAAGCCATATAACTCTTATAATTGTGGCCTATTTATTTCTGTTGTTTTGTATTGTATTTATAGTTATAAGAAAAAGAACCAATTTTTTGGACTGAAAGGGAGAGCTGTTAGGGGGAAAAAAGAAACACCTTAAACAAAAAAAAAAAAAAATAAGGGACGAGGATGGGGGGTTGAGGGGGAGGAGGGTGGAAGGGTGGGACTGGAGGGGGGAGTAGGGAGGGGATTGTGATTGAGATGTAACTTGAAGAAATAAAAAATAAATTATTAAAAAAACCTGTAAAAAATAGTTAAACATTGAAGGAATCTCATTTTAAGATTTTGTAAATGTAGTAACATGTCCATGTTTGTTGACATTTTTGTGATAACCACAAAATTATAATAAAAGTCTGAAACAGCAAAAAAAAAAAAAAAAGAAAAGAAAAAGTAAAGCCTGCACCTCAGCTACTTGATAAAACACAAGGTGATGAATGGTTAGGTGTAAGTGAACAACGGAGATGGGGTGTATGCACAAGGCCAGCCTGGCAGAGTCCTTAGGCCTTTGGAGGGACTTGGTTTTTCATCTGAGTAAAATGGGGTACCATTGAAGATGGAGGGGCATGGATCTAACTTAGCAAGTGGTCACTGTGACTTTGTGGTTAGAACAGACACAGATGGAACAAAGGTTGGAGCAGAAAGAACAATAGCTAAGGAGCATTAGAGAAAGCCAGTGGATGGTGACTCAGACACCAAGACAATAATGGATATTGGAAAAATGGTCAGATTCAGTGGGTGTAACTGGCCCTCTGTATCCACGGGCTGTATCTCCACATATCCAAAGAGCTTCAAGTGAAAAGTATTTTTTAAATACACAAAGATCACAAATCTCCTGAGTGTGATGATATTTTTTCTTATCATTTTCTCTAAAATTGCAGCCTAACAGCTATTCAGATGCACTTACATGGTGTTATGTGTTCACACTCTATGAGTCTATCTGAACATCTGTGCACACACTGTGCAGTTTTATATCTGCACAGTGAGTTCGATATCTGTAAACAGGGTTTGTCCCAGGGGTGGGGGAGTCCTAGAAACAATGTGTCGGAGATACCAAGAGACTATATTCTGGAGGTTGTTATGTTTCAAAGACAGGCCACTTGGTCTCCAGGACATAAAAAGACATCATATACACTTCTTAAAACCCTAGTCAGGGACAGTACCTTCCACAGCCTTCTGGAATTCAGAGTTTAGATGCCCCTTCCCCCTCCCCAGTTAAGAAAGAGCCAAAGGTGGATTTGGAAAACTAAGCCTTGAAGAGTTGCAATCTTGAGCTTCAAAACTACCATGTGCCAAGTGGTAAGCCACGAATTCAAAACTGACTCTATCGCTTCAATTTTATTTAAACCCACAGAGGTTCTGAAGGTGAATTCTGATGCGGGGTGTACCCTGCCTAATCGCTTCATAACCCTCATCTCCACCCTTGCATAACAGTCAGGCTTTTTGCCAAGAGGAAGGAGAATTGTGCAACAAAACACAATGTACTATTTGAACACTTCATCCCTCCCCTGTGTGCCTTGAAAAGCCACCCTGCACACTCCTGCCTAATCAAGGCTGTTCATGAGCAGTATTCTAGCAATAGAAATTCTGGTGTTGCTTCTGTTCCTATCTGGTTTGAGCCTCTTAGTTCCTTTTTCATTTAAAGACCACTCTGGCTAACTGAGGGCGGGAATCTTTTACTCCAACCCTAAGCCAGCCCTCAATAGTTTCAACCAAAGTTACAGTCTAAAGAAAAAAATAATAAACACACCATCATGTTGTGTCTCTTCCATTTGCAAGCATGTGCTAAAATGGATCAACCAGCCAACAAGTTTAGTATTTCAGAGAGAAAAAGTTAAACACAAAGAACCATTCTAGATAATGGAAAGGAGAGGAAACTTACTATAGATGGCTGGCAGGCTGCCATGCTGCGCAGTTTTACATTCTTAAACAGTACTTACCCAATGCTCTCCTTAATCCCATTAAATGAAAACTTTTTCTAATTTTAAAATTAAATTTCCTGCATTTCCTGATAGGCTTCCAAGTTAGCCTCCCTCCCTCCTCCTCTCTCGGTCCCTTGATATTTCTTTAAGAAGAGGGTGTTAGTATCCTGGACACACGCCAATTGGCACAGTTGCCCTTAAGCATCGCTCGATGCCCCTGAGGTTTTCCACTGCATTTGAATTGTTTCTTTCCTTCCTGTTTCTTAGATATTGCCCTAAAGCTTGTGGCTAGTGACTGTGGCCTTTCCCCCCACCACATGGGGGCACACTTCAGTCATTTACCTCTAAGAATCTAACTGCAGTCTCTGAACTTTTCTAATTACGCCAAGCCTTCTCTTCTGTGGTACTGGGGATTGAACTCAGGGCTCCATGCAAGGTTGGCAAGTTCTCTCCCACCAAGAGCAGCCCTAGGGCCCTTTGAACACACATCCTCAATGTGGCTTGCATTTATCTACACACAATGCCCTTTGTGCACACCTTCATAAAATAGGACCAAAAAGAGAAAGTAAAATGAATTATCTTATCATATTGTATATTAATACCAGAACAAAATAATTAACTCTGTTGTGAAAAGTATCTTAGGCAATGCAAACAAAATGGTGAATATCTGACACCACTTTGAAAAAAAAAATCAGTGATACCATGATTCAACCAGTACATTTTCCAGTTCTGTTTATTTGAATCCAGAATTAAAGGGCCCTCCCCCCAACAGGTGTATAAGGTCCAGTGAAGGAAACACAGTAGTATCTGGACTTGCAGTGTCCTGCCTATTTGTTATGCATTAATTAAGCAAAGTCTGGTTAGGATTTAACTGATACATTCCGTCTCCCCTTTGCCACTCGTTTTTGTTGCAAATTAATTCGGTGATAGTGCACCTTAAATTTTTTTTCACTAAACTTCCAAGCAGGTTAGGAAATTCTATCCCCATGTTTCGTTTTGGTTTTTTTAAGTGTTAAAAAGCTTTGGGAATGAGAGGCACAGTATGGAGGTTTATTTGAGAATGGCTCCCATTGATTCACATACTCGAATTGTTGGTTCCTTGTTGGTAGCCTGGGAAGGATTAGGAAGTGGGCTTCATGGAGGAGGTGTGTCCCTACCCCATCTCTGCTCTTGTTCCATCTCTGCCAGTAACTTTCAGATCAAATGTGTACTGTCCGTTGCTGCTCCAGTACCATGCCCTGCCTGCCTGGTTGCCACACTCCCCACTATAATGGTCACGGACTGATCCTATGAAACTATAAGGAAATCCCCAATTGAATGTTTTATGTTATAAATTGCCTTGGTCATGGTGTCCTCTCACAGCAATAGGACAGTAACAGACTTATTCGGTTTTGGAGACATAAGTACATAAAGTACCATCTGGTTTATAAACCTAAACCTTTAAAATTGTTCATCCAGTCAGATACTGTTGCACATGTAATGCCAGCACTTGAGAGGTGAAGGCACGAATATCAGGAGTTCAAGACCAGCCTTGGTTACATAGTGAATTTGAGGCCCTTAAAAGAATTAACTTTGAAATAATATGCTACTTTTTTTTCAACATTTCACATGTAGATAGTGAGCTAGTGCTATGGTATTAGGCATAAACCATAGCACTAGCTCATTATCTAAAATCATGTTGAAATTAATCTCCACAGTACGGCCATTAAAAGGTAGGGGCTCTAGAAGAAGATTGTGACGAAAGTTCTCTCCTTATGACACCCTTACAAATCATGACAGAGCTGGCACCTTTCTTTCCCTTCTGCCTTCCATCCTGTGAAGTCTCACCGTCTTGGAAACAGAGGCAGGGCCTTCAGATGTCAACCCTGTTGCTAACTGATCTTGAGTTCCAGCTTCCAGAACTGCAAGTAGGACATTTCTATTCTTTAAAAATCTCTTGGCTAGTGTGCTGCTAGAGCAGAGCCAACAGACTCTGACAGATAAAATGCATGTAGTGTCATAGCAAAGGTCACTTCAAATCACTTTGGAGTACTTCTAAGAACATAACAATTTAAATAGGCAACTTACCTTTGTTTGATGACGTAAGAAATTTATGATACTATAGTTGGAATTCTAAGCAATACAAAATGTGGACAGTCTCCACCTCAAAGAAAAATATTAAACCCCTGTTGTATTTTCCAGAAAAGTGAAACCAGAGAGAGTCTTAAATTTTGTGTAAAATGTGTATATTAGCAACTCTAAGACCCACAGAGTAAACAACAGCCCAAAACCTCAGCCAGGGTAGATGCTAGAGTCTGTAGAGTGAACTCCACAAGGAAGAAAGTTAAAAAAGCTTATGGAATTTTTGTGCCGATCTTGAAGCAGCATTCTTCCAATCTTTGCCTTTGAGGTCTTCAATTGATTTCTGAAACTCATCAATCTACCCACAAGATATAAGACAACATTCTTTACTCAGAGTTTAATTATTTAAATATTAAACACATCTGAAACAGAGGCTAGGCATGGTGTGTCCAGCCCAACATTTGGGAGGCAGAGGCAGGAGGACTGTCAAGTTCAAGGCCAGCCTGACCTATATATAGAAACTCTTTCTCTAGATAGGAACCTAGCATATCTATCCTGGGAAAAATTCTACCCACCAGTGAGTTATGGAATCTGCTGCAGGTTAGTGGAACCCCACACCCTAGATGGTGTGCCTTATCAAGCTCCAGTACGAGTGGAAGCTCTTGGGCCTCACATGACGCAAGATCTGAGGGAGTATGATATGTGAGGGCCCACCTCATCTGAGGAGAGGAGAGTACCAAGTAGAGGAACAAGGAGGGAGGGAGGGAGGGAAAGAGAGAGGAAGGGAGGGGCCAAGAGGGGAGGAGGGAGGAAACTATGTTCTAGAAATAAATAATACTTTTTTAAGAAAAGAGTTAATAAGCTTAAAAATATAATAAAAATACAATATAAAATTTTCAAACTATAATTTACCAAAGGTATAATTGCCTTACTGGCATGAAAGGAAAATGGCCTTAATTTCAGATTAGAATGTTAGACTGTAGGTGGCTACAGAGATTACACAAACTTGATAGCAGCTTAAAAGTTTTTTTTTTTTTTTTTTTTTTGTAGAGGTATAGGCTATTTCCATGGTTTGGCATTAAAAAGCAGGTAACAGGTTTAAAACACTGTAAATAAATTAAAGGTGACAGCTGTTCAACCTGGTTTTACAAACCTCCAAGAGTTGAAAAAACTTAGAGCTAAGGTAAAATAATGCATGGTGTTAGCCCATGCCTTTACCTCCAGCAGAGACAGGAGGATCACTATAGAGTTAGTTGTCTTATAAATTCTAGAGTTACAAGAAACAGGGTGGTGATGGTGCACACCCTTAGTCACATCATTGGGGAAGAATACACCCTTAATCCCAACACACTAGAGACAGAAACAGTCAGATCTCAGAGCTCAAGGCCACCTGATACAAAACAAACTCTAAACAGAGAAAAACTTTGATCCAGGGGTGGAGGAGCACATCTTTAATCCCATCAGTTGGAAACCACATGTCTTTGATCCCAAAATTTAGAATGCAGAGACAGGCACATAGGATTTGGAAAGATTTAAGTTTAAAAGCTACTTACAAAAGGCAGGCTGCAATTCAAACAAATTGTCCTTTGAGATCTCAAAATATATACACTAAAGGTTTGTTTAGCTCCAAAATATTAAAATAATTTCTTCTTTAATCCAGATTGAAAGGTAATACTTTATATATTATCAAAAAACCAAATTTGCTCCAGGAAAAATATTACCTGACCCCCCCCCCTAAAAAAGGTAATTGTCCCAGGGTTAGGATTAGGGCAGGGCTCTGTTCTTATCTTTCCAGGAGATTTAAAGCATCCATTCAAGGAATCCAGGGACAACTGGACAATGGAAACCTCAGCAGAAAACAGATCAGACACCAAAGAAGACGAGTGGCCCAGATGATCCAGCCTTGCAGACTTCTTCAATAGCAGTTTCCTCAAAAGTCTATAACCACAACAACTCAAAATCACTAAGATCGTTCAGCTCCACAGACTACTCCAGCCAGATCTTCAGTAAAGTTCTGAAGATCAGCTTCTGTCTATGAACTTCTTAGGACATCTAAATAGCTGAGCACAAAGGGACTGAACATCAAATGATTCTATTAACATTTTTAACCATTTTTCCATTCTTATTTGGGCCCCAAACAGGTTTACTACGTCCCAAATCAGCAGGAAGTCATTTTAAGAGAACAACGTCCCATCCCCAGAAGGTGGGGAGGGTGTTCCCCCCACTTTGGTTATTTGATAGATAATAGAAAATTTTGTTATTTAGGGGAAAAGACTACAAGCTGTTAAATGGTCTTGTTAAATGGGTTTTGGAGGTTAGACCCAGGGACTTCTCTCTTTTTCTTTTCTGTATCCTTCTTTCTTTCCTATATAGGAGTGAACAGACTTGAGAAAAATGGGACATAGACATAGTATAGGAAAGATCAAGAAAAAAGGACAGATTATTGAATATGGCCTTATACCTTTGTATACTGATACAAAATTAATATTATATTTGGCTAAATTGGTATTGATCATTGTATATTAATGCAAAATTAAGATTGTATAGGGCTACATCGGTATTGATTTTTGTATATTGATACAAAATTAAGATTATATTTAGCCACAATGGTATTGACCCTTGTATATTGATGTACAATTAAGATTGTTTTGGGCTACATCAGTATTGATCTTTGTATATTGATAAAAAATTAAGAGTATATTTGGCCACATTGGTATTGATCTTTGTATATTGAAACAAAATTAAGGGTAATGCTTCTTAAAGGTATTGTTCGTAGTAATACTTAAAAATGAAATGTCAAATTTTGACCTCTTGCTACCAACCGACATAAACTGTTTAGGATAATTAAGAAACGGAAACTAAGCCGGGCAGTGGTGGCACACGACTTTAATCCCAGCACTTGGGAGGCAGAGGCAGGTGGATCTTTGCAAGTTCGAGGCCAACCTGGTCTACAAAGTGAGTCCAGGAAAGCCAGGGCTACACAGAGAAACCCTGTCTCGAAAAAACCAAAAAAAA
>CAJQZJ010000203.1:58111-76277 GCA_907164525.1 Lophiomys imhausi
AAAAAAACAAAAAAAAAAAAAAAAAAAAAAGAAACGGAAACTAATAGTCATGAAAACGTGTCATTTTGTTAGTTACTATGACAGTCTATCACAGTTATTTTCTAAGTTACTCAGAAATCAAGTTGCTAAGAGACAAGCAATATTTGCTTATCTAAATATAAGAGATAGGTAGGGCATCTTCAAAAACCTCAAGAGATCTGCAGAATATGGCATTCAAAGATGTTTTCTTAACTTAAGATTTTTTGATATTGAGACATGTCAGCTCCTGACAGCACCCCCTATTCTACTCCAAGTAGAAGATGAGCATCAAAGAATCTCCAGTGGGAGATGATTGAATTGGTGGTAAGCCTTTCTCTTGGCAAGAAAAACCCCTTGCTTCAACTGTAGACAGACTTCTGTCCAAAAAGGACAAAACTTGGAAGCAGGTAAGTCGACAGCCTAGTTCTGCCAAGACAGGGTAGGTAAGTCCTTCATAATTCCTGCTTTACAATCAATGTCTGTCAGAGAAACGGGCCAAACAGCTGAAGATTGGATGCTGTAATGTATGAAGAGAAAATGGGAACTGTCCAGGCAGCCACTGGTATGTCATTTCTTAGTTTTGGAAGCTGCAGGCCCTGCACTTCCTATATAATCAGATATATTTATCCCTCTCAGGTCTCTGAGGTGGTTGAAGAATAGATAGCTAGAGTCTCATAGTTAAATTTTGAGTTGTTTAGGAATCAAGAGGGTGTTCTGGATCTAAGAAGATATTTTTAAAATTATGAGGCAAGTTAGTATGAAAGCTGAGTTAGATATAGAACTTTAAACTCATGGAGATGGTTAGATAGTAGAATGTTAAAGTCAGGTGCCAAATACATATGGACTGGACATTGGGAATGTATGCTAAGCCATATAACTCTTATAATCGTGGCCTATTTATTTCTGTTGTTTAGTATTGTATTTATAGTTATAAGAAAAAGAACCATTATTTGGACTGAAAGGGAGAGCTGTTGGGTGGAAAAATAAATACCTTAAACTAAAAAAAAAGAAGGGAAGAGGATGGTGGGGCTGAGGGGGAGGAGGGTGGAAGGGTGTGACTGGAGGGGGGAGTAGGGAGGGGATTGTGATTGAGATGTAACTTGAAGAAATAAAAAATAAATTATTAAAAAAAAAAAAAAAAAAAGAAAAGAAAAGAATATTTTAAAGATGGTGTGGAGATAGCTTAATTGGCAAAGTGCTTGTCATGTAAGCATCTTTGTTCCATCCCCAGCATCCATGTAAAAAGCCAGATATAGTTGAGCACACCTGTTCTAGCACTGGAGAGGTGGAGATAGGAAGACCACTGGGCTTTGTTGGCTTGTCAGTCAACCTGAGTCAGTGAGCCCCAGGTTCATTAGAGATTCAGTCTTAAAAAAAATCAGGTGTAAAGACCCAATGTTGAATTTTGTCCTCTACACACACATATGAACGCATATACGTGTGCAGCTCCCCTCCAAATACCTACATTCAAAATAAATGAAGTAAAATTAAAAATTGAGTCGCATTAATACATCTCTAGGGATGATATAATGAACTCTGTCTGAAGTCATAAAGATAAGGAACTTCTTTTTATTGTGTGGGTAACAAAACCCCATCACCAAGGAAAATGTAAACAATTTGGACATAATTAAGAGCCTATAAATGTAGTTCTGGGTAAAAGATAGTTAAAAGACCACTTAACATGTTTGGACATGTGCACTCCAGGAATGTGTGTTTCTAAGACATTGGTGACAACCACAGTTAATGGTAATTGTTGGCCTCCAAGGACTCCTGTGAAAATCCATAAGAAGTGAAAAGTGGTAACAAATTTGTTTTACTGGAGGGATTTACGGTTGTATGGGAGCCCATGGGATGCCTGGTTTCCATAAGGCATTTCTTTGCAAGAGTTAAATGATTTGTGCTGGAAAGCCCCTCAAGGTGACTCTCTCTGTTCTCCAGTCTGCCCTGTTTTCTGACAGGTATTAGCAAAATCCTTTGTCCTTTGACCTCTTGTTGAGTACGACAATGGAGGCAGGAGAAGAGGGCATAGCTAGTGTATTTTCTTCTTCGCTGCTTTCCTGTGGGGACTGTGCGTTGTCCCTGATTTTGTTTCTCTACAGAGTGGGGTAGCTCCTGTGTGTGGCTAGGCAGAGGGAACTTTCTAGATGAGTTCATAGTGAAGTTCGTACAGCCACTGCAATGCCCAAAATTAGCAGGTAAGCCCCACATACCCAGGAGCCAGGTAACTTCCCAGAATGCTAGGAACTGTGGTTCTTGGGAAATAACAAAGCCTCATGGGAAAGAACGGTGGCCTTTTAGTTTGTCCTTATAAGCTCCTGCAACATAAGACTCATCATCACCATTCTATCTTGGAAATTCCAGTGAATGGTCCTGACCAAAGTCCATCTTGGCCAGTATTTAATATTTAATAAATCCTTGCTTTAAATTTGGCCCAAAATGGTGGGGTTGGTTTTTTTTTTTTGGCAAATCACAGGATTAACAGCACTCTTTGAGTGGGAGGGGTTACAGGCTGCTGGTAGTTCTAGGAGGCTTGCCTCAGTTCTTTGTACATTTTTGTATCTCACTCGCTTATAAGCTGTCCTCAACACTGAGTTGGTTCGTCCTGCTTTCCCTCACTGATCAATCACTGACCTTCAACTTTGACCTCACATTAGTCTACTTTGCTAATTGACCAGGTTAGCCTACTTCTCCTAGTTTCCACAGTAAAATTTGAATTTGAATCTATTAGAGTAATAAAGGCATCAGAACTAATAGTATCCAAAAGCATGTACAGCAATTGGGTTGAGGGTGAAGAAGGAAAATCTGTCTGAAGGTTGAACACAGACAGCCAGTAGGCAGTCACATTATAGCATACAAGGCTATGGCAGCCCAGTTTGCCTTGTGTCCTTCCTGGTCTACTGTTGCTGCTTCCAGCCTATGCATGGTACAAGACAGAAGTTTAGATTTTAGGTGAGGAAAACTCCACTTAGGGCAAGCAGCCCTCACAACTTCATATGAACTCTGACAAGCCCTCGTATAAGGGATGTCTTGTTTCAGAAATAATTTTCTTCTGTAGGTCTATACACACAGAATATTTTTGACTTCTTCGCCCGATTTAAATTGTTAAATTGCCCTTAACAATTTAAGGGGAACTTTAAGTTAGGTATTATTTCGTGATACTAAAAGGAGGAGCCTTTCAAGGTGAGTCTCTAGTGGTTAGTGCCCTTATGAAAGCTCTCTTACCCTTCCTGCATGTGACAGAACACAGGACACAATGAGCCAGCCAGTGAGTCCTTATCAGGCATTCAGTATGCTGATGTTTAAAACTTGGACTGCTCAGGTTCCAGGACTGTGAATAATAAATGTTTGTTATTTATAAACTACCTTGGGCTACAGTATTCTGTTATAGCAGTTCCAACAGGCCAAGCTGGGCAATAGCTCTAGAAAAGTCCCTGGTATCTATGTCTGTATCCAGTCAAAATATTCAAACCCCTGTTCAAGCTGCTGATTAATTTTTACACATATGCACCATTGTGTGGCTTTCATTGTCATTTGCAACTTTTATTCAATAAGATTATATAACAGCACTCTCCAGATTCAGCCCAGGAATTGATGGCTCCTACAGGAAGGGAATTGCCAGTTCCATGAGGGGAATATTTCTAGCAGTGAAATAAGGTTAGTTAATTCAATTGCACATCACAGCCTTGCTCATCCTACAAGTAATGAGACTGGCATGAAAGTCCCCCTTTTCTCAACATGTCTGGTGCCTCAAAGTACATCAGAAGCAGTGTGTTGTAAATACTTGCCAAATCCTCATCCCCAGCAACGGGGTTTATACCTCCTCAGTGTTTTAGCATCCAGGGAGGGCCATGTGTATTGCTGCCGCAATTGGTACTGCCTGGCATCCCTGGGCCCTGGGAGGGAGGCTTTGTTCTGTTCACTCCTCCACCATCTCAGGGTATCCAGGTTATGCAGGCATTCTGATCCTGTCTTTTACGGATTTGCCTTGTGTTATTAGGAATCACTGACTAGAAAATATAATGTTCCCAAGTGCCATAAAAAATAAATAACTTTTGGATGTGCTGAGCAAGGTTGCTTCTCCAGGCAAACATAATGCCAATAAACTTTTAGCCCATTGAAATTAATTATTGCAATGCATTGGAAACAGCCTGTGAAGCAACTCCTGGATCAGTGCTTAGAGATGGCCTAAGTCACTAGCCTCCTTTGCCTCCCCCATCTGTCATACAACAGGGAGGTGACTGGGCATATATTAAAATGCTAGGACCCTATCTGAAAGAATTACAGTAGTACCACAAACCCCATAGGATCCTTGATTTCAATGCCTTCCTCAAGAGAATAGTAGAGGCCAGATGTGAAGGCTTTTCACAGCTTAGAAACACAAACTGTGTGAATAAAGTATTAACCTTGTGAACTATAGGACTCTGTTATGTACATACTCCTAACCCTCTCTTTCTCTTGGATAATGAGGACACAAAAAGGCAGAGAGATTGTCACTATCGGACACAAATAGCCATAGATCCAGTATTCTCTTCCCAGAGGCAGTGCTATCTCCACATCTTTCCAAGTTTCTCAAGCTTGGCAGAATGCTGCTTCAAAATGAACAGCCCAACAGCCCATATGCAGGCAGTTCTCCCTCCCTGTAACTCCCCCCCCCATAAGAAATTACTTTTGCATGATTTGGTAGCCCCTGCCATCATATCGAGTTAGTGAGAAGCACAGTATAGCTTCCTTTTCATAGCTCTAAATTGTCTTGCTTAACAATTTAAGGGGAAATTTAAACTAGGTCTTAACTTAAAGTTAAAACAAATAATAGCCTAGTTAGGACTTAAAAGCCAAATAATCTGTCCTAATGCATTTGCCTTGTGGGAAGAAACATCAATTTGAAGAGATTTTTACAAAAATAATAAATTCTACCTAAGGGAAACGGAAATCTACAATTCTTTTGAAAGTAATTCTCTTTTCCAAGGACTTGAAGGAGGACAATGTTGGCAATGCCCTCAGTCCGATGACCTGACACCGGCGAGGAGAACAAACAGGAGATATGTGAGTTTTGATGTAATCTGAGACTTTTTTCTTGTGCCCTTAAACAATGCACAAGTTGAGTCATGGCTGAATGGATGCATTGCTCTGGTATTTTAATGCATTACAATTTACAGCAGTATTTACTTCAGTTCTTGGCTTGCTGACACTAAAATTATCTTAAACAGGAATTATAACATAAAATTAGATTAGATATACTTCAACAAGTTTATCTCTAACAATAAATATATACAAATTCTGCAATGAAGAACCCTGCAATTTTCAGCTAGTGCTTAAAGTAATTACACATTCTGTGATGGTAACACATTCCTTTTTTTTTTTAATTGTGCCACAAGCTGGTGAGGCACCTCTACCACGCATGTTAATGCTAATTAGCAGATAAAGTGTAAATCTGTGGAAGCCTCAGATTCTGTCTCTCTGCCAGCTCTCCCTTGATTGGAAATTGCAGGCTGAATTTTCTCTCATTCCGGCATGGCCTATTCAGGCATGGTGGGAGATGTCTTTCCTCAGTGCATTTTAATCCATCATCCCTGGTCATCGGAATACCTCACCGTTTGTTCTGAATTCAGCAGCCGCCAACAGTTTTCCTCCATAACTGCCTTTTACAATCCATCAAAGGAGGCTTTAGACGGTGCAGAACAATAGGTGAGGATGCTATGTCTATTCCATGTTCCCTCATCCATGTCGGAGAGGTGTTTTTATTCAGAGGTTAATAAAGTGGCATTTTGAAATACGTTCCTGGACTAAAAGGGAGGGAGATAAGTTCTGAGGCATCTTTTTTTCCTTATAGGCAGCCAGACACACTGTTTTCAGGAGCAGCAGCACCTGCACCTGGGACTCCAGCAAAAAGAACATCCAGAGGCTTCCAGGTCCCTTGGTCCTGTAGTGTCCCAGAGCCTCAGAGGGTGTGTGGCCAGCAACCTGCAAGTTTCAGCATTTATTTCGTTCTGTTAAGCACAACCAAGGCAAACTTCTTTGCCTACCTACCTGTGGCCCAATACTGGTTTTGAAGTTGGTGGGGGATCATTACTGGTGCAGTTTTTCCTTTGCCTTGAGCTAGATTTAAATTGAATTTATAATATGGGCTAGATTTAATTTGAATTTATAATCTCGACGTCACAGTGGAACATTGTGGGTTTCAATAAATTAAAATATAACTCATCAAATCACCCCCACACCTCTTTATTTTTAATTGTCTTTTCTTTTTGTTGGTTGCTTGGTTTTTATATTTTTTATTTTATTTTTTTTTTTTTTCGAGACAGTGATTCTCTGTGTAATAATCCTGGCTGTCCTGGACTCACTTTGTAGACCAAGCTAGCCTTGAACTCACAGAGATACACTTGCCTCTACTTCCTGAGTAGTGGAATTAAAGGCGTGTGCCACCATGCCTGGTGTTTGTTTGTTTTGAGACACGTTCTTGCTGGGTAGACTAGGCTATCCTTGAAATTACTATTCTTCTACCACATTCCTCTGAGAACTCTGGTCACAGTCTTATGTTACCACACCCAGCTGCTACTCTCTCTTTGACTTGCCTCCACATTTATCACTTACCAAAAGTCTCCTGTCCCTCCCACACCCATGTGTTCTTTACTCTGCCCACTGTAATTACTAACCTCCTGCTACAATCTTGACTAGCTGTGTGGGCAGCTGGCAGAGTTGTCAGCCTAGAACAGAAAGTCACTGTCTCAGGGACACTTGGGAGTCAGGGCAAGTGCACTCTCTCTTCTTTCACTTTCTGAGGGGAATGGTTAAAAAGGTCAATTATTTTGGACATATTTCCATCTTTTGTGGCATGCTTCACTATAGGGAATTGAAAAAATATAGTTAAGTAAAAAGAAGAAGAAATTGTCTCCAAGAGTATACCACCCAGAAAGAGGACCTGGTCCTTTGCGAATGTCCTGGAACTTCATGGACAGGCATGCTCATCTTCTGCACATATGTGCTCTAAGGTTGGCAGGTACACCATGCACTCTGATTTCAGATAGGGGTCCATACTGTGTTTCTGCGTTAGAAATGTGCTTTTTCCACTACTAATGTATCTTGGATATTTTTTCATATTATCAATTTTTATAGTATTTTTCCTTTTCTTAGTTTTTAGTAAGAAAAAAGTGGTTTCTGTTTCACAATGTCATGGTTCATATGTTCCAATTTATAGTAAATAAATTTAATTTTTTTCTTTATTCTTGTGAATTTCAAACCCATACATACACAATAAAATATGATCATATTTGATCCATACTTTGCTCAGTATGACCCTTCCCAACTTTATTTCATTTATTTATTTTAGATAACTCAACTAGTAGAACACATATATCACAGATAGGTGTGAGCCATTCACTGGAACATTGTATACTAGTGTTCATGGACACAGCCTCAAAAAGAATGGTTCTCCCTCAGCAACTATCAACTTCTAGTAGCTCTTCAGTAGGGCCTGGGGATCATCTGCAACATCTATGTCAGAATTTCCCCTGGCTTTACCTACGTAGATAACTACAGATGCTGTGAGCCCATGGTTGTCCTGGCCATGGACTCACAAGGGCAGCATTTCAGAGTACCACACCATGTCCTCCCACTCTTATTTTCTTTGTCTCTTCTGTGGTGTTCCCTGAGCTTTGGAGGTGGGATTTCATGAAGAGGTCCATTTAAGGCTGAGCATGTGGTCTGTGATTCCCAGCACCCTGACCAGTTACATATCTCCATTGGCTGCTGCCCACTGCAGAAATAATCTTCTCTGACCAAGCCTGAGAGTAACTGTAGGTATGCATATATACATTTTGTATGTATACACATAGATACTATATAAGTATGTATATTTTTAAAAATTAAAATGTATATATTAAATTAGAGTTTTTGAAATGAAAATATAATTATATTATCTCTTCTCCCCCACATTCTTTTTCCTCCATTCTTCTCATGTCCTCTTCTTGACCCTTTTAATTCATGGCCCCCTTTTCTTTATTACTGTTACACACACACATTCACAAACACACATGCGTGCACACACAAATACATACATACATACTTGTTCAGTGTGTTTAGTGTTACTCACATGTATGTGATTTGAGGTAGACCAGTTGGCATTGAATAACCAGTTAGGGGGCTTTATCCCTGAGGAAGACTAATTCTCTCTCTAGAAGCATTCTTCAGTTGTCTATAGTTTCTTGTCTAGGGCTGGATCCCCATGAAATTTCCCCCATACACGTGTACTTGTTAGCATGTCTATTGGTGGTATCCCTGTTCAGGTATTGTTTAGGCAGCCATACTGTTGGGCCTCACAACTTTTAATTGACACTATATCAGAGTAGTTTTGGGGAGAAAGTAGAACCCAGGAGTGAGATGCAAAAGTAACATGATCCAAACACCTAGAACACTCTGAGGACAAGCCACTAAAACAACAAATGCTGAGTAGAAGGAACAGTCACTTCTACCTCTCACAAAAGTCATTTTGTCTCTCAGAGACATGAATGATTTCTAACTAGTGTGATATTCCCTAAAGTTTGTGTTCCTTGTTATGATAGGAGAGTGATTTAATAACAAAGCCCCCAACTTGCAATTTTTACTCAGCTAGCACAAAGAAGCTGGCCCTGTGGCATAACAAATGTGCGCGTATGTAAGTTTGCTGCTGTTTAAATACTTAGAGGGATTACTTGCCATCTCTTAAAACCAGTTACATTAAAACACCTTGTAAATTTACTTTCTGAACAGCCCTTGCAAGAATGCCCCTTTGGTAATGGGCCAGAAAGTGACTGGCGGGAATTTAAATGACAATGGGAGCAGAGGAGTTGGAACTAAAGGTATCAATTGGTTCAGAATGCATGAATAATAAAACTAAAATCTGGAGAAAAGGAAGAAATAGAAGGGAAAGGAAACATCTCTAGTGTTGGTATGTAATTTAGACAGCATACGTGAGAGCCCATCCTAACTGTAGAGTGCTGTGGTTCTTCGGCAGAGGCCGCACCTTTGGGAACTTGAACCTTGAAGCATTTTCAGGAGAAAGAAGATATGCTGGTACAGCCCTGAAAAGCATTGCGTATTATGGACACTCAAGATCTTTGGGTATGGAGTGGGGAAAAGAGAGACACAGAGTTACATGTTGGATGCAATTCTCCAGATACAGCATATACTTACTCTGGATCAAAACATTACTGATGTACGACTGGGGCCATGCATGAGGAAGCTTTGCCTGGCTGTTTCCTAGCTTTGCTTCCTGAGCATCTGGTGTGAGATACATGGCCATTCCATGGTGCTTGGGGCATGGCTGGATTCTGTAGCATGGTCCAGTGGAAGATCCCCTCTCTTGCTTTCTCATTCAGGTTACTGGGCTTCATCAAAGAGGAAGTCACTTTTGTATAGATTAGACAAAACTCTCAGGTAGAAATGGGTGGCAGTCTATCAAAATCAGTTGAAAAATGCTTCTTGGTTAGGGGGTGGGACTTTGAATTCATTTTCCTTTCTTAGTGCTGGAATTTTGTTTGGTTTGAACCTGGGCAGGTCTGGACAATGTGCAGCGAGCTAGAGACTTTGGAACTCTCAGGTGTGAATGAGGTGTCTTCAACCAAACCTCTCCCTTCAAGGCTCAAGGATCTATGTGGAAGACAAGGCAGAAAGGTTGTCACCAGAGGTGGTGGGTGACTCCAAGGAAACAGTGTCTTCCAGACACAGCAGGACTGAACACATATGAACTCACAGAGACTGTGACACCATGAATAATATATGTTTTTTTCTTTTAAACATAGGTTCTGGGGATCAAATTCAGGTCCATCTGCTTGCAAGATAAGTGTTTTTTTTTTTGGCTAAGCTATTTCCCTAGTCCTAAGCAAGGGTCCCCTTTTCTCCTTTTCCCTAGCCCTTAGGTGGTGGCCAATGGACTCATCCCAGGCATCCAGGTTATGTCTTTGTGCTCTTTGGCTGTGTTACCATAAGGGCTAGAGGACTTCCAAGGCACTCATGGCTAAATCAAGTTGAAACTTTCGGGGCTTCTCTTTAGTTTCTGTGAGGTACAGGAAGCCTACATATTGATTAAGATGCACTAACATGTTCAGCCGAGATTCAGCTTTGGAACATGGTAGCAAACACTCTATGAAGATTGTGTCTGGGTGTGGAAGCATGCAGTCAGCAGGGTGTTGCTGTGCATCTCTCTAAGGATGGAGCAAGGACAATGATTCCATTTTCTGTCCAGAGAGCTTCCCTAAGAGCTGGAGACAGAACCTCTAGAGGTTTCCAGTTGCTTCTGGACTCTGTCATTTGGCTAAAGCAGATTCTTACTGTACTGTGCTCTGTGACACACTGCAACTTTACTCAGCCAGGCTACACTGTTAAGTGAAACTAGAGAGGTAACTTGTACAGGAGGGAGACGATGATGTAAGAAATCTGTGAGGTTCTCAGTCTTGCCTGCAGAACAGTTTCACTGAGAAAATAAACAAACAAGCCAAAATCCAACAGGTTGCCTCCAGACTTAATCTAGAGGCAGCAAGCAAAGGGTATCTCCAGGTTTCAATATCAAGTTCAACTTCCCTCCTGGGTGTTAATGTTGGGAGCTGCAGGGATACGTTTGCTTGGTGAAGACATTCATCACCTGAAAGTAAAAATCAGCCTTTAGATTTCTTTCAGATCTAAAGGCTGCCTATGTGGCTTTCTGTGCTAGATCCAACTTTTTGATTTAGAGAATGAAACATTTCTTATTTATTTATTTATTTATTTATTTATTTATTCTTCTTGTTGTTTTTTTTTTTTTTAAACAAGGTCTCAAATAGTTTACAATGGTCTTGAACTGATGATGTAGCTGAGGATGACCTTGGACTTGAACCTTGATCCTCTTCTCTCTACCTCCTGAGTGCTAGGATTGTAGGCATGTGTCTCCATGCCTAGTTTGTGTCATGTTGGAGACCACACTCCAGGTCCAGCTCTTTATTTTGGCCATTTTGTCTATTTTATCCTCTCTTATACACCATTGTAATTATGACAAGTTGGTACCACTTGTGTCTGAAGTAGGACAGAGAAGTAGCCCTGTCCTCTGACCTTAAAATGAAACAAACCAAATTTGTCAAGAGTAGTGCAGAGGGGCTCACAGAAAGTCGTGGATGAAAAAAAATCCCATCCTCAGAACCATCAGCTCATATGTGTCTGTGCAAGGCATTCAGGAAGTATTAGGTGTTGGGACAGAGAGAGAGAGAGAGGTGTGAAGCACTTCTAGCAGCCGCCCACAGGTAAGTTGTTAATGAGACTGAATGAGAGTAAGTGCCTGGTTCAGATGAGATCTGTGAAGCCTGAGATGGTGATTTTCCACTGGAAACTTATTTTTCCATTCCAGTTCTGTTGCTGGCCTGAGAAAGGGATTTAACAGCAGAGCCTGCTAGCTTATTCTAGGTGGTTGCTTCTTTCTCCTCCTCCTCCCCCTCCTCCTCCTCCTCCTCCTCCTCCTCCTCCTCCTCCTCCTCCTCCTCCTCCTCCTCCTCCTCCTCCTCCTACTCCTCCTTCTCTCTCTCTCTCTCTCTCTCTCTCTCTCTCTCTCTCTGGATTTTCTCACAGTCAAGGCTAAGCCTACGGACATAGATGAAGGCTTGAAGCTGCTGGGCTCTGAATTTCTCCATTGTTGCACACTGTTCCTCATGCCTGTCCACTGCAGCATGGGTGGTCTCCACTTGCACTGGGCAGCTGCAGGGGTTCAGCCAGCTCCAGGCCCCAGCCTCTGATGTGACTAAACACATGACCACTGATTGGCCAAAGGCTGGCAGCTGGCCATGGCTGTTATTATTTTTCTTTCTAGTGTTTGCACTTTTATGTCTGAGCTGCTACCTTTGCTGAGCCTAATGGGAGATGCACACTTATTTGCAAACCCAGGGAAGGGCTTGAAGAAGCAATTGGGTGCCCAGGTTTTATGTGAGTCTAGAGTACAAAATCATAGTTTTTATTAGTGTATGTGTGTGGGGAGGGAGGAAGAGAGAGAGGAGAAGGAGAGTTTCAGATTCAGATATCTAAGTTTTGTTATTTCTTTATATATTTTCTGCTTCCCCCCCCCTTTCTTTCTTTTTGTTTTTTGAGACAGGCTTTCTCTGTGTAACTCTAGACATTGTGGAACTTGCTGTGTAGATCTGCTGGCCTCTGCCTCTTCCTGAGTGTGCCACCACCACCCAGCTACTTTCTGCTTCTTAAGTTAATAATTGCTTGAATCATTTCAAGGGGGAAACAAGGAGACACACAAACAAAGTGTGTGCTGTGCTGCTTTTGTGTTTCTCCAAGTGCATCTAGTACTCTCAAGCTTGAATGCCCCCCTGGACCCAAAAAAACCTCACCTTGATTGCAGAGACAAACTGAGCTTCCTTGACCTATCACTTGTGGCTTGTAACATTTCTGTTATCCCTTGAGAATATTATGGTGTGGATGGGGGACCCGAAGAAATGGCTACTAGTTGAGTGGCACTTCCAACACCGTTTCACCACTCTCACATCTTTCTACTTTTTATTTTTATTTTTAAATGTTTATTACTTCAGGTTACATCTCCATCACAGTGCCCTTGTTCCACCCCTCCCAGACCTGCCCTCCCACCCTCTACCCCCTATCCCTTCCATCACACTTCTCTGGAGTGGACTGTCCCCACATAACAGTTCCCCTCCCCATTTCAGCAGTCATATTAGGGCCAAGAGCCTCCTCATACACTTGCAGCGGTGCCTACAAGGCAGGGTCACCAGGGCAAAGTGTCTCATTGACAGATAACCAAGTCTATGTTCCTGTTCCATTTGGTGCATTGGCTGTAGTATAGTTATCCTATACTATATGGCAAAAATCCAATTATAAGTGAATAGATGCCATGTGCATCCTTCTGAGTCTGAGTTAGCTCACTCAGGATGAGCTTCTCTAGTTCCATCCATATGGCTGCAAATTGCATGATTTCATTGTTTCTGATGGCTGAGTAGTATGCCATTGTGTAGATGTACCACCTTTTTTTTTTTTTTTATCCATTCCTCGGTTGAGGGACATCTGGGTTGTTTCCAGTTTCTATCTATTACAAATAAAGCTGCTATGAACATAGATGAGGAGACGTCCTTGTGGTTTGGTGAGGAATCATTTGGATGTATACCCAGAAGTGATATGGCTGGGTCTTGAGGAAGAGCTATTCCAAGTTTTTGAAGATATCATCAGACTGATTTCCACAGTGGTTGTACCAGCTTGCACTCCCACCAGCAATGGAGGAGTGTTTCCCTTTCTCCACACCCTTGCCAGCATTTGCTGTCATTTGAGTTTTTGATCTTAGCCATTCTGACAGGTGTGAGATGTAATCTCAGAGTTGTCTTGAGTTGTATTTCTCTGATGATTAAGGATGCTGAGCATTTTTTCAAGTGTCTCTCTGCCATTAGGGATTCCTCCTTTGTGAATTCTCTGTTTCACTCTGTTTCCCACTTTTTGATTGGATTATTTGGATTCTTGGCATTTAATTTCCTGAGTTCTTTGTTAATTTTGGATATTAGCCCTCTGTCAGATGTGGGGTTGGTGAAGATTTTTTCCCAATCTGTAGGCTGCCATTTTGTTTGAATGACAGTATCTTTTGCCTTATAGAAGCTTTTCAGTTTCATGAGGTCCCATTTATTGATTGTTGGTCTCAGGTCCTGAGCTGTTGGGCAACACTCACATCTTAACAAGTGAGAAGGTTAAAGCTCAGAGAAATTTAGCAACTGGGTCAAGGTTGCAGGATATAGATGTCAGGGTTGCGATGGCAAAGCCCATTAGTTACCATGGCCATCACTTACCTCCTGATTCTAACGAATTCACAAGATGTCGTGCCATTCTAAGTCTTGTGACAGGCTCGCTTTGAACTAGTAGGACATATCATCTATATTACCATTGTATTCTGAGAGCCCAGAATGCCCAGTAAACACTTTATAAATGTTGCACTTCTTTTGCAACTTCAGTTCTTCTAGTACTGACCTTGTGGAAACAGCCAAGCTTTCATCTCTCCTTTGCTTTTTTGTATTTTGTGTTGAATTTGGAAAGGCTTGTCTATATTTTTTGAAGTATACTTTGGAGGAAACTAGGGCCCTATTATTTGGCTCTGACTGGTGCAGTGAACTGTTAACAGTCCGAGTGTTTGCTGATGTGCCTCTGGAAACCAACTACTGAACAAATAGTTGTGTGGGGGAAGCAAAGTTAATGTCTTACCTCCCTTGAAAGCCTTGACATGACTAAATGGGTGACACCTCCATGAAGTCTCATCCAGTGAGTTGTGTTTAACATGATGCTTATTTTAAAAGACACTGTGTGTACTGGCAGTGGGTGCATACTATGCCAGCTTGTCAGGAGGCAGGATTTTCCCATCCTATTTTATGGAACTGTGGTACACCATATGTCTCGGGGGTGAGAAATCTGTGATGTCATTGAATGAATGCCTAAGCTACACCACGTTTGGCATCACTGAGGTCTGGCACAGGAGTGCTCACTGCTGCCAAACGAGGTTTACTTTATGGAAATCAAGAGGTGGGAGAGTAATTTGTATGATCAGTTTCTGTGAAGCAAAATAATAGATCATTTTGTTAGCATTTTTGACTGTTCTCATGCAATATGAAAAACTACATTGATAAACATACTTATGAAGTGAATTTCATTAAGATTCCCCCCTTTCCTCACTTTGATACAGATGATCACATAGCCCATGCTAGCCCTAAAACTCATTATGTAACTGAGGATGACCTTGAGCTTAAAACTTTCCCTGATTCTTACTTATTTTTATTGCCTTACAGTTTTATACATGTATATTTTATTTTTAAAAAATGTTTACTTTATGTTTGACTATATGTATGTATTTATGCATGTGTGAGCATGCTGAAGTGAGCTCAGGTGCCCACAGAGACCAGAGGTATCAGGTCTCCTGAGCTGGAGTTACAGACACTTGTGAGCTGCCTGGCCTTTGTGCTGAGAACTGACCTCAGGTCCTCAGCAAAAGCAGTATATCCTCTTAATTGTTTAGTCATCTCCCAGGTCTCCTCATACTTTATATAAGTAATTCTAATTGTTTTCATCTCACATTTCTCTCTTATCTTCCTTCCTCTCTGACAGAAAGCAGTCTTCCCAATGATCCTCTCTCCTAATTTCAGGCCTTTTTTTTTTTTTAATGTATGACCCACTGCATTTAATTAGAGTTTCTTGTTTAGTGTACATAGAAGGCTATTTGCTGGAGCAAGTGCAACCTACCAGTGCATATCCCACTGAAGAAAGTGATACCCTGTAACCGAACTTTTAAATTATTATTTAACACTTATTTATTTATTACTAAATTCACTTATAACAAACACCAACAATTTCTTAACTATTAATCCTATAAATTCCTACAACCCCTTTAACCTATCCACTAAACCTATTGATAATTATAACAACTACTTTCATAACCTTTTAGAATGATACAGTCTCTGGGGCAGGTCCTCAGTCGTCAGGAACACAGTCTTTGTTGTAGATTCTTTAACGCACTTAGCAGTCCTTTTTCTGGATCTCTCAGATGCAGGTTCGTCAGGGTAAGTTGGTTATTGCAGTCTCACCTTAAATAAGGCTTCATGCTTTCTTCTCTGTGGGAGACCCCAGCCTTCTGCAGGCCAACTTACTTCTTTTGAATCAGGAACTCAGCTGCTCTGCCTCAGTCCTTAAAGCCAGGCACAATTTCTTTTAGGCCACTGTTCGGACAGATCAAACCCCTCTAGGCAAAAGCTGAGCCACAGGGTTTAGTCCTTGGCCTTTTGGTGTCTTGCTCAGGCTTTCTTTGCTCACCAGCTTCTTTCTGCTTCAGGGAAATCTGGCCATCAAATGATGGCCAGCCCTTTTTTTCAGCTGGACTCTTGGAGCTCTCTAGCATCATGGGCCTCTTCTACTTCTGGGCTCCATGCACTGTCCTTAAATAGGAGGAACACTGTTTCAGCTTAATTTGGGCTCCGCCCACTTAGCAGCTGAAAACAATGTCAGGCCAGATACTTTGTTTCTTCAAGTCTATTGAGTCTTTCCTGTTTTTCCTGACTTCAACCTTGTTTTTCAGTCTATTAAGTCTTTCCTGTTTTTCCTGACTTCATGCTGATAATGCTCTTCAGGCCCCGAATTAAGAGACAGTATCAGAAACTCCTATATATTTTCTAAATCTAATTTATCTAACCCCTACAATACCCTTTCTCCCAACAACCATTAATTGTCAATATTCATTCCTCAGGAAGGGTTGGGGCATCATGGGTCCCTCCCTCATGCACGATGACACAGCAACGAGCTCACTCCCGTGCAGGTAGTGTGTAGGTAGCCACAGCTGCTGTGAGTTCATGAGTGGAATAAGTATGTCATGTCCAGAAGATGTCTTCATGTTTCTTATGTTTCTATTCTCTAGCTCCTCAATTCTTTCTATCCCTCTTCTGTGATGTTCCCTGAGCTTTGGAAGAGGTGTTGCAGAGCTCCTATTTAGGCCCAAGGGCCCCACCATAATTCATTCTCAGTACTTTGGCCAGTTATACTGCAGAAAGAAGCTTCTATGATGAAGGATTGGAGCGGTGCCACTGTATGGATATACGCATGAATATTTAAGAAGCATATTGATAGCATGACTCTTCAGAAAAACAATAGTTGTAAGTTCCCCATTAGGGCCTATATTTTCTAAAGTCCAGAGTTCTTGGTCAGGCTTATAGAAGTTCAAATCCGGTCTAGAAGCAATTGGTTACTCTGACAACATTCATGCCACTATTGCACTAGAGGACACAGCTCGCTTGGCATATGAATTTGAAATTCTGGTCCTCCTATTGCCGTCTTCAGGATTTCAGGACTTCAGTTTCTGGTTTATTAGGTTCTGGGAATTGAACTCAAGGCTTCTCGAATGCTAGGCAATCACTCTACAAACAGCTACATCTGTATGATATCAAACAAGATAATTTTTTGACTTGATCATTGATACCAAAAGGACTTGGCATTGCCTTAGAGGTTATATAATTAATTAACTTTCAAGAGAGTAGTGAGGTGCTGAGAAGTTCAAGATCACATGACCAGCAAGTAGTGGATATAAAACTGATGATCAGATTTATCTGAGAGCCAAATTCATGGATAATTTTTTTTTCCATCAGGAAACACTATCTCCTGATGTGTTATACAAGGTTGGAGTACTGTAGTTACTATACTGCAATCCTTCATGTACAATCACATTGAGGCAGACATGAATTATGCCACACTATTTGTTAATCAATATGTGTATTCATTAAAGTCCTAGTCTCTGGCTAGTGAGAGAGAACATTTAGGATCCCCTACTAAACTTTGGTAGAGAACAAGGAGCCTGGATATCATATTGTTAAGGTAAGATTAGCTCTTGGGCAACTGAGGCAAGGTGAGTGAATGTCCCAATTTATTACCAAGACTTGGTCTATGAAAACTTAAATTTTTTGTTCCATTTTGGTAACAAACTTGAGCATGGTGTGGAAATATAATGAAGAAGAATAGTAAGGCCACTGCCTGGGTTAGAACTTCATTTATCATTTAATGGATGAACAGATTCCTTCAACCATCTCTTGCTTCAGTTATTTCATCTATGAAATATTTTTGTTTTGATAATCTTTATTTAGCTTTTATTCATGAGATCTCATGTAATCAAGACTGACCTCTAATGGTCTGTAGCTGAGAATGACCTTGAACTTCTGGTCCCCTGCCTCTACCTGAATGCTGGAATTATAGTCACATACTAACCACCATTGTTGAGCACTGATGATGTTCACCTCATGAATTCAGTTAGCAAGATAAAATGAGATAAACTTGGGGGTTATTTTTGCCTAGCACAGAGTAAGTGGCTCAAGAAAACTGAATAGTTATTAAAATTATTTTGCTTTATGACTATAGGAAATATGGTCTCTATGGTGATTCTAAGTCATTGAATATTTAAGCATTTTCTTCAACAGGTTTGGAAAACTTAGCAAGTGATTATCTCCTTTTTGCACTGTACAGAAAGATCAAAGAACTAGAAACCAAAGTTCCCATACAGAGTTCCAACTTCTTTATCCTGTGCTAAAAACTAAACTCCTGCTGGCTTACTGTGATGTTGGAATTTACTTGAGCAATTGCCCCATTCATCTATCCATCTATCTATCTATCTATCTATCTATCTATCTATCTA
>CAJQZJ010000203.1:102786-113067 GCA_907164525.1 Lophiomys imhausi
TAAACTACCCAGTAATCAAGTTGCTAAGAGACAAGCAACATTTGCTTATCTAAATACAAGAGATGGTTAGGGCATCTTCAAAAACCCCTAGAGATCTGCAGAATATGGCATTCAAAGATGTTATCTTAAATCAAGATTTTTTTTTGATATCGAGACATATCAGCGCCTGACAGCACCCCCTATTCTACTCCAAGTAGAAGATAAGCATTGAAGAACCTCCACTGTAAGATGGTTGATTTAGGGGCAAGCCTTTTTCTTGGCATGAAAAAACCCCTTGCACCAACTGCAGACAGACTGCTGTCCAAAAAGGACAAAACTTGGTAGCAGGGAAGTCGACAGCCTAACTCTGCCAAGACAGGGTAGGTAAGTCCTTCATAATCCCTGCTCTACAACAAATGTCTGTCAGAGAAACAGGACCCAAAGGCTGAAGTTTGATGCTGGAATGTATGGAGAGAAAATGGGAACTGTCCAGGCAGTTACTGGTATGTTCTTTCTTAGTTTTGGAAGCTGCAGGCTCTGCACTTCCTATATAAGCAAATATATTTATCCCTCTCAGGTCTCTGAGGTGGTTGAAGAATAGACAGATAGAATCTTATAGTTAAATTTTGAACTGTTTAGGAATCAAGAGGGTGTTATAGATCTAAGAAGATACTCTTAAAAGTGTGTTGAAAGATAGTATGAATGTTGAGTCACATATAGACCTTTAAACTCATGGAGTTGGGTAGATAGTAGAATGTTAAAGTCAGGGGCCAAATAGGTATAAACTGAACATTGGGAAGGTATACTGGGCCAATTTAATCTCATAAATGTGGCATAATTATATCTATTGTTTTGTATAATACTTACTGTTATAAGAGAAGGAACCAGCTGTTGGACTGAAAGGGGAAACCTCTGGAGGGAAGAGGGTGGAAGGGCGGGTTGGGAAGGGGGAATAGGGAGGGGTTTGATACTGAGATGTAACTTGAAGAAAAAAAAATAAAGTATTTATAAAAAAAAAAAAAACAAAACTCTGATATTGGCCAACTTGTCATTGATATCTCTTATATAAATCAATATTCACCTGCCATTTTGGTCCAGTATAGTTCCAAACTATATACAACAATTCCATAACATTTCCAAACACAATTTCTATTAATAGAAGTCTTATAATGTCCTCCTCTTAGGAATGATGATGAGGATTATTGTGGTATGTTGATATTACAGCACACAGCAGAGGTCAGCCAAAAATTGATATGAATGTTGAATTTAATTTCTACAAATTGAATTACAGTATAAACGAATTAGAGACTCAAAATGTATATAAGAATATAATTTTAAAATTTTAAGAAAAGACATTATACATATTAACCAGTAGTTTTCTTTATGATTGAAAGAGAAATTTATAATGTATCTCTGTAAATTAATACCTCTCTTTTGGGGGTAGTTTAGCTGGGAATGATAATGGCTTTAAGATGTTTTAAGTGTTAAAGGTACAACTAAATATGCATGGAGTGCTTATCATGTGCTAAATAGTTTATAATACTATTTAGGCTTTTCAACACCTTGGCAGATATATGGGTCAGTTGCTACCATTTTCTTATTTCTATATTTCTTCTTACTAATAAAACTCTTAATTTGTTCAGATGTGTGATGTTATGGACCATTTTTCAGATGATGAACAAAGCTCAGCCATAGTATACAGATGCTTAAAAGGGATGGGTGTAAAATGGGCATGTGACTCCAATCCGGTCAGTTGTCCCCAAGGAGATCCCTTCTGGGGACTTCTGGGTAAGACTTTCCTCTTGTTGAAAAGCAAATTATACAAGAGGAAGCCTTTGCCACCTTCTTGAATCTTTGGATGTTCTGACAAGAGAATATAATTCTTGGAGCTGTTATAGACTTCTCATGATCATGAGAGGGAGTCAAGACAATCCACTTCTGAACAACTGAGTTGCAGGGTTTTCCCTGCAGCTAACAGGCTCTGGAGTATGCGATTGACTAGACAAATAAACCCAAGTTTTTGAACTGAACTGTATCCAGACCCTCTGTTAACTTGCAACTAAAAGGATCCCAACTGATGCATTCCTGCACTGCAGGCTGGTCATGGATGTGTAGTGGGCTATTATACTTATTGAAGATATTAACAGATATTGGACAGAAAAGAAAAATCATCTGTCACAAGCCAAAGCCCAGGTTCTTTCTGTATTGTGTAAAAATTGAGTTAAAAAAAGTTTAAAAAGTTTCCCTTTGTTATGTTAATTATTTTTTTTCCAATAACTCCTTAATTCTCACCATCCAGAACTATTCTGTAACCATCTGAAATCAACCACCCATGTAATTTTCCATTTTCATTGTCAAAGCTAAAACATACGTGATATTTCCCAAGCCAGCCTTCCTCTATGACAATTCTTGGCTGCGGCTTACTGCCAGTTTAATATGTGGCTTGAGCTTCTGACATCTCAAAGTCTGCCCCCACAGTGGTACACTTCCTCTAACAAGGCCACCCCTATTCCCACAAGGCCACACCTCCTAATAGTCCACTCCTCATGAGTTAACACCTATTGTGTTAAGTGTTTACATACATTATTTTATTGTAACAATAACTATGTGAAGTGGGTTGTTTCAGACAAAGAAATACATTTTAGAAGGACTAAACAACTTGCCCAAAGTCATGAAGTTTGGCAGAGCCAAAGCCATTAGATTAAACCACAGCACTTTTTTTTTTTGTTCTGTTTTAAATGTTTATTACTTCAAGTTACATCTCCATCACAGTCCAATCCTAACACCCCTCTCGGCTCCACCCTCCCACCCTCTCCCCCTTCTCCCAGAACTCATAATTCTTTTTTTTTTAAATAACTGGGCCACAGTTATGAAAATTATAAGGTATAACATGCATTACCAATGTCTAGTCCATACATATTTGGCAACTGATATTAATCCATCAATCTCCATGAGTTTAAAATTCTATATCTAACTCATTTTCTATCCTAACTTGTATTACCAACTTACAAACATCTACTTAGACCTAGAACATCTTTTTAATTCCTAAACAACTTATAATTTAACTGTGAGACTATAATTATCTAGTCTTCAACCACATCAGAGACCTGAGAAGGATAAATATATCTGATTATACTCGAAGTGCAGAGCCAGCAGCTTCCAAAACTAAGAAATGACAGACAACTGGCTGCCTAGACAGTCCCCAATTTTTCTCCAAAATTACAGCATCTATCTTCAGCCTCTTGACCCAGTATCTCTGACAGACATTAATTTTAAAGCAGCAATTATGAAGGACTTGCCTACCCTGTCTTGGGTAGACTTACCTGCTTCTATGTTTTGTCCTTTTCAGACAGCATTGGGTCTGCAGTTGGAGCAAGAGATTTCTCTTGCCCAGTGATTGGCTTGCCACTTTGTATATTAATACAAAATTAAGGCTAACCATTTTTAAGGTATTGTACCTAGGTAACACTTAAAAATGCAATGTGAAGTCTTGGCCCATTGATAGCAACTGTCACAAACTGTTTAGGATAATTAAGAGATGCAAACTAATAGTCATTCAAAGATGTCATTTGGTTAGTTACTAGTATAGTTTATCACAAATGTTTTCTAAGTTAACTGGAAATCAAGTTGCTAAGAGACAAGCAACATTTGCTTATCCAAATATACAGAGATAGAGAGGTGGTCTTCAAAAATCCTCAAGAGATCTGTAGAATTTGGCATTCAAAGAAGGTTTCTTAACTTAAGATTTTTTGATATTGAGACATGTCAGCTCCTGACAGCTCCCCATATTATACTCCAAATAGAGGATGAGCATTGAAGAATCTCCATTTGGAGATGATTATATTAGTGGCAATACACAGCACTTTTAACTACTATCTTATATGCCCACCACCCTACTCCATCGTAAGCTGTATTTGGAAATCCTGAGCAGAAAATACTTTTCTCCGCTTTTTTTTTTCTACTTCTACAAGAAAACTCTATAGTCAGTATAATTTTTTGCAAGAAGAATATAATTTGCTTTTTCCAAGACTAAATGAAACAAAACAAAGAGAGAGAGAATGAGAGAGGAAGGGATTGACTTAATGTGGTGCCCAGATGCTTGCCAATACATTGTAATATCTTAGGTTGGAAGATTGCAGAAATTGTCTTGTCCAGCCCTTCCCTTCTCAGAATGGCTACTTCAAGTATATATCATTCAATATGCACACAGAAACTTTCACTCATCTTGGATCACCTTACTTTGGCATAGCTCCAGTTTTTTTCTATAGAGGTTTTGCAACATCATTTTTGGAGGTTTTAGATCTATCTTCTTCATAAGCACATGGTTTGGCTGCATAGTGATCTAAGTTAATAATTTCCTAAAATTAAATATTGTCTGCTTTTGTTCAATTTCAGGTTTCTCATTAAAATAAGGAAGAGAACCCGTCTTAAGGTTTCTATTGCTGTGAAGAGACACATGACCATGTCAACTCTTATAAAGGAAAGCATTTAATTCAGACTGGCTTACAGGTTCAGAGGTTTAGACCATTTTCATCATGGCAGGAAGCATGAATGCATGGAGCCAGAAATGGTGCTGGAGAAGGAATAGAGAGGTCTACATCTGGGATCCACAGGCAGCAAGAAGAGAGTGAGCCACTAGGCCTGGCTTGTGATTCTGACATCTCAAAGCCCACCCCCTAGTGACACACTTCCTCCAACAAGGCCACACCTCTAAATAGTGCCAGTCTTTATGGGTCTATGGGGGTAATTTTCATTTCAACCATCACAGAACCTCTAGTATCATTGGGTCAAAGCATGGGTGAGAGCTGGACCTCAGACTCTGTGATGTATGAATTCCAAGTAGGTCTGAGCCTGTGTAGCTACTACTTTAAGGACAGTACTTTCTAGTCAGCTCTGCTCATGACCCATTGGAATAGTAGCAATATGTCTATCCTTGTGTGAGTACATGGTAGAATGTTATGTTTCAATGGTGAATATCATCAAGGATTACACCTGCAGTAATTCCTGTCAGTAAAATCCCACAGGAACAGGGGTAACAATAGAAACTACAAGAGTCCTGCCTAGCTGCCATCCCTAACTTAGCACAAAGATATTTAACACATTTTAGTTTGTTTCATTGTTTTCTTATTTCACTTGAAAACATTTCAGATTCTCATTCAAGATCATCCAGAAGATATCTGCTGTGTTCTCCCTGTGTTTGTATGTTACTACATGTACTGTAATTTTCCCAATACAGGTACTTCATTTTCCACACTTTTGATTGTTTCCTGCTGCCATGAGATAGCTGTGGATTTAGGTGGGGAGCAGTTTTCAAAGTTGGAGTCACTCAATTGACTCTAAGATACTACAAACCTAAAACTTTTGTTTTACAGTGAAGGATTAAGAACTGTTTCCACCAAATTATTTCTAGTCCTTGCCACTCCAATGAGCCAATGTTCAGTGGTAAATCTTTGAAAAATTCAGATCTAATAAATGTTGCATTGGAAGAACACAGTAACAAGAATATGCACACCACCATACTAGCTTCCCACATTTTCTCTTGGCACAGTAGAGACATGGTACACTAGGTCAGTACAGCCCCTATTCTAGCAGTACTCAAGTTGGGTGTGTATCAGATTCTCCTGAGGAACAATTTTTTAGATTTCTAAATCTTATCCTTAACTATTCTAATCCATATGGAGCATAGAAATGACATTTGAAGATAATTCCTTTAAATGTCTGGACTCAGGCTGGAGAAACAGCTCATTGAGAGCTCTTGCTCAGTATACAAATGGTATGGCCTCAATCTTTAGTCATCCAGCCAGCCAGCCAGTCAGTTAGTCAGTCAGTCAGTCAGTCAGTCAGTCAGTCAGTCAGTCAGTCAGTCAGTCAGCCAGTCTGCCAGTCAGTCCCTCTGTCTGTTCGTCCGTCTGTCTGAATCTCTTACACACACACACACACATACACACACACACACACACACACACACACACACACACACACACAAATAAGGTGGTCCTTTTTAAAAACAGGGAGGCATGGAAAGTTTAGGAATCCTTGTCTCATCAGCTTGGTGTCTTTCCTTGGAAACAAACCTTGAGAATCTGCACTGGTCCTCTTCTTAAGTTCAGACCGTGGGGTCTCACTTCTTAATGTGAATATGCTTATCCCAGTGTTGGCCCCTGTGTTGTAAGCACTCCCTTTGCATGTGTCTCAGGGACTGGCAACTTGTGACTGAATGGCTGGTTAATTTACATTCACCGAAGACAGAGAATTCTGGATCCAGAATCAGGTAAGGGGAAGCTGATTTGTTGAAGAATGAATCTTTAGTGCATCTCTGGTGTGACAAGGTTGAATAAAATCATTGTGATTAAATTTGGCCAGGGTTGCTAAATTGTCATCTCTGGGCTTCTTCTGTCACTCAAATGCTTCTCTGTGTTGTTAACTTGTTCTATACTTGGTTTTGGTTTTCTGGTTCTGGTTTTTGAATGTGTAAAGTTCCACTTCTGACTTCCTTGGCTGACCCCATATCACTTGTAGCTGTGACCTGACAAAGTACTAAATTTTTCTGTTGTAAAATGTATAAAGTCTTTCTCTCTCTCTATATATATATATGATGTATATTAAATGTAACCAATATATAGATTGTATATAATTGTATATATGTATATATGTATCTATTTAGGTCATCCAATATTTATAGCAAAAGTCTGAAGTCACTACTGTACTTATCTTCAGTTTTTATCTAAAATTAATATATTTCAGGGACAGTGTAGTGGCCTATCTGGTAAGAGGTTCCTGCTATCAAGCCTAATGACCAGAGTTCTGTTGTTGGGACCTACATGAATGAAAGAGAGAACCGACTCTGACAAGTTGTCCTTTGATCTCACACATATGCTGTGCCATGTGTGCTCAAATATGCACACTCACACACACATATAAATGCAGTTAAAAGCTAATACATGTCCTATTTATTTTTAAATTAATTATGAACTGTTATTACCATGTTGATATTCACATGGCTGAACAATAGACTCCTAAAATAATATATACTCCCATTCTGAAAGAAACTGAGTCACAAAGAAGGCAAATTTATGGTGTTAATGGTAAAGTGTTAATAACGCACAGGCAGGGTGACTCCTGGTGCTGTGTTCTCAATGTGTTCTATTGTTGCGTCCCATTTCCACAGAGCATTCAATGGCTCACACAGTGACAAGGAAACATTAGAAAAATATGCTATTTTCTTTAATGGGTATCATAAGTGACAGAAGTAATGGGTGGGGGATCTGGAGTTCCCAATAATTCCTCCTCGGAACTCTTTGCGTGGCATTTAATTCCAGTCATTACACCCCCCTCGCTGACTCAAACACACATTGCTGAAGCCATAGCATTCCATGCTATCTTTCCTAAACAAAGAGATCATCTCTGAGATTCTGGGGTTGCACTGCATTTTATCAGTGGTGTCTTTGTTGCACAATTCACATTTTTGTTCTTGAAGATACAATAAAAGATTTATGTCTGATGGTCTGTGATGTGGTTTGCATCTAAGAGAAAAACAATTTCTTCAAAAGAAGAGAAGAAAGCAAAAGGAAAAAAAAAAAAGAAAGCGAAGAAAATAAAATACCATATCCCCAAATGATTTCATAATTGCAAACAGTGTTGACGAGCTCTTTGGCTTAAATACGTTTATAACATATTTTCTGTGTTTTTGTGTAGATATGTTTTGATGTGCTTGCTAAGGAAAAATAATTAAAAACCCTCTGAGAAGAAGGAAATGCAACCCATTAGTTGAGGTCTACCATCATGAGATTTTTTTTTTTCTCCCTCATTTCATTCCAGATTTGTTTCAAGGATTAACTTGTGTTAAATAGTTTCAGGTCTGAACGTCAGCCATGTTTCTCATTATTGGAGATCAAAATGGCTTAATTCCCTTTGTGTATTGGTGCCACTAAAACACAAGGAAATCTTAAAACTACAAACTTCTGATAGAAGCACCACATTTTCTTAGTCAATCTGTCCAGAAAAACTTGTATATTTTCTTCTACTTTAGCAACTGAAGCAGTGCTCTGTGCTAAGGATGCTTAGGATTCTGGTGTCTTGAAAAGACTGGGGAGAATTTCTAAGGGTCTATTCTGGCTCAGAGGTCCTTGGCACCCTGTACCTACAAACATTTGATTGATGATTTTGGTTTCTAACACTTTGAATGAACTATTGTGTTCTGCTCTCTGAGGATGGGAGAAGAACCCATCCACAAAATTAACTCAATCATCTCTGTATTCAAACAGCCTGACCTTAAATTCTAATTCCACTACTACCTCTATGATGCACGAGGAATTGGATAATTTTTCTTATCCGCAAACTGTGATCAATGCTAGCTAGCATTTGTTGAGACACAACACCAAGCCACAAGAAAACAAAACTGGACATACTGCCTTTATGACTACTGATGATAGCAAGTGTAAAATCAGGCTGGTGTTATTGGCTTTTTCATCTGAGCCCTACAAGCAAGGGGAAGCCTTTTAGCTGACCTGGGGTCCTAGCCTCACCCCTCCATCTACTCAAGAAACACAATTACCTGACAACTTGCTAACTAGAGGAGATGACACAAGTCATTATGTTCTTTCCAAACTCACCCATCAAGAAAGGTGAGTGGGGGCCACTGAGGTACTGGGAACGTTTTTGCCAATGCCAATCATCCACTTGACATGAAATAGTGTTTGCAGACCATACTGTCTATTGTAGCACTTATAGACTGTAGACTTCAAGAAAAAAGTGTTGATTTTTAAAAGTGTATCTATTTGTGTATGTGTGTGTATGTATGTGCGTGAATGAGTACATGTGCACACATGTGCTACAATGTAGAAATGGAAACCAGAGGACAGCTTTCACAATCAGTTATTTCCTCCCACTGTTAGGGTGTAGGGGATCAAACTCAGGTACCCAGGTTGGAAGCAAGCACCTTTAGATGATGAAACACCTGTTCCTCCTGTATTTTTATTTTTAAACATATTTTAAATTTATTCATTGATAATTTCACATGTTTATAATGCAATTTAATCAAATTCATCTCTGTTACCCTCTCATATCTCCCTGCCACTTCTGTTGGATCCTTTCTCCTTTCTGGTTAATTTTCTTCTGATTTTCATGTCTTTGTGTGTGTGTGTGTGTGTGTGTGTGTGTGTTCATGAGACAGACAGACAGAGAGAGAGAGAGACAGACAGAGACAGAGACAGAGACAGAGAGAGCTAGAGCGACCCATTGAGTTAAGTTAGGGTGGCCTGTATGATCACCAGTAGGACAATTATTTACCGGGACATAGGCAACCTACCAGTGGACACTCCACTGAAGAAAATGATTCTTCCCAGCAACCATTAACTTTCAGTAGCTCATCAGTGAGGGGTAGGGCCTCACGATTGCCGTCTATTTCCATGATAGATCGTTGATAGTCCCAGTGCAGGTCTGGTGCAGGTAACCACTGCTGCTGTGACCTCACGAGTCCAGAGGTTATGCCATACCCAGAAGACAGCATTTCACAGCACTCCACCTCATAACTCTTACATTCTTTCTGCTCCATCTTCTTCAATGTTTCCTGAGCTTTGGAGGGGCTGATATAGATATTCTGTTAAATAGTGCTTTATGAAGAAAATTTATGGATGGCAAGTCTAGACTTAGCTGTTTTCCTTTACTTGGAAATTAAACTAGTACATACTCAACAAACTTAGTTTTTTTTTTCTCCTATGTCCATAGAGACCTGGCAACATAATGTCATGTACACAGGTGAGACTCTTCCCTCAACCATCCTTTCTTTCATTTTATGACTTCAACCATGAATCACACATAAACTACCATGAAAGTATTCACTATAATGTAACAAAAGGGTGCAATATTAGCTGAAAGTTTGAAGGGTAAAAGTTCAATTTCTAATGTGTGTTAGCTTTGAAGAGAGGTAAATTGTTGTATTACAAGGCTTGGCACCCTTGTCTTTGTCCAGCTGCTGAACAAATGTGTGTCCTTGGTCATCAATGGAACCAGACTAGAGGGTGTAGATAGCTGAATGTGAGCCATAATTATTCCTATGAAAACAACTGGCAGCACATGTCCTGCTGACAGGAGAGTGGGTATAGCAGCCAATACATGTACAATGCATATGCTCTGAAGTATGTTTTCAAGTTGTGCTTTGCAGGAGGTCCAAGCCACACACATTTAGGATCTTGAATTCCAATATGTGCGCAAGTACAGGGCCCTACATGTCCCAGTTCTCACTGGGGAAACCTCTTGGAGAGGGAGGGTTAGCTGAAGACCCGTAGACCTTGCCTCTGAGAT
>CAJQZJ010000203.1:113077-179077 GCA_907164525.1 Lophiomys imhausi
CTCTGAGATATGGCTTTTGTTATTCTATAGCAGCCATGTAGACCTTGTCTCTGAGATAAGGCTTTTCTTATTCTATAGCAGCCATGTAGACCTTGCCTCTGAGATATGGCTTTTCTTATTCTATAGCAGCCATGTAGACCTTGCCTCTGAGATAAGGCTTTCCTTATTCTATAGCAGCCATGTAGACCTTGCCTCTGAGATAAGGCTTTTCTTATTCTATAGCAGCCATGTCAGTACTTTTGAGTTTTTAAGCTACTTTGAATTTTTCACTAGGTTGTGAACTCTACAGGAGTGTGATTAGTGTCAGATACATTGTTGGGGTGATGGGAGACACCAAAAGAATTTCTCCTTAAGCTGAATTGAAGGCCAGGGGCATAAGCACTATGGTTGGAATACTGATTTTTGTTAGAGGATGCCCCCTAAGTCATATAACTATTCTCCTAGTCACAACCTTCAAAACATTCCAGCACCCAGGAGAAGTTAATCACATTAATATTATTTGAGATATCTCTACAGCAATAAGTAGAGGAATTTAGATTACAGAGTTCTTAACACTCCGGTGTGAACAGAGCCCTGTTTCATTTACACTTGGACTTGGCAATACTACTCTATGATATATTTGCAAAGAGATCAGGACTTGAAATAGGGGAGAAAGAGTGAGTTTGTTAGAAATGGGAGACTGACAAGGAGGGATGTGGGGTGACAATAACTAGGATGCATCATATATATGTATAAAATTATCAAACAACAAGGTTGATTGATAATAAACAGCAACAAAAAGACCTTGGCATTAGACATGAATTATAAGGAATACCAAACCCCAGAGTAATCAAGATTAATATTTTAATGGAATATTCTAAAGGTTCAAAATTATTGTAGCCTTTTCGTGATGAATCAAATTTCAAAAATTTAAATAAAAAACTTTCAGTATTCTCAATTTTCCTTTTGTCTCTGTATGGGTATTCACTTACATCTTTCGAGTCCTGTGTTTGTAGAAGACAGCACCAAGGAGGAGACTCAACTGTGACTTTCTTGTCTTTTATCCATGGTATTTGTGTGTCCGTCTATATCAGAGGTATAGGAGGGTAGGAGATAGTATAGGCTTCTAGTAGAATGAAAGATAGCAAACACACACACAGACACACACACACACACACACACTCTCTCTCTCTCTCACACACACACACAGAAATAAAACCTAATCATGAAAGCAGTCACCATTGTCCAATAGGTTGGGCTAATATTAGAAAAAAAATTTCATAGAGAAAATGTTGCATATTTAACAAATGAATAACAAAAGATTGAGCCAAATACAATTAAATACTGTTCAGCAATATGGGTGGAATTTTTATTTCTCAATTGAGTGTGCATTGCTTCCTTTTACTGGCTTTTCCCTTTACTGGAAGTGATTTTTAAAAGGGCTTTTTCTTAAATTGCTCTGGATCTCCTTTGTGTAGCACAGAATGCTGCTGCATGCAAAGTTGCTTTCAATGAGAGCCAATGTGTATGAAATCAGCCAAAGCTCTTGAGTGCGCTACTCTTTCCCCCTGGAAGATCTTCCTTCATTTGCATAGGAGAACATGAAGCCAGAAAAGGGGGGAAAACACAAACATGAAATCTGCAAGAGCCTTTTGGAAACATGGCAGATAAACAACACTGAAGCGCGACAGATGTCAAGTGGGTTTAGAATTTCTTGCAAAGGAACAGCAGCATCGACAGGGGAGTAGGCTTCCAACCTGGGGACCGTCCATCAGCTCATTGTGGACACCAAGGTGCTGCTTTTGCTTGGGCTCTGGGCATGTGTGAGGAGGAAAGCTTGTGTCACTGCAGAGAAGCATCAATGTCATTTGTGTGCAAACCAGAAAATAAAATGCTGAGAGAACTTTAAGAGAAGGAAGTCTCAGGCAGCCCCCTCCACCCCACTCGACAGAAGCACAGCTGTGGCTCTATTACAATATCCCCCAAATTCTTTCTTTGGATCTCTTTACCTGGTGCCAGTGGTCTACAGTGGAATGAATAGAGAGAGATGCTTGGTGGGAACAAAGTCCAGTCAGAATGTCGAGTCCTCTCCTGGCCCCCTTTTGTAGGATATAGTGTGTCCGTTTTGCTTTTCATGCAAGTGTCCCTCACCCTTCAGTACACACGTGTTCTGGAAGCTCCATCTGCAGGCAGACTTTGCAGCCATGCTGACTGTGGAAAGACACCAAATCTTGGCCCATAGCCTATGATAGGCAACTGATCCACTACCAAAGACCAGGATTCTAGCATAGTCCCCCCAGCCACAGAGCTGTAGCTTCAAGGGAGTAACCTTGTTTTCCGGACAAGAGGTCTCATGGCTGGTTGCACATTAAAAACACCTAGGGAGCTTTAAAAAATATGAATGCCAAGGCCCTACTTCAGCCCTGTTAAATTAAATATCCTAAGGATGGGAAGCATGCATCCAACATTTTTTAGAGTTCCCCAGATGACTGTAATGTGTACTCAGGGTTGAGAGGTTCTAACTCATAGCTGGGGCCACAGACAGCCTTTTCTCTCTTCAGGGCTACATGAAACCCAGTGGTCTCTAGTAGTAGAAGCTGCAACTGTCTTTCAGTTTAATTCAGTTCAGAGACATGGAATTTATTCAATAAAGATTTATTCAGCGACTTCTCTACACTTAGTTTCTAATTGCATCTGTCATTAAACTGATAAGGATGCTGCTTCCTAAATAGGAGAGCAAAGAGATTTTAATTTATCCCATGTTTTAAGAGGCATATTAAAAATTACAGATGTTTAACAGAGATTGGAAGTTGTTAAATTTTTTTTTAAAATGTGGGATGATCTACATATCATCTGTTCTCTCACCCCCCCAAATATCTGAGCAGATATGTAAAGCCTCCATCTTTCTATTTATTCATTGATTCTGTTTCTGCCATTAACTACTGATGGGGATCAGGGACCATGAAGACAAAGCACTTCACTTCTGAGTACATCATGCATTAACAGGGGACATGTTGTTTGAGCCAGGAATTAAAGTTCGATAAAACTGTAAGGATAGAAGAGATAGGCAGAAAATGTTTCAGATTTATTCAGAAGAGTAATTGTGCCTGACCACACAAAGCAGGCTGACAGAGGAGGGATGGAAAAGGTGTTTCTCCAGGGATGCTTTCAGGGACTCAACTCAGGAGAACATAGGGGCACTTTTCAGAGGGAAGAACTAACTATACAACCTGCTGGTGACATAGAGTTTCCATTAAATTTATTGATATTTGTGATTTCCTCTACATTTGTCCTATTGTCCTTCTCAGGTCCATACCCAGAAGCCCACCATATACGTGATTTGAGGGAGAGTGTAATTTTGAACACAGTGTATGATGTGATTTAGGAGCAGTAAAGCAAATCACAACACAGTTCTAGAAAGTTCTGTGATAGGCTTCTCAAGTCTCTTTTACCCACATGCTCACTCTGCAGTCCATTGTGACTTTACTTCCAAATTAACTAAAATTAAAGCTTTCAAAAAACCAAACCCAACCAAAACTAAAACAAAACACCACCAGACTCGGAGTATTCATCATTCCTTCTCTACTTCATAAACATACTGAAGAGAGTAAAATTGGAGGAAGGTGTTGGAGACCCAAAATACCTTCGGGCAGAGGAGAGGCATTCAAGTATTGAGTTTAATGAAGGAAGTAGAAGGAAAAGAAGTCATGAATTTGAGAGAGAAAGAGAGAAAAAATGGGGTGGGAGGCACATATGGGAGGAGTTGGAGGGAGGAAAGGGAAAGTTGGAAATGATATAATCTCAAAAGATAAGAGAAATAATACAGAACTATTTGGTTTTTTTTTTGTTTTTGTTTTTTGTTTTTTGTTTTTTTTTGTTGCTGTTGTTTTGAGACAGGGTTTCTCTGTGTAACAGAGCCCTGGCTGTCTTGGATTTGCTTTGTAGACCAGGCTGGCCTCGAACTCACAGAGATCCACCCACCTGTGCTTCCCAAGGGCTGGGATTCAAGGCATGCGCCACCACACAAAGAGTAAAACAGCTGATTTGGGGCATAGGTCTTAGGGCTATGATAAGTAGGGAATTCATAATTTTGGCAGAGGCTACAGATTTTGACTGGAGAAATGAAAACACATTGTCATATACAGCTATGAAATAGCTGATGTCTCATAGAAACCTGGCTCCCAATTTTCCTTAGCACAATCTCACCTCTGCTTTTATCTATTGTTCTGATTTTTTCTTCATTTTCATTTCTTCCCCTGTGTCTTCCTGAGGACATATGTGGCAAGGTCCCAATCTTGGCTCACTGAGAGTTCATCTGCTTCTGATGGCTGCTCTTTCTTCACCTGAAGTCACAATCTGTTCTTGGAGGACGTTCTCATTTGTACAATGACTGACTGTGTTGTGGAAAGGGAGAATTGTAACATCAGTTGGGGGAATGAGTGGCTGACATGGAGAAAATTCACTAAGGCAAGATCCGATTTCTATATATGTGTCCCTAATAATAATGAAGGAGTAGGGGGTAAAATATGTGGGAAGGGGCAGAGTTGTTTCGGAATAGCTAGTCTGAGGGAGTACATATGATGTCAGCAATTAATTCAGGCCCTACATTCTGTTTTCCTATAAAAATCCAATTTTAGTTGTGGTATCTTTGACGCATCTGCTGGCATAAGCAGGATATATGCCACAAATAAAAATTCAAAAATATCCCTTTCTTGTAGAACTTGGAAACAGAAATTCTGAAATGGGAGGAAATTACAGAGCATTCAGAGGATTCCAGGCCCTTCCCCATATGGAGAGCACTGTAGCTCTAAACTTGGGCACTCCTGGGGTGCAGGACCAAGGTCGGGGGTTATAATGGAAAGGAAGATGTGCCAGCAAGAGTCCAGGCAGTCTTCACCTCTGCAAAGCCTCAAGTAATGTCCCTAGAGGAACTACTGATGCCAAAAGAAAAGAGATGTGAGTTTGCTCCCAGATCCAGTAGCGAAAGTGGAAACCCAAAGCTTCTGCCTTTTGATAACCAAGGTTGGGATTTTGATGGTTGCTTGGTAAATCATTTTAGCATCTTTTCCTGAAAGCAATACGAGGAGGTTGTACTGCCCTCGGGGGTGGTGATAGCCTCTTGTCATTATACCATCTATTGATGAGTTAGCAAGCTGTGTTTGTGTAAATAGGACATAATTGTGATGTTCTAACAAAATGAAACTTCATGGATGAAGGAAGCCTTAGCTTAGTTTGTAGAGTGCTGGACTGACATACATGGAGCCTTGAATTCAGCCCCCACTCTGCATAAACTTGGCATGGTGGCATATACCTATAATCTCTGCACAGGGGAGGTGGAGTCAGGAGGATCTTAAGTTTAAGTTCATCTTCAATTACAAGTCGAGTTTTAGGCTTGCCTAGAATAATAAAGATTTTCTCTCAATAAACAAATCAAACTCCAACATCTCCCAATGATTCATTTCTCAGAATGTACTCTTGTTAAGTGGTGCATGAACCAGATGGTCTCTTTTTAAAACAGTCTTAGGTCCAGATTGACAGACTATGTTGACTGAGATGGACTTCAGTGTTCATTGAGATCAACTCGTTTCTTTTATTGGAGGAATTGATGTCCAGCCACTTCCTTTCACAGCCAGGGACGGAATTCTGGTCTTGCAAGATCTGTGTCCATTGTTTTAGTGCCCAGTATTCTCTTCACACATGATCCCAAGAGTATCCTAAAACTTAGCTGGGTAAGTCCAGGGGTAGGTGTAAGGAGGAATGGGTGTGCTATCTGACCACTGTGGAAAACCTGACAAGGCAGCATAGACTGCTGGGAAGGGCAAGTGGCCAAGAATCACAAAGAAAATCCAAGGAGTAATGTGGCCAGTTGTGTCCAGCTTTTCCCATCAGCTTCAACAGTTGGGGAATATAAAATGGGGACTTTGTTTCAAATTATGGGATGGAAAACTCCCTCAAAAGCAACTCTGGGGTATCCTTCTATGTCAGGGCAGTGGACAGGAGAAGAAAGAGGCCCAAGCGCTCAGGAATAGAAACCTCAAGAAAATAATTAGAGACACGGGTCTCAGGCCATCCAGCAGCTGTGAGAGGCAAGGGTTGGGATGGTAATGGTGTTTTCATTAGGATATAGCCGAGAAAACCAAGAAGCCAGTACATATCAGGAACAAGGTGGAGAATTTTTTCTCAAAAGTGCAAAGAATGACAGGATCTCTGCAAACAATAAAAGCAGCAACAACAACAACAACAAAACAAGTATGTATGTTTATGAAGGTTTGATTTATTTCAATATTCACATCTGAACAATAGCAGAGAGACCAATTCTTAACCATGCTATGATTGTTCTTATTGCAAAAGAGTGGTAAAGGTAGCATATGTTGTCAAGGAGCGTGCATCAGAACCATGTGCAGAGGTGATCAGCAGCCAGCACAGACCAAGACCATACAGAGAAAGTTAAAATCTTGAATGAGAACTCCTCTCTACTTCATGCTAAGAAATACTCTTGGCTGAGGGCTAACTTTAAGATAAAAAAGATGTTTACTGTATTTTTTTCTCTAGTATTCATGTTATTGAACACATAGGACACAATTAATTGACTAACAAATATTTTCATAATCAGGTTCATTTTCCCTCTTCACTGAACACTTTTGGTCATCTACACAAAACCCTGTTTTCTAAGCACGGGCCTGTTGGAAGAGTGTCTGAAACCCTTCGGTTGTGATCAGTATCTGTAGAGTAGGCATAGCTGCCCCGTGAGGATGGCCTGAGGGAACTTTCTTCTGGTAAAGATGTGCTTGAACATGACCAGGAACATGGAGGGTGAAAATATCTTGCAATTGCACTTCTCTACCACTAGATGTTATGCATGTATAAGCAAGGTAAAGATCCTGCTGTGCTCTTTCCTCCTCAATGACCAGTGATGAATGGACAAGTTAAAGTACTGAGTTTAATGATGGATGCTATTAGGAAAGATAAGCAGAAGGTGAACCTGACCTGTCAGTGCTGATTAAGATAAGAACAACAACAAATCTATTGAACTCTCATTGCTTGAGCCAGGGGTCTAGCCACTATTGCAGGTGGCCTAACCCAGCTCACTGTCTGGTTTTATGAATAAAGTTTTATTGGAACATGGTCACCCTCATTCATGTGTGGTTGATTCTGCTCAACTGTAAAGGAGGTGAAACAGCTGAGACAGAAATTATCTGATCCTTAATGGAAAGGGTCTAAGCATATAAGTTTATCCTAACTCGTTTAATGGTTCTGGGCATGCATTATTCTTTATAGATAAGGAAAATTAGGAAAAAAAAAATCGAATGAATTTGGAGAATATATTAAGTGAGAAGTGCAGGCATGTGTGACCAATTCTAAAACACTTGGTGTAGGATATGCTTGATACCACAGGATTCCAAGAATGGCCTCTGCTTCCAAGTAGGCTGCTGGGGCACTAGAAAAATGACATTGAAATTCTTGCCGTGCTGGGCCAGCTTTCTGTGTGATGCAAGAAATGGGATTGAGCAGCTGCTATTAACACTTTCTCCCAAAGTAGCATTTTCTAAGATACTAAGAAAGCATTTGGATACAATAACCCCAAGATGTCAGATGGCACAATGAAAAAGCAGGGGTTGTATTGTGATTGAAGCCTGTCTGGCCAGAGGGAGGAGTCAGAGAGAAGGCAGGCAAAGGACAAATTCTCTTCCTTGTCTTGTTTTTCTCTAATGCAAGGTAGTCTTTGCTCCTGATCTCCCAGGCCCCTCAGACTGTCTCCTGTGAAGAGGGAATAAGGCATGGGGCTGGAGGCCTCACTGTTTTCTAGTCATCTGGTCCCCCTCAAGGATCTCTTCCCCAATAGTTTATAATAAGCTGAGTTGTCCTTGAAATAGTCTAACTGCTCATTCTACACTAGGAATGGCTGGCTTCATTATTGCTGCAATTACTAACACTATTTGTGTTACTTCCCTTTTATTGAAAGGCTTGGGTAAATAATTGCTTTTGAGACATACCTTATGAGGAGGAGGTGCCTCGAGGATCAGGTCGTTTCCAAACAACCTAATCCAGTCAGCAAGTCAGAACTTCTGAATTTGGGCCTTCTGAGGGTTTTCTACATGGACTCCCTCAGATCTTACCCCTTCTGTAGCTTGAGGGAGACCCCTTTCCTAAATCCACCTTCATTTGGTATCTTATTCTCAAGACACTCCAACACTCTGAAGCATAGGAGAAAGTGCTCTTTCCAATGTATTTGTTGATTCTGTAAGAGGAGGAGGTGTTACCTTTGATGTCTTCCTCTGGGGAAATGGGGATGGGAGGGCTGGATTACATGAGAGAACAGGAAAGAGAAACACTGCAGTGTTGTAGGGATTATGGAGGAACAGTGAGGGCTTCCATTCTAGGGGTTGTGGTGTTTTGAATGAGATTGCCCTTCTCCCAACCCATAGGCTCTTATATTTGAATACTTGGTCCTCAGTTGGTGGAACTATTTGGGAAGAATCAGGAGGTGTGGCCTTGCTGGAGGAGGTGTCACTGGTGGGGGGGGGGGCGGTGACATGATGGTCATGAATGAACTCTAACCTTCTGAAACTGTGAGCTCCAAATTAAATGCTTCCTTTTATAAACTGCTTTGGTCATGGTGTTTTGTTATGACAATAGGAAACAAACTAAGACAGGGACTATTTGCTTTTCATTCTGAACTAAAAGGACCATCCCACAATAATAATTCACTTTGTTTTATGTGAGAAATTTAACTTCTTCAGTACCATGATTCAAACCATTTTTTTTTGGCTGTTCTGGGAAAATAATGATAACCACTGGTGTCTTTACACCAGTGGCATATCTGCCCTTTGCCTTGCCTTCTTGTAGAATAGATGGCCTAATGCCAATCAAATACATGTAAGGCAGTGGTATTTTAGGAAACTAATCTAAGTTTCCCCTCTTATTAAGACCTGCATGTGAGTGGAATGGTCACATTTTAAATATCACTACTATCATGTCTTGCATTGCAAATTACTGACCATGAATCAGCACACAGTGATGTTAATCTGAAATAGGAATTATTTCCTAAATGGTCTGTTTGTAGAAGGTGTGACTACATGACCTTGTCCTACTGTGCTATGTGAGCGATAGTCCACAAAAACAGGAGAATGAAAAAAATATTCAGGAACATAGATTTTGTGTTTGCCTTAGTTAGTCCAGCAGCTTATTGAGTAACCATTACTTTTTCTCTTACTGTCTCCAGACACAAAATTGAGACATCTTCCTTCTCCCTCCTCTTCCTCCTCCTCCTATTATATGACATCCAGGTAAGGGTTTAATTAGTTATCCAAACAGGTTTTTTTCATTCTTAATTCTTTACTCTATCCTTGGTACTCTAGGGGTGTTTGATCAGAAGGCTCACTTAAAAAAAACAAACAAACAAAAAAACAAAACAAAACAAAACAAAAAACCTCTGTTACTGGGTGGAGAAATGAAGGTTGAAGTCCATCCCTGGTTACGTCAAGGGGTGTCAAATTTGGCCTGTTCTTCTTGCTTCCTGTTGACTCCAAGGGAAAGGCTGCACAGCTGGCGTCTTCCAGTGAAAAACATGAAACACTGAGACCAGACTGAATTACTAATCACTACATGTCCTGTTCACTCCAACCACTTTCCAAGTGATTAAACAAACCAGCCAGGTCTGTGACTCAGCTTCCGAGGGGAGCCAGCAGCCCTCTCTGATTGCACAGCCAGGCCTTCAGCTTCTTAGGTTTGACCCAGCACTGTTCCCACAGGTTATCTCCTGCTTGGACCTTGTCTCTCTCTGGACAGAAAGGCAGTCATAGATGATGAGGTCTGTGATCTCCTGGGAGAGGGCCACCTTACCGTGAGTGTTTGAGGGAAAGGTTTGCAAAAATGTCATCTTTCAACAGTCGGTGTCACTACTTGGAACCAGTCACAAGTAGCTGGGTGTGGCAGAGTGAAGCCTTCTGCCTTCTGAAGTTTGAAAGGAGAAAATATATTAGTAGGAAACACTAACTTTTTCCTTTTCTGGCCTCACTGTCAATAGATATAGTATTCTGTGTGTTTTTCTGTAACTACTGAAGGTTCTGGGAGAAGATGCCACTATTTTAGGGCAATGTAATTGCCCAGTTTTCTAAATGATTAGATGAATTTTGCTGCTTTTCCTATGCTCAGTGTCCAGTCCCCATGAAAAAAGGCAGCATGCAGTCAGTGGTGGAAACAAGGGTGGGAGTCTAGGAGCCACAGGGGAATGAGCTTCCAGGAACTCCCAGTCTCATATGCAAATTAGATTAAACCACACTGCAGCCAAGGCTGGGGGGTTGTGGGGCGGAGGGGAGCAAATAATTCCCTCCCTGACGTTTCATCTTAGCTTTGTCTCCTGTGGGAATAAAAAAAAGCTGATTCCAATTTACTTCAGCTACTGCCTGGCTTTAGGAAGTACTGTGCCTGTCAGTCCACCTTGCTTAAGTAAAGTCCTTACTCTGTAACGCCTTGAATTCTTAAAATAAGACATGTTTAGTCTCCGAAGCAAATATTGCAAGCAACTCAGCCTTTTCTTTCCAAAAGCAGCTGAGTCTTTTGAATGGCTGGTGCCACCACATCCTCCAGGCGGTTTTCATACTTGGCACGTAACTTTTAGTCACCTCGCATATTCCCTTTGTTTTGATTAGTCAACTCATGATAAGTTGACAACATTCAAATGAATGTTGAAGCTTGAGGAGAGAGGTAGAGAGGGAAGAAGTCCTTCAGCCAACATTTTTTCCCCTTTAATTAAAAAGAAAAAAAAATATATATTTTTTTAAAGCATGGCTATTTTGCATCAAGGGGAATGAAGGTGAACTTGAAGTTCACACCCCAGACCATGACTTGGAATCTTTGACTATGATGTTGAAATCTTCTCTGGAAAGATCGTGTGAGCTGGGCATAGCTGAGAGTAAACATACAGCTGTCTCTTTTCCCAGGACATGAATGCTGCTGTTCTGTCCATGGAGCTTATACGGGTGGTGGGTCTGGCAGACAGTGAGTGTTTGTTCTACCTAGGGAGGAAGCATGTATGTGAGAGCTCTGCATGTGCAGGAATTTCCTTTTGGATCTCTTATTATCTTTAAAACTTCTTTTTCACTCAAGAACCAAAGCATGTCCTAATAGCTAACATCTCATTCCCACTCATGTTCCTTTCTTTCCCTTTTAAAAATATTTCTTGACTTTTAAATTGCAGGGACAAAATCAGGCCTGCAGATGAAGTGATGTATAAAGGCACATCTGTCATTCATTCTTTGTTTACTATTACTTATTCACTTATTTTTGTTATTCACTATTTGTTGAGGACCTTCTATGCTGTGGACTCTATTCAAACATGTCTAGGGTCTTGCTCTTGGTGTCCCTACGGTTGAACATTTCACAGGTTATGGAGAAAACACACGCTAATACACATGATGACACACAAGTTACACAGCTCTATTTATGCCAATTGTTATAGGATTCTCCTTAGCTGTTTAAAACAAATATACATGGATTAGTGTGAGAGGTGAAAGAAGGTTTCCCTAAGGAGATGATGGTTAGGCAGTAACACAAAGGTTGAGTGAGACTTTAAGAGGTCTATGAAGGTGAGAAGATGCTTCCTTGTTAGAGAGAACAGTCTGGGAAAAGATTGAGAGTGTGAGGTCAGCATGTCTGGGAGGAAGAGGGAGAAGGGGAAGAGACAGGCTGAGAGGCATCTGAAGTGCTTGGTGGCTCAGGTTGAAGCTTTGTTTTGGGGGTTAGGTGAAATTCATCTAGTAAACAATGGAAGCAGGACTAGGGTAGAAGAGGACCAGGAAGGCAATTGGAGTCTCCTGTTGTGGCCTAGGCAAGAGATGATGGAGGTATGCTCTGGATGGAAGAGAAAGGAGTAGGTCCCATGAAAAGAAGTTTAGTATGTAAAGGGCACAGGGGCTGAGGGGGTCAAGAGGTGTCAAGGATGAACTCAGGGGTTTTGACCACCAGGGAAATTGGGTGGATGAGTGATTGTTAGAAAGTGAAAGGAGGGGCTGGAAAGATGGCTCAGAGGTTAAGAGCACTGGCTGTTCTTCCAGAGGCCATGAGTTCAATACCCAGTAACCACATGGTGGCTCACAACCATCTATAATGGGATCTGGTACCCTCTTCTGGCCTGCAGGTGTGAATGCAGATAGAACACTGTGTACATAATAAATAAATAAATAAAATCTGTAAAAAAAGTGGAGTGAGGAAAAGATATGCTTATTTTATAAAATGGTGAACTGAGTTGGTAGCTTATAGGTTAATTCCATGAGTCTGACCGTCAAACATATACTCTGGGTTACAGATAAAATATTTATAAATGAGTTGCATATAATTTAGAAAGCTGGGATAAAGATTATCTTTAGTATCTTTCCAGAAATATATCTCTCTATATTGGATACTTCAGATAGTCCTGAGTTGCTTCTGAGAGGCAAGTTCATGTCTATCAGGGTGGAACTAAGGAGGTGTGTGATTAGACATTCCCTCTGTGCTCATGTATTTTTATTCTCCTTGACCTGACAGAGACCTCCAGCATTGCTGGGGATTATATCATTCTTGAACTCATTCTCATTTTGTTTGACTTCCCCTTTAAAGCGTGCACTATAATTTCATATAGATAAAAGAAAACTGAATTGTAGGTTTAAATGACTTAATGACATGCCGCACAAGGCAAGGGCTGAGCCAGAATTTGAATCCAGGTATCCCTAGTCGATAGGTCCACTCAAGATGCCTCCATCACCTCTACTAATGTCCTTAACTGACTGCTAAAGGTGACATATAAGTATGGTCCAGTGGTATAGTCAATTAGTAGTATCACTGGGGAACCCATGCACCTGTCTACTATGTGTAGAACCATGTCTTTCACCTTGATTGTCTCAAATATTTTTATAACAACAACAAAAACAAGATTACAGATGGTCAAGCTGTTTTTAATCTTGAGAATCTGGAGGCAGGTGACTCTCTACTTCATCATTCTCTCCACTTTCTTTGCTCCCTGTACTTATCTGCCACACAGTTCCAGAAAGCACATGAACTCATAACCTTGTGATCTTTTAGGAATGAGACAGAACTCAAATGTTTACATTTTCTCCCACTAGTCAAATATTCTGTTTTAATGCATGTTATGGTTTAGAATGGGATTGTCTTTGAGGGGCTCATGTGTTTGAACACTTGGTCCCTAGCTGGTGGCACTGTTTTGGGAGGTTATGAAACCTTTTGAATGTGATGTGTAGGTGTAGATCACATAGGACTGAGAGGCAGGGCTTCTGGGTTACAGGTCAGCTCCAATTTGGTTTGGGTCCAAGGTTTGATTTCTGGTCAGTGAGCAAATCACTTCATACCCCTATTGTCATGAAGTATGAAGAAACTATTTTTGCATGCTACCACACTGCCATCTCCAACATGAAACTGTGAGCCAAAAAAAAAAAATCCTTCCTCAGTTAATTTGATTTTGTAATGTATTTTGTCATAGCAATGAAAAACATACCTAATGTATTGCAGTAGAGAAATATTAAAAGAATGAAAAAATATAGATGAAAATTCTAGTATTTATAGTTTTGATCCCAGCAAATCTTCATGGGTCATTTTTTTTAAGTTCTCCTTGGAGAAATGGATGAGATTGAAGGAAGGAAAACAGGGCAGGAGAGGAGCCCTAGGCAATAAGCCATCGCTGTTTAGAGTCTACACCTGAACAATTCAGGGAATCACCTAATATACACTAATGACAAACTGTCTCCTCCATGTCGGATGACATGGGTTCTGTCCAGAGGCCCATGTGTTATTGTGATCTCTTTGGAAACTCGAGTCAGGTTTTTTTTTTTTTTTTCTTCACCTTATTCTGTGCTTTGGTCCTTGGTTTTAACTGCCACTCCTGTCCTCAACTACGTGGTAACACTAGCATTAATAGCTAACATTTGTTGACTGCTGTGTGCCACTGTGATAAAAAGACTGCACATATTACATCACTGTCATTTTTAGAACCCTGGAAACACTATTGTTCTCACTTTATGAATAGGGAATTGAATTCTCTGTAGAGCCCATAAGCCTCCAGCAGCTCCTGTTATTGCTCCTCTTTTGTGGAAATGGGTTTCTTTTGCTGGTGGTAAGGTAGCAAGGAGATCCAAAATAAACCTCACTCTCTTCCAAATAGGATATATAGAATGTAACAAACATAGCAGAGATCATGACATTATGCCATGGAATATCTACCAATGCCTCTCTTTAGAGAAACTGGCAGCCATCACAGTGACTGTTGACAACCTGGGAGTTGTCAATAGGGAATGAATATACAATACATGGGATTGTATAGAGCTAGGGCTTAGCAGTGAGTGAGGTGCTTATAGATAACTACTCATGGTTATCTTCTACCACCATATCACTTCTTCATCTTCTTGGTCTCCATCTCCCCCTTCTTTTTGTTCTCCTCCTTTTTCTGAGAAACAGTTTGTCTGTGTAGTCCTGACTGTCCTGGAACTTGAGCTGTAGACCAGGCTGGCCTTGAGTTCAGGAAGCAGAGGGAGGTGGATCTCTGAGTTCTGAGTGTGCGTGCGTGCGTGCATGTGTGCGTGTGTGCGTGTGTGCGTGTGTGCGTGTGTGCGTGTGTGTGTGTGTGCGTGTGCGCGTGTGCGCGTGTGTGTGTGCGTGTGTGCGTGTGTGCGTGTGTGCGTGTGATTGTGTTTGTCTGTTTTCTCATGCATGGGGGTACAGGTGGGTACAGGTGGAGGTCAGAAGTTGATATCAAGTGCTTTCTTTGATTGACCTCTATAGAATATCTAATTTCTATTATATGATTCAAGCTTACACTTAAGATTAAGTGATTAAAAATATGGGGGTGTGGATGGAAGGCAGAAGAGTGAGAGAGAGAGGATAGATTCGGATCCTGAGTACATCTAAGTAGTGGAATCAGATAGACATGGGTGTGAATATCTGCTGTATATCAGCTGTGAGAACTTTGGAAAGTTATCTTAGCCATTCAAGCCTTAATTCTTTCACCTTTACAATGGAGATAATAATGCCGCCTTTAAAGTACTGCTGTCAGGCTATAAATGACTTGCCATTTGACTGTCTTGCTCATAGTACTCCCAGGTTGTCAACAGTCACTGTGATGGCTGGCCAGTTTCTCTAAAGAGAGGCATTGGTAGATATTCCATGGCATAATGTCATGATCTCTGCTATGTTTGTTACATTCTATATATCCTATTTGGAAGACAGTGAGATTTACTTTGGATCTCCTTTCTACCTTACCACCAGCAAAAGAAACCCATTTCCACAAAAGAGCAGCAATAACAGGAGCTGCTGGAGGCTTATGGGCTCTACAGAGAATGCAGTTCCAAGAAGAAAAGAATTCTGGCAATCAGCGACACCATTCAGAGGGGGCCCAGATGTAGGCCAGATGCTGAGGATGTGTTATGCCATGACTTTCATCCATGTGGGCATGCAGAATATCGACTGATCTCACTGCGATGATTAAGAGTGACTTCAGGGTTCTGGAAACATTGGTGTAGGAGGCTAGGATTCAAGGGTGGTCTTGACAATTCTCCCAGTTGAGAAGAAGAGTTTCTGCAGATGACAGACCAACTCTAGTGATGGATACCCACTTCACACGCTTTGTTGCATGCCGTTGCAAGAAGGGTACTCAGCTCGATCCCTGAAAACACTCAGCGGAGGCAATTGGGAATTTCTGCATCTGTAGATTGTCTCCAGTGAGCTTACTACATCTGTACTGGAGTTGATTTCGAGGTGACGACATCCTTGGTGATTACACCCACTTCTGTGGGTCAGTCCAGGTGTACTCCGTGAGCTGGAATTTCACTTTTCTGCTTCAGCCAACCACTTTGCATTTTGATGGGCATGGTTTGTCCTTTTAAGCTTTAAGGATGATGAAGCTTCCCATTTGAACAGGAGCTGACCTCTCTACACAGAAGATGGTCTCCTCCCTGTGTTCAGAACCCTTTTTTCTCCATTCACTCTTTCCATACAGCCCACAGAACATTACTGTGCCCCAGGATGCTGTGCCGATTTCTATGGCTGCTGTGGCATCACTCAGCCGCTTAAAGTCACAGGTAGTGCTGACAGACTGTCTCTCTCTGGAGTCTCTGGGGGCTTCTGCTTCCCTACAGATGAAACTCTGCCCCCCTCTGACTCCTTGGACCTTCTTCCTTTGTGTGCTTCTCTATACCATCCTGACCTTTCTCCTCAGGCATGCTTCCTTATGACCACTGATGGGAAAGGAACTCTGTTGTTAAAGACCCATGAGATTAGGCTGGACCAAGCCAGATCATCTCTCTGTTTCTAGACTCTTAACTGAACCACTCTTGAAAAGTTACTTTGCAAAGTAAAGTGACATGTTCAAAGGCCCTGGATGAAGACATGGATATCCCCGTGGCTGTCATTCTATCTGTCACACTTACCAGCCTGCTTTAAGTCCGACATTTCTCCGTTGAATGATTGGACTGGAGCTGCTACTTAAAAGGCTTCTCTCTGTGTGATCTTTTTCTTTCTACTTCCCCTCCCTTAGTTCTTCTCTCCTTCACTCTCATATAACCACCCTGGGCTCCTGGCTGTTCCCTGAATACACTAACCACACACCTGCCTGGGATCCTCTGTGCTTGCTCTTCTGTCTCCTGAGATTGTTTTCACTCAGGCAACTCCAGGATTATCTCCTTCAAGGCTACTCAAGTGTCTTCTCCTCACATGGGAACCTTCCCTGAAGAGCTTATACAATTGTACTCCTTTCCTTCCCACTTCAGTCTGTCAGTCAGTTGTCTCACATTTGTGCTAAAAGAGTTTTTCCCCCCTCTTCCACTTCCTCCTCCTCCTCTTCTTTTTTGAGACAAGGTCGTGCTATGTAGCCCAGGCTGGCCTCCAACTTAAAACCCTTTTGCCCCAGTCTTCCAGGTTCTAGGGTTTCAGGCACACACTTCTACACCAGGGCTGTCATTTATTACTTTTCTTTTTACTGTTGCTTAGAAGCCTTAATTTGACTTTCATTTTGAACTATAGTTGTATTGATTCTAGACCTAGGCTGATAATGTTCCTCTTAGTACTTTAAAGATAGAACTTCACTGTATTCAGGATTGCCTTGTTTGTGATTAGTCTTTGTCTTCTTTACATAATGATGCTTTTATTTTTCTCTTTGTCACTTGTATCTACATATGTTTATTAATATTTATTTGATGTGATTGTGTTTCCTTTTCTTGGAGGTTATGCAGTTTTATGGATATATGGTTTTATATTTTTCTCAAATTTTGAAAATCTCCAGTCAGTATGTACTCTTCAAATCATTCTATAGTCCCCTTTTTTATGTGACTCCAGTTTTATGCACAATAGTTCACATAACCTTGCCCCACACTTAACTAACTCTATTTCTCTCTTTTTTGTCCCTTTTTCTTCTTTCTTATGCTTAATGTAGTTCTATTACCATGACATGTGTCCACTATTTCTACTGTATGTAGTGCGTTGTTAGTATTAACAGTATTTTTCATCTACGACACTGTGTTTTTTTTCAAATTATGCCTGACTTATCTTTTTATGCTGATCATGTTTACATTTTCACCACTTTCTTAAAGATAAATTGAGCATTTATCATAGCGGGATAGTATCCTTGCCTGGTCATTCCATCATGTGTGTCATTTCTGTGTCTCCTAATGACTACCATTTTCCCTTTAGTGATTACATTTTCTTGTTTCTTTTGAGATTTTGTTTATTCCTTGTGTGTGTGAGACTATGAAGGTCAAAAACTGATGCCTAGTGGTTTCTTCAGTTGCTCTCCATCTTAGTTTTTGAGACAGGGTCTCTCACTGACGTGGGGGATCATAGGTTTGACTAGGCTGAGATTATAGGGGTTTCATGCCCATGTCCCATGTTTTCTATAGGTGCTAGGGATCCAAACTCATCCTTGAACAAGTACTTTATGGACTGAGCTCCGTTGATTTATAATGGACCTTTAAAGTAATTTTGTACTTATTCTTCACCTTGGACACTTCTGTCTGCTTATGGAATTGTGTTTGACATATTGTCTCTCCAATGCAAGCTATTCTGAGGATCTGCTTCAGGCTCTGTGTATTCTTGTTGATGAGGGGAGCAATAGCCTACATTTTGCCAGAGATTCTTCTGTAAACTCTTTTCTCCTGATTCTTTTTTTTTTTTTTTGACCTTTACATATAATACTGCTTAGTAAGCAAAAGACTCTGGGGAACTTTCTGGAAGCTCAAAGACACTTTTTTTTTTTGTTCACTCTTCTGCTGCTGCAGTTGTCTCCACCTTGGGCTCTGAAAGCAGAGCCTCATCCCTTGCTTCAGTTTACAGAGAGAGCCAAGATGTCTTTGGGACCCTCCTTCCTGCCCTGTGATCTGGAAAAACTTTTGACTTACTAAAAAGTTGGGTCACTTGTTCATTTCTCTTCTCTCAAAATTGATTATTCTACTACACCAGTTGTCCAATTTCTGACAAATGTTATTTCATGATATTTGGCATAGTTTTTTAATTGTTTGAGATGAGAAATTAAATCTGGTCCCTGTTACTCTCTTTTGCCTTAGAGCACAACTTTTGGGGGGCTGTTTATTCTAAACCTGCCTTTACTCACATCCCTGGCTTTGAGCTCTGTCTCTAATGCCATCTTTGGCCTTTCTGGAATCTGGTACCTCTCCATTCTCTCTGTTGATTTAAGTTCGAATTTGGATTTTGTTTTTAAAGGCCTGGTTTCTGATTTTTTTCTTCTAGACTCTTTAATTCTGAACATCTCAGCTGGGGGATTCACAGACTTGTCAGGGAACCTTGATATCCCTCTGAGTCAGCAATGTTTCCTCCTTTGTTGTGCATGGAAATGAGGCTATTATGCATTTGAAATAATTCTGTAGCTCTTCAATAGGTGAAAATGCAACTTTATTTTGACTTTATTTTTTTCATTACTAATGAGGCTGAATTTTCCTCCAACATGTCCTGTTTACAATTCCTCTTTCATGAGCAAACACAATTCATTTGCAATATTCTGTTGCTTTTTCTCTGTCTCAGAGGCTTAGTTTCTACTGTAGTTGAGGCAGACAACTGGTCATACCAGAATCTCAGAGTGTGCTTTCTCTAGCAAATGCAGATCTCCTTTCAGCTGAAAAACTTTTATCACTTGTAGTCCAAAAGAGTTCTTTTTTCCCCCTTCACTTCAGTTCTAAGTATTCAATGTTAGATGAGAGAAAGAGAGAGAGAGAGATATTATTGATTTTTTTTTCACATCATTTAACCACTCAAGAGCAAGTGTCAGGAGCGATACCTAATCACTGAACTCAATTTCCTTTAATTAATTTTTGTGCTGAAAGTTTATTGGCATCTGAATCTAAATGAAAGGGAGATGAAAATATTTCAAGTAATGAATCTGACAAATGAAAAAGAGTGACAAATGAAGGATGTGGTGTCAGAGCCTAATGGTCAGGACTGCTAGATGAGCTGGTGACAACAGGGAACTTGACCAGCTGCAGCAGAGCCACGATTCCAGCACAGGCCTCGGTCATACCTGAGGGTTTATGAGTTTGTAGCTGCATACCATTGTTCAAAGCATTCTCTGTTGTGCTACTCACACTCACTGTTGCCCTCAGCGTGGCTGGTACTCATGGTCTTATTAGGATTGCTTACTTACTTAATTCGTTTTTCTTGCACGATGTCTTGGATACATACATGACCTATTCTGATCATGTCTATAGCTATACCATCCCGAGCCCACCTGGCCGTACCTGAAGACTCTGGTCATCTCTTCATCACACAATGCAACTGTCTCTGCATTCGCTTCAGGAAGACTGTGTTTTCTTCCCCAAATGTCTCTGTAACACATAACATGGAACTGTTCTTATATGGCAACTGAGGAAATACCATCTTTCCAGGTTCTATTCGGCTTTCATATTAAATGTCAAGAGTTGGCGATTTGGAGTTTTCACTGGTCTATATAAATGAGTAGAGTTTCCTAATGATGTTTTGTTTGTATATATAATTCACTTGCTGATGGTTTTTTGTTTGTTTTTTTTTTTTGGTGTGGGGGAACAAGATATCAATACATAACTGCCCTTCCTTGATTTCCCAATTGGAGTCTCAGATCAAGTAGAATATACAAAGATTGTTGGATTATGCCAATTTTCTTGCTGATAAACTGGAGTAGGTGACATTCATTTACTGGCCAAAGGGAATTTATTAGCACTTCAATTCTGCACAGGTAGATGTTATGTCTATCACACTGTCTGTCCCCAACCCAGTGGGAGGGAAAAGTACAGGTCTTTCTCATATGAGACCCCCTAACATGAACAAGAGAGGAAGTAGAAACGATCTGAATAAAATATGCTCAGTTTCTTCTCCTAAATTCCACAAGCAGGTTATTTAGTCTTCCTATAGCATGAAGAAAAAGAGCAGAAAGGAGCAAAATCCTCACACATGTTCATATCAGTAATGGAGACTGCATTGCCACTAATAACATTATCCATACTGGTTTTCAGAGTTAGTCTATGGACCACAATCAATCTACCTATCTGTTATTTTTTTGGGAGGAAGTAGTGAGACTGTCAGTCGTATAACCTCTCTAGCCTTAGTTTTTTTTCTTGTGAAATAGAGATAACACTACCAGACATCTTACCTGACTGATGCGACCATTCAGTAAGATAATACATAGGAAAGTCCATCATAGAAAAGCAAATTATTCTTCAGTGTGCTTCTAGTAGTCAGTCACTGCTAAATGACAAAATATGCTTGGAGAAAATGGTAATAGATTCCCCTATGTGAATGCTTATGTCCCACTACCATGCAATGGCTGGACACATATTCTTTCCATATTCCCTAAACACATATTCTCTTAATGTGCTTTCCCCATGTTCCAGACCACTCTATGTAATAATTATAACAATTGCAAGTGATTTCTTTTTGCAGCTATTATTTGTCTGTATGCATATGTATGCACATACATGAATGCATGTGCCTTAGTAGAAGTCAGAGAACAACATGTAAAAATTGGTCGTATCCTTGCGTCACATGAATCCTTCCTTGGTCTTGAACTCAGATCATTAACCTTGATAGAAGGCACCTTTACTGGCTGAGCCATCTCACTGGCCCTTGAAGTGATCTTGATTCTCAAGTTCACAGCTTGAGAGGTGTGTCCATGTTTCCTCAAGTTCATGTAAGTTTTTAACCTAGCTTCTACAAAACTGTGCAAGAGTCTGCTGCTTTTGCTTCTTGGAAAAGGAAGTTGTAAGGACCACAGGAAGATAGGGATCCAGGAACTTAACTTTTACCAGTAAGACTCCCATGAACAGCAAATGCTTGAATAGGTTAGAAGGCATGGCTCGTGAAGCTGCACTATGGGGATCAAAATAAAGCAAAGATCCTTTCTTTTCCTTGTGTAGCCCATACTCATCTATGTCTGCTTGGCTGTTTATTTATTTTTTATTTTATGATTATTATTATTTGTTATTGTTCATTTTGTTTGGAGACTGGGTCTCACTCTGTAGACTACGCTGGCCTGGAATCATTGTGTAGCCCAGGCTAGCTTAGAACTCATGGTATTCCTCTTGCCTGACCATGACAAGCTCTTCAGTTATAGGTGTTGAGCTCCCACAGATAGTTCTGCCTTCCACTTCAACTCACTCTGTAGTCCTGGTTGGCCTCAGGCTCCCAATTCTCCTTCCTGTGCTGGAGGTTAGTGACATGTAGCATTATGTTCATTATAGCTTAGCACCCTCTCTCCTTGGCTTTGTGTGAATGGTAATTCTGGCTCCTGTCATAACAGATGTGGAGTGGGGGTCTTGCCATGCCCACCTGTGGCTCTCTCCCTGTACTCCTCTTTGCTAGTCACTGGACCACTTCTTGTTCCTGGACTCATCCCTGGGAACACTCAGCGATGGACAGGAAGCCTTTTCTCTGATGTGCTTGGGGGAATTAAATACAGTAGTTACATTCCATTCTGGCTTTGCCTCATTAAGAGGTCTCTATAGATTAATTCCTAGGAGATCGAATCTTGTTACTTTACTGTGGCAAAGTAAAATTAGTGTAAAGTAACAAGGAGCCAGATTAATATAACCCCAGGAAATAATCCATAAAAAAACTTATGAGGCCTTTAGCAGGTTGTAAATTGGGTTTCAGACAGGGTGAGGGGAGGGGAAGAATCATGTTAAAAACAATTGGTTTGTAAAGAATAGGGATAATATTTTAGCACTTTGAAATAAAGGAAAACACCAGAGTAAATAACTTGGGACACCCAATGACAATATTTTCTAACATGTGTAAATAATTGAAATTTTGATTATAATCCTAACTGAATTTTTCTTGCTTTATAGCTGCTGGGAAGTGTATTGTTCATTAAACATCCCAGAATGCTAAATCAAAAGAACAAAGGGAAAGTGGATAGCAGAAGAAAGAGATGGAAAGAGAAGAAGATCTTGTCTGGAATGATCCGTGGTCCAGCCTGCTCTGCATGCTGGAGTGTTGGCGTCCTTGGTTAGTTGCTGCAAAGTTCTCAGGCTGCTGGAAATACTCATCCATCCTCAAGTCATGGTTAGCCATAGCAGAGCCTAAAAAAAGCAAATAAGCAAGTCATGAGGTCCAAATAATGCTTTTCTGGGACAAACAAGCGTAACTTTTGAACGTGAGAAGTGGTTAGGATGCTAATATACATTTTAAACACAGTTTTCTTTTTTATTCAAACATCACATTTATTTTGTAGTAAAAGTTTAGAATGGGGTCACATGTCTGTGCATGTATACAATATATGTAAAACACATATATACATATATATGTAATGAAACCTTTGCCCAAACTAACTTAAACATATACTGAATATGTTTGTTATTAGTAAATATTTATTAAAATGAACAAAGAAAGAAATAAAAAAACTACAAAATACAACAAAGAGTATTCCTCTCAGCAGTTCCAGGAATGGAGATCTGACGGGCCCTTGGAAGTCACACTCAGCACTCCTGTTTCATGACATTCAGAGACAATGCCATCAGTCTGATTATGTTCAGCGTCTTGAGATCTTTATATCGCTCTCTGGACCTTACTACACCTCTGCAGTCTCATGGAGCTTGTTCTTGAAGCTTAGCTGTGTGATGACTTTAAGGCTGATCTGTACAAAGACCACACGCTGCCCAGCATTCTCAAGGACAAGAATAGGGGTGTCAAGGAGATCGGGAAACCAGGCCCGCTTAAAGAAAGATACAGGTAGCCTGGGGGCGAGGGACTGTGGCGCGAACTAACGGAGACTTGAACAAATGTCAATTACCCATGTAGGGCACTGGCTTTGGACCAAAAGAACATTTCCTCTCAAGTCTATCTTGGTGAACCAATGAATTCATTAGGTTTGCTTATGGAATCATGGGTAAAGGATCACTTGTAGGAGCTTTGGTGACCCTTGAGCAGCCATATCATCACAAAATTCCACCCCAGAGTGGATGATGATGTCCCCATAATACATCAAAGGAATCCCCCTTTAGTTAAGCTACCGTTGTCTATGAATTCTCTAGTACTTCCCGAGACCATGTACAGTGGTCCAGAATTACATTCAGCTGGAAGGAGACACAAGTATGAGGGAATAGCTGGAAAGTCTGGTAAGGCCCTATCGATTCTCTCTACCTATCCTTTCTGTGAGAGAACTTCAACAGGCTCCAGCTTATTGAGGGTTTCTGGTGGGTAATCACAGCTGCTCTGATTAAGACGATAATGGTTGGTATGGTAGGACAGAGTTCAACAGGGAGACAGTCTGAAGTCCACAGGCACTGAGGCTCAAAGGCAGGGGATTAAAAAACTTAGCCCTCTACTCTAACCAGGAGATATGGTGCCATCTGTCAATTATATGGAACTATCAGAGGCTGATCGTGAGAATCCAGTTTCTTTGTCTAAAGGCACTGAAAAGCCCGGGCCCATGGTTCCAGCCCTGTCTGCCTTCCTGGGTAGTCTTTTGGGCTTAAGTGACCATTTATATCTTCCCTATATAATCACTAGATTAGCGTACTAGCTTAATGCAATTTAATATAATTTCAATCTTTGAAGGAAAACATCTTTAAAATTACCTGGAACATTAAATAGGTGAAAATAGCTAATACAATTTTGAAAAAATAAGACTAACGAGGGGTTCTCACCCCTTGTTAAAAGGATATATTATATGAGAAGTGAAGGGATATAGCATCTGGACAGGCAGACAGAAAAATAGATTGTAAAAGGAATATCAGCTCCATGTTGTGATATACAGGAAAACCCAATACATGTTGATGCATATATCAAAATGATAAGGAAGGAAGAATAGTTTTATTAGTAGAAGACAAAAAAAATCATTTGTCCTGTAGAAGAAAATTATTGACATTTTTGGCGCTTATCATGTAGCAAAGTATCTAAAAAAATGTGTGTACAAGTATGTATATTGGATTAAATTACATCCTAAAAGATATGAATTTGTTACAACAGCTTTAGAAACTTTGCACCTTACATTTATACATGCATGTGATTTTAAATTATAGTAGTTTAAATGTAAATTAATTTTTACTGGTAAGAAGTTTATGGGAGCCGGGCGGTGGTGGCGCACGCCTTTAATCCCAGCACTTGGGAGGCAGAGGCAGGCGGATCTTTGTGAGTTCGAGGCCAGCCTGGTCTACAAAGTGAGTCCAGGACAGCCAGGGCTACACAGAGAAACCCTGTCTCGAAAAACCAAAAAAAAAAAAAAAAAAAAAAAAAAGAAGTTTATGGTATGTAGCATAGTGTTTTATGTATATATATACATAAAAAAGATATATATATATATATATCTCATATGCATTAACTCACCTGTTTTCTTGTGGTGAGAACTCTTACTATCTATCCTCTTTGTTCTCACTGTATAGAATTTGTTACATATTCACCATATTGTAAGTAAAATGGTTCTTTTGACCTGACCTATTGTCAGACTGAAATTCTATATTCTTAACTTTAATAGATTTTAATGACTAATTTGTGCAGTAAAGTGTTGAAGGTGGTTAGTTTGATGAAGACATTTTCCCATAACAGGTATTAAACATTTCATAAAGCAGCAGTCATTAAAACAGGGACATCAATAGATCACTGAAGAACAAAATGTGAGAAATGAGTGTGTATAAAACATGAAGGAGAGGTAGGGTACAGCAGGTAGCCTAGCTCTCAGTCTTCCTCAGAGTGAGCATACTCTAAGAACAGGGTTAGTGTGGGAGGCTTTTGTGTGGCCTAGTCTCAGAAATAATGTAGTGTCACTTCTGGTGTATTTGATTAGTCATTTAATCACAAACACCTGACCAGATTTAAATGGATGAGGCATGGCTGTTTCTCTTTCTTGGAAATAGGCAAGATTCTAGAATAGCATGTGATAGCATGTGGGATGGAAGACATCACCATCTTACTTAAAACAGGTTGCTCCAGTGGGAGAATGGGATTCCAGTGTTCCCTGCCTGGGAGCTGTCTGCACTTACCTGCTTGGATAGCTTGCATTGTGTTTTACCTTTTACCCCTCTGAACTCTCAAATGTTAATTTTCACCTTTGATGCCATATCATTATCTTGGGACACTGATGATAGTATTATTTTGTGAAGTCTTTTGGGGAAAAATGATGAACGTGATTTCCGTCAGGGAAAAAGATTGTGGACCCAATCTGAAGCAAATGACATAAGAACTCAAATGAAAAACACAAAGAACATTGGGATTTTGACAGTTTTAGGTAATAGAAATTTGAGGAACTGTAAAATCAATTTTGAACATTCCACAGGGCCTCATATGCTTTCTTTTTTTAATATTTATTTATTACTTCAGGTTACATCTCCATCACAGTGTCCTCTTTCCTCCCCTCCCAGTCCAGCCCTCCCAGCCTCTACTCCCTATCCCTTCCATCACACTCCTCTGGAGTGGAGTGTTCCTACATAACAGTCCCCTGCCCCAGTTCAGCAGTCATATGAGGGCCAAGAGCCTCCTCATATACACTGGGGGCCTACAAGGCAGCACCACTAGGGCGAAGTGTCTCATTGACAGGAAAAAAAAAAGTCTATATTCATGTTCCCTTTGGTGCATTGGTTGTAGTATAGTTATCCTGCATTATATGGTTAAAAATCTGACTATAAGTGAATGCCTCATATGCTTTCTTCCAGCAATCTCTAAATGTGGAGTGGCCACAAGAATTTTTGAGTTTTCTCCACATTGTTTTGGCTCTTCAAGACTAGCCTCACTCCACAAAACCTAAATCACTGTCCTGTTAGGTGCATGGCTGGGGACTTGTATATTGTTAGTTCTTTGACTCCTGCCTCAAGAAACACCTTTTGTTTACTATACTAGGACTTCACTTCTTTTACCTGACTTTCCCCAGCCAGCTAACTATAACTTGCTGTGCTATGGGATCCTTGGGTCACATCAAACAATGAACCCACAAGCAGCCTGGCTTACACAGTCTATAGAAACTGTCACCATACAATCTCCTCCCTGTATCACGAGAATCAACTATTCCATGGCATGTCTCCAAGTTAAATTGAAAGAAGACAATTTTGGCAAAAATTTATGGAAAGTAAGAACTTTCGTTCCCATATAATCATGGCAAGTGTATCTTATAACATACAGCTGCTTCCTTATCAGAAACGAATTTGTGAAAGTAACCTCTACCCCTCAGTGGAATTCTGATGGATTCACACAAGCATTTTATGGCCTATGATACCCATGGGCTAATTTAGATTTTGAAAGCCATTCAGCTCAGGGTCAGAAAATGCTCAGTACCAAACAATACTACTACTCTTTCTATTCTAATGCAAACAAATAATGTCAATAGAGGAAGTGTAGAGAGGGTATAGCCTTTAGACATATTTGTCCACTTATAAGGAAATTTCAATAAGTGGACCACAGCCTCTTAGATAAAAGAGAGTGTATGCATGTGTTGGTAGATGCTAAGTACATTGTCCTGAGCTACAGTGCGTACACACATAGGTGAGCAACAGATTTGTTGAGTGACAACAAGAAAGAAATAAATTGAGGATTTAGGATGAGTTAAAAAAATGAAGTCTGAAGAAACTTTGCCGCACAGTAGATGTCTCCATATCACGACATTGCTATGGGAAGCCATGAGTGTTCACTGCTAGTGGCTTGTGATTTTTTCCCCCCTAGGATCTGTACATTTTCCTACCAGGTCACTGGCATTGTAGGATAAAGTGCCACTTGGAAAAGCTTTGCTTCAGTTCTTGAAGACTACAACTTGTGCTTGTGGCTTAACTTTTGAAAATTTTTCTTTTTGGTGTGATGACCCGTGTAGAACATTGTGGTTCATTCTTTATGCATCTGATGTGTTTTGCAATTATCTGATGGCTAGTTCATGAAGGCTTAGCAGGTGCATATTGGAAGAGAGGAAGGACGCTGGTGAGATTGTGTTTCAAGTCCTTCTCCACACCCCACAGAGGGTGGGTAAATGCAATTGCAGGAATAATAAATGTGATGAAAAAAAAAGTCCTTACAGAGCGCTTTCCCAAGGCACTAGGGACACTTTGAAGATATTAATTAGTGCTCATTAAAGTCCTATGGGATAAGAAGGGGGAAAGGATTATTAACTTGTTTTATAGGGGAAATGAAGCAAGAGAGCTTTAATAAACTCTCTGTATCAAGCAGTAATTGCAGAGGAGAATAAAGTGTCAAATCCCAAGACCCCCTTTTCTCAGGGCTCTGCTTAGGGAAGCACAGCCACATTGGCCCTGAATTGCAGTCTCACGTACATTTATTCAGCAGCCTGGCTTTACTTTCCTATCTTGCTCCTCCTTGAGAACAGGTGTTCTAAAGAGTTTTCACACGGTTCAGCCAAGCCCTCTGCTTCCGTCCTCTCAATAGATGAAATTACCTCCTGTTTCGCAGAGATCCTTGAAGCCATATACGGTGAAATCCCAACCTCCCGCTGCTCTGATTCAAGGTTTATTTTTATCTTCCCTCGTGTTCTGCTTGTTCCTTGTCCTTGTTTCAGAATCTTATCACCCTTAAAAGTTGAGTCTGTCTACCCATCTTTGGGCTTGTATGCATTACAATTCCCTGGCAGGGGCAAGGGGACTTTCCACCCTGTGCTACCCTCTTATCTTTAATCTCTCCTTTTCCCTTAGCTCTTTCCCGTCAGGCTAAAATTGGTCTCAAAATGCTCCTTCCCTAAAAATACTTTTTATTGGCCTGCATTTTGTGTGTGTGTGAGCGCGCACACACATGTGTGTGCAACATCCCTATCTCTCCCTTCCTGTGACGGCTAAATCTCTGGAAAGAGCAGCCCGTGTCCAGTTCCTCCAGGCTCTTTGAAAATATCGTCTGGGCTGCGCTTGTTTACCCGAGAAGCAGCTGAAGCTTGGACCTAAACACCCTAGGTTCAAACCCAATTCTGGCAAGACTGATTCTGTTCGTAATCTGTTTTGCCCACAAACAAAATGATTGCTATCCCCATCTCTTCACACATGGGTTTAGGTCCTTCTTGCAGTGTGTAGTGTCTCTGCTTGGAGATATGCCTACTCTGTTTTATTTTCAGATTTGAATGCAAGTCTGAGATCATGATTTATCTTGCCCATATAATTCAGTTGAGTTTGGACATGGCTTGGATTTTGAAAACTTAGAGGATTTTTTTTTCTTAATTCTAACAGGAGGTGAAGAAAACAGAGCAACTACCACAGTGATGTGAAAAAAACACATCCTTGTATTGTGGCTGACTTCCACTCATAGCTTTTCAGTTACTATCTCAGTTACCAGTGTGCACGAGGTAGGATGATCATTTGGGGTTTGGGGTAGCAATTTCAGTTAGACTTCTAGGAGAGATAAAGCAATAATTAATTTCTCAGCTACTTGGAGATCTTTCAGCATTTCTTTTCTGTTTTGTTTAAAACCAACTGATTGAGCAATGAATGGAAATCTTGGTGTGTTATAGAGATGTACTGTTGGATGGTAAGAAATTGTTCTGTTCAGTGGACGAGAAGAGTAGACCAGAGGCAATGGGTGTTGCTACTGGTGATGGTTATTTAGGTAACAAAAGGGCATAATCAGATTAAAAATGGAATATTATTCCATTTGTAATGAGAGATTGGCAATTCAGTTATTAAGTAAAAGTGGGAAGGTGTCAATTGCTGCCTGTGATTGGTGGCCAGCAGGCAGATGCTCATTTCTCAAACAAACATCAAGAGAATCCCTGCTAAACCAGGCATTGGGATGGAAGCCCTGTCCCTCATAGAGAAAGAGATCTAGAACACAAAGTTAAGGAGTCAGTGGGAAGATGAGCTAGAGGAAAAGAGGATATAACATGAGTAGGCCTCATCTTGGTCAAAAGGTAAATAACATTGGCCCATTTGGTAAAGTGCTTGCTTTACAAGCATCAGGACATTAGTTTGCTCCCCAGAGTCCACATTAGAAAGCTGGTCATGGGGCACATGTTTGCAATCCCACAGTTCAGGTGGTGGATCTCAGAGCTTGCTGAATAGCCAGTGTAGCCTACTTGACAATCTCCAGGACAATAAGAGACCTGTCTCAAAAATGAGGTGGTCAACCTCTAAGCAATAATATCTGAGATTGACCTCTGACCTCACACACATGGGCATACAGGTGCATGTACACCTACGCACACACGCACACACACACACACACACACACACACACACACACACACACACACACGACATTGAAATGTTACCAGTGACCCTAAAAAAAAATGAGGGTAAGAAATAAAGAATGAAATTAAGAATCAAACATCACAAATGAAAGCTTCTGGCTATGAATGGACAATGTAACCATGACTTACAAAGTCTGGGGAAATGACTGTAAAATAGTCAGTGTGTGGGGCTCGGTGACATGTGAGCTACAAACTCAAGAGCCCAGTATACTTTAAATGCTCTTTGCAGCTTTAAGGCTCCATCCTGATCACAAATGTGCCATGTTCTTGTATTGCACATGCCACTGTGCATCTGGGTTTATGTTCGTCTTTCTTCCTTATGCCTTACTGAGAGTAATGGAGACTAGTTGGAAGTCTGACTTGGTTTGACCTTCCGACATACCTTGCAGTCATAAGGACAGAGGGTATGCTCCTGGCTGCATTTGCTTTGTGGGCAGCCTAGCTTTCACCCTGCTCTTGTCTTTTCCCTGTGGACAATAGCTCTCACAATCTGAAGCAGCTCCCCTTTGTAAAAAAGGATTTTCTCAATGAAATTGGAAGTTCTATGAAGAAATAGGCAGAATTTATAAAGGAACAAAGAACCACTTCTTCACCAGTATTACAGGGCGTGGAGCAACTTTATAATGCTTGGCAAGAGTTTTAAACATGGCACTTGGAAGGAAGAAGAAGTACAGCCTCTGACGTCATTGTTTCTCCCCTGTTCAAATGCATTTGCTATGCTGGAGCCCAGATTTAAACAGGAAGCAGAGAAGCAGCAACTATGTACCCCTTGGGTTTCATTTGTCTTCACACGTGTTACACACAACTGTGCAGTGGGGTACAGGCAGGGAATATTATTAACCCCCTTCCTTCAGAGAAAGAAACTGATGACCGAAAGGTCAAATAACATGTAACAGGTGACATAGCAAATTAGACAACTCCAATTATAGGTTTGACCTATCTTGGTCTAGGACACATTTTTCTCATGGCACTCACATAAATGAGGTACATTTATGTACCCTCGTTCTTTAGAACCTTTATTTAGAACAAAGATGTTACGAGTTTCACTGAAATGAACTGTACAACAGATGTGTTCTTTTGAGGGAAAATTTCCAATTGATTGTTATCTGTGAATCGGCTCCCAGATCAGGACATAAAGTACATAAGTATTAATCTCCTTAAAAGTACCCTCACGGTCCCACCTAGGCATGACCCCTACTTGGGGACAAAATTACCTTACTTTTATCTTTAGATTAGCTTTGCCTCTTCTTGTATAAGGATGGAATTCTGTAGTCTTCTGGATGCTTCTATTCAGACTTATGCTTGTAATATTAATTCAAAATTTGCAAGTAATTAGAGATTACTCATTGCTCTATAGTATTCTAGGGTGTGAAATTCATTTAAAATATTGTGAATAATCAGGATTGTTCATTCTGAACAGTGCCAGAGATTCCAGGGTATGAATTTCATTCATAGTGTTGTTTGTAGTTGGTGAGCTTTCCTTCTCACTGCTGTGTAGTATTCCAGAGTAGGGGTATATATCACTCATCTACTCCGTTGTTCTTGAAATATCTAGAAGTTTCCTGGAGTTTGTGATAGAATGATAACTCTTCAAAGATGTCCTCATTCTAATCCCTGTATATGTTGCTTTAGGAGGCAAAGGAGATTTTTACAGAAGGCATTAAGTTGAGGGTCTTTCAATGGGGACCTTTCCTTCCTTTTCCCAACATAAATCTCTATGAGAGGAAGGCAAGGGAGTCAAGCTCAAAGAGGAGATGTGATGCAAACAAGGGGCAAGTGTGATGTGCCTTCAAGGTGAAGAAAGTTTTCAATACAAGGATGGTCATTAGCACCTAGTGTCCAGAAATGACAAGGACATGGATCCACCCTTGGCTTCTCCATAGAGACAGAAGTCCTAGTGATTCGTGATTTTTTGCCTAGCAGACACATTTTAGAATGAAGAACTAAAAGCTATATGAAAATATATCTGTGTTGCTTTAAGTCATAAATTCATGTTATATCATCAATGGGAAACAGATACAGGGTGCTTATGGGAAGTGACATATGGGAAAATCCTAGCATGTGTATTTTGGTATCAAATATACACCTCCTCAGAAGGAGATGGCTGATTCACAGGACGTGAGTATTTAGCTGCAGGGGATAATGCCAAATAAGTTTCCAGTGTGGGAACACTTAGTTGCCCTCCCATGGGAAGGGATGAACATGCTGAAGGTTCAAATATTTGTCACCATTTGAAGTCTGTTTTGGATAGAAATTCTGTGATTGTATAGTGGTATCACTTTGTGATTTCAACTTGCATTTTCCTAGTGATGATTAATGTGACTCTTTCAAATATTTATTGGACACTTGAATTCAAGTGTTTAGCACCCTCTTCCTTCTGTTGGCTCTCTACCAGTCCCAATTATTTTGGCTATAGAACTCACTCAGATCTATTCTACTGAAACTGTTACCTGTACACCAAAGTTTGCTTTTCTCTGTTCCCATTCTTTTATTTCTTCAATTGCCCAAAGGGAAACATGTCATAAACTGACTCAGTCTTCGATGTGACTCATTGTAAGAAGGTTGTGACTACTATTTTTTTTTAAATTGTGAAATTTTAAGGGAGGATTATTTTTGTCTAACTCAATGGGAGTAACAATCACTTTCTGGTGGATTTAAGTCCCACCTCACAGGATGAAACCTACACCTGGCACTATGGATAGACAGGTCATCCTCCGTAGGGGAGAACCTACTACTATTATTTTTCTAAATGCACATAGTGTTAAATGAACCCCTAATCACTTATTGTTATAACCATAGATTAATGCATCACTCTGTCCTCATCAGAGAAGATTCTATTTGCAGTGGACAGTGATTAACACAGAGATCCACAACTGGTCAAGCTGCAGAAAATAAGAGACCACAGAGTGTTCAGCTCTAATGGAACATATATACCACATCTCCTCAGGAGTCATTGCAGAAGAAGGGGCGGGAAGAATGTAAGAATTAGAGGTGGTGGATGACTACAAGGAAGCAGTATCTTGTGAAAACTGCTGCACATATGAATGCACAGAGGTTGTGACAGAATGCACAAATCTTGTGCAAGCCCACACCAGAAAAATCCCAGTGTGAAGAGAAGAATTGAGGGTGAAGTTCTACCTCTAACCAAGGAACTATTGACATTTATTAGCTACTGGGAGAGGGACAGTCAGTTTTTCTAATAGAACCAAGCTCCAGGAGACCATGCCACACAACCAAAAGGGTTTTTTGTTTTTGTTTTTTTTTTGTTTTTTGTTTTTGTTTTTTTGTTTTTTTTTTTTTTTGTAGCACAAATTCTTGATGCAGTAGCATAGAAAGGACGCAAAGTTCGGTTGATAGGGAATGTGAGATTAGTTATGAGAAGAATTCTGGGGATGGTTTCTATGATTAGAACAACGTGTAGACATGATCCTAGTGATCAAAATACCAATGGATACACTAACTCAGAAGGGGGAGATGTAACTGGGCCTCCTGCTAGACAAAGAACTACAGGCAGCCAATGGCTGCTGAGAGAGGGAGAAATAGCCTCTCCCAGTGATGATTTAGTTATCCTATACAAAGTGGCTTATCATGAAATCACACACACACACACAAGTCATGAAATGGACTTAACAGGTTTTATTTATGTTTATAAATATTTATTTATTATTTGCATATTTATGTAAATGTATACATAAAGACACTAATTAAAATTAAGCCATCAATTTGAGAGGAAATAGGAAAGGTTATAAGAAGAGTTAAAGGGAGGGGACCTGAGAGGTGCTGGAGGTGGAAAGGGAGGGAGGAAAATGATGTAATTATATTTTAATTAACATTTTAATAAAACATTTAAAGCACACATTTACATTTATTTATTTATTTTGTGTGTGAGCACACATGCCATTGCACACATGTGGAGATCAGAGGACAATTTGGGGAACCAGTTTTCTCTTTCTACTATGTGGATCCTTGGGACTTGAACCCTGGTTGTCAGGCTTGACACAAACGCCTTTGTCCTCTGAGCCATCTTATCCCTTTACTTTTATCTTTAAAATTATTTTAATTCCTTGACTTTTCATGAAGAAAACAATTTAAAGATGGCAAGTCTATAAGTAAAAAGAAAATTCTGCTAGGATTTAATTAGAATTTAGCTCATCCTATAGATCAATTTGACAATAATTACATTCATTTCTATGTCAAACCTCCCAATCCATGAGTAAATCTGCCTCTCTGTTTATTTAGCAGACTTTTATCAATATTTATAACTTTCTAGAAGAGGGAATCTGTAGTGTTTTACAGGATTTATTCCTAAATTCATTTTAGTGCTTTATAAGGTTTATTCCTATATCATTTTTGTAATTATTTATTGAAAATGATATTTTAAACAATTTGTTTTCTAATTCTACATTATTCATCTATAGAAATACAATAATTAAATGTTGGTCTGTCCTCTTTAATATTGATAAACTCATTTATTTGCCTCAGGAGATTTAAAAAATCTATTTATTGAGATATTTATATTTATACATTTAAAAATATTTAAATAGGAGGAAGAATTTAGTCTGTATTTCATCCTTGGATGAGAGCAATTTTAATTCCTTCTTTGCAATATATAAGTTCATTTTTGTTAATTAGCAATATCATACTGGGTACAACCTTCAGTAAAATGATCAATAGAAGTGGTGAGTATGAAAATCCATGTGTTGTTTCTGATCTAAGTAGAAAAGAAGTTTGTTTCTTAGTGTATTAAACATGTCATTAGCTGTAGAATTGCTAAAGACACCTTATGAGTCAGATGAAATTTCTTATGTTCTTATTTGCTGAGATTTTTCTTTTAGATCATGAATGGATATCAAATTTAGGTCATAGATTTCTTTTGTACCATTTTCATTGGTTTTATCATCAGAGGATGCTAGTCCCATAAAATGTTTTAGAAAATGTTCCTTCCATTTAATGAGGCAGTCTATCCTTTCTGTTTTAAGCAGTGTGAGATTGAGCTTGGGATACTTAACCAGCAAAACCATTTGGTATTTAAAAAAAAAAAGCAAATTTATCCTATGGAATGGTTTATGCTATTTATTATTTTTATTATTTTGAATGAGCTTTGTTCATTTGTAGGAGAAACTGGTGCCTTTCATATAAGTTAAAACACATATACATAGGGTTATCATGATATGCCACCACAATGGCCATTGTGTTTCTAGTGATGTCACTTTGTGGCTTTAGTGACATTTTTCGTTTTCCTCATTCTTTTCATAATCTGTTCATCTTGGTAGGAACTTATAAGTCTTACTGATCTTTTCAATAACTTTAGACTCAGTCAGTCATTTTCCTTACCAGTTTTCTATTTTTAATGACATTAACATGTTGCTGGGTTTTTAAAAAATTATTTATTACTTCAGGTTACATCTTCATCACAGTGCCCTCTTTCCACCCCTTCCAGTCCTCCCCTCCCACATCCCTTCCATCCCACTCCTCTGGAGTGGAGTGTCCCTACGTAACAGTCCCATGTTGCTGGATTTTATTTTCTTGATTCCTCTTGGCCCGCCGTGTTTTTGTTTCTTAGTAGAAGCTCACACTGTTCATCATGTTTCTTCCTAGCTTGTCACATCATGCTGTAAAATTTTCCTAAGCACCATTGCAGGTATATAAAGCAAACTTTGATATGTTGTAGTCTCACTTTCATTCAGCTTTTAAACATTTCAGAGATTTAAATGTCTTGTTATATTTCCATAATTAATTTGTAATTCAATTCAATTATGTTTAAGGATGTACTTTGTATTATTGATAAATTCATGAGTTTGTTTTGAACCAAGGGTGTTGTTTGTCTGGTGAGTAAATAAATACTCCATGTGATATGAAAAATATTTCTGATTCAATTTGGTGCCAATCTGTCCACAGTCAATGTCGTTTGGCTCCACATCCTTAATGGCTCTTTTTCTCCTGAGGGAGGAACATTATTATGCTCCCTAGGTACAGTTGTAGGTTGCACTATTTCTCAGTTTATTTTCCCATTTTCTGTTTTATGTCTCTCACAGCTCTGTAAGGTAAATGTATTTTTGTAACCATTAGCTCTTCTTGGTGAGTTGACTCTCTTATCATTCCTTCATGTGTGCGGCTTTAATTTTTCATTAATATAAAGAATTAAAAATCGAGTAGCATATCATGGATTCTTTGTTCTATAATTAATCTTGATTACATTTTGTTATTTCTACAAACCTAACTCATAATGTTCTTGATTCTTCATGCTTATTGGTTGACATCACCCACTTGCTCATGTCTTCATGCTAATTGGTTGGCACTACACACAATGCTAATTGGTTCTGTCTTTAGGAGGAAAAGTTAGAGGAGATAGTCATGAAGACCAATCAAGTCAGACAGTTACTACATTGGATGGAATTATGCTTCTCCTCTTCCTCTCTGAAAATCAACAACTATGAAGGATTTGGCTTCAGTTTGTGAATGCCGAGTGGGTGAAAACATTGCTCCCATGGGAGTCCGTTATGGCTTGAGTTTACCTGTATCTGCCTCCGGTATGATCTGCACATTTTCCAGATTTGGAATCTCAGTCTTGACACAGGAACTGAGGAAGACGGGCAAAGGCAAGGGGATACTTGAGACAGCAAGGGACACTGAATCTTTAAAAACATTCTACTTTTCCCTCAGGAATCTTAAGTTTAGGCTGCTTATGATACTACACATCTGATAGATGCATGGTCTGATTGGATGTGGCAAATACAATTGTGTCCAATCTTGACAGTAGAAACGGTACAGAGCCACCATTCTCTGAAACAGCATTCCTTTGTTTCGAGTCTGCTATTAAAGTAGAAAATGACCGTTCTGGAAAGCCTGGTAGAGAAAAAAGACATCAGGAAGGTGGAAGAATGGGCAAAAGTCCCTGAAAATACTTATTTTACTTCTTACATATGTCACATTAATTAAGCTTCAACTAAAATAATAGTCACCAAATTGAACACCATCCTGAAATTCATTCTCAGTATTCAACTGCCATAGATTAACTGCTTAAGTTTGAGCTTTAGCTTACAGCATCAGCATAGCCCTTGAATGAATTATGGACTTGTATTCACTCCAGAGCAATCTATTACCCGCCACATAACAGCAAATGCCATTTATTGCAATTTGTGCAAACTATAAATCAACACAGTATTACTTAGAGGCATGTGAGTTGTGGTTACAGTGCATATCCCTTTACTTGGTAATGCATGTGTGTATGTGTTATGTCTTGGAGGAGGAATAGATATAGATTTTATTTTTTTTTTAGATTCTTTTTTAGTACTTGTAAAAATTCCAAGTAGATGTAAAGTTGGTGGCTGTCTCTTTATGTTTGAAAGTGGCATTCTGTTCATGTTTACCTCTGGGTCTCAGACAAACACTTGCTATTACAAATAATAAAACTTTTGAGTGTGACTTTAAACTGAAGGAATCGATTGGGTGTGTTTTCAGCAGTGCTGAAATCATCTTCCCAAGCTTCCAGTGCTGACTGTGAACTGGAATTGCATAGGATGTACAAACGACTTTGGAAAACACCGACCCTCATGCCAAACCCCAAACAATTCCAATCCAAACTCTGGGGTGACATGGAGAATCTAGAAATTAAAAAGGGTCATCCAGATCAACTCAATGTGCAGTCTGCTTAGTTGTGTTTTCTGTACAGAGGAAGAGAACCCTGAAAACAGGAAATGTTAAAAAAAAAAAAAGTATACTTGTTGGCTGCAATTTTCTCAAACCAAAACCGTCAAAATGTATCCTTTTCAGACAGAAACGAATCAGGAGAGGTAGCTCAGAGTGTTTCCATGCACACTATAAGGAATGCAGTAATAATTTAATGCACTGACATAAAGTAAGTACAATATCCTTGTTTTCTTCCCTTTAAAAGGTACAGAACTATTAATAACAGGTACATAAAATGGGTCGATAGGAATACACCATCTTTGCATAAAACTTTATCCCTTGGGCTTTATCTTCTCTGCTGTGTCTCCTCTTCCTTCCCCAGATGAACATAAGGTACATTCTTGGATCGTGCAATGGGGTCAACAACTAAGACCACCCTGATATGTGAGTGCTCAGTCTGACATTTTGTTCTCAGAAGACTGGGACAGTTGAAAGTCTTGCTAGGCATTTCTTGATGAAAAGTATCTCTTAACACTCTTTGCTTTTACATAGAACTTCAAGGTGACACCAAGCCACCAAAATGGACGCCAGCACTGTAAGGCAGTAAGTAGAGTTGAAATCTGGGCAGGGAATATTATGAATTATCTATTGTGTTGAAGTACTGTTGCGTGAGAGGGTTTTCCTGGGGAGATGTAATATGTGCCTACTCACCCCAAAAAGGGACTCCACACAGACCAAAGTAACGATTGTATTAGTGAGCCAGTTAATCTATGTTGGGGTTAATATCAAGCATGGGTGAGAGAGAATTTGCAGGAAGAAAAATAACTCAAAAGCAGGGGCATCCCTGGAGAGCCCACTCACCATGGGTGGCCACTCACAAGAGTTGCGTCCCTGGAGCTCTGTACAGTTTCCAGGCAGCTCATGACTGAGACTCTCTTTTCTGCAGGCAGGCTGCTCAGTGGCCTTCTCCAGCAATTGCTGATGCTTCTGTAGATCTGGGAATGAAGATTCCTTGGGAATATTGTGAGTCTCAACTTTCTCAGACATGTGCAGTTTGTTTACTTCTGTGTCTGATGTGCCTTTTCTCTCCCTCCTGGAGGGAATGTTTCAACTCTGGGAAATCTGCTATCCACGTGTTTACTGCACATAGGCAACTTTTATTATTTTGACCATATTGGAAGTGTTTATGCTGTCTTCCCTTCCTGTTTTCCAGATAGGAGGTCAAAATGCAAAGAAATTGTTAATTTTCTGTATCCATGCCACTCACCAAGACTCTGTGTACTGCCAACTGTAGAGGAATTTTGATTCAGTACATGGTTGTTCTGCCAAGGCATCACATTCAAAGACCTTTTAGGTCTGTGGGATCCCGATGGAATACAGACATGCCTTTAATCCCAGGAGACAGAGGCAAGTAGATCTCTGAGTTCAAGGTCAGCTTGGTATAGTACAAGTTTCAGGTAAAGAAAAAATTAGGTCCAGATGAGGTGGTACATGTCTTTAATCCCAGCACTCACTGTACAGAAGCATGAAGATATATGAATTCTAGACAGCTCTGTTCAGGGCGTTCAGTTGAGTCAGTGAAGTTGAGTTCATGGCAGTTCAGTCTACGGAATCCAGAGGCAGTTTTATGGGGAGAGTTTTACAGAGACAGGTCACAGAGAAAATAAACTAGATGCAGGTAAGGACAGAATGAGCAAGAGAATGAGATGGATCCAGAAGATTAGAACAGATTGCTAGAGTTAGTTTGAGGCCAAGCAGAAATTAACAATTCAGTCAAAGGAAAAAGAGAAGCCAGATTGAATCAATCAGTTTAGAGAGGAGTTTGAGCCAGAATAGCTGAGTTGAACCAGCCAACAAGAATTCAGAAAGAAGAAAGGGTGAGCTTATTCAACAGTTAAGTCTCAGAGGCTGAAAGCGTTCTAGGCCTACATTAGATAGTACACAGGCTAAAAGCTTCCAGGACTAGACCTAGGTTAGCAGATGGTGGCAATGAGTCTCCAAGATGACAGTTACATCTGGCAAATACAAGTTACCTTTACACATTACAGTCTCTAATTGACTTGCTCTCTACTATCAGCCAGTCCTTGCTGGGCTTGCTAGAGGCCAATCCCTCTAAAAAGTATTATAATTCAGTTTCCAACTACCCAAAACTTAAAAGAAATGTCGTTGTATGCTTATGTTTTATGTGCGGGTAGGGGAAGAGTGCTATGAGATGGGCAGAGTGTTGGTGGCAACACTGGTGAGTTAGAAGCATGAAATGTCTGTGGTTAGATGGGGTCCTGTCTGTCGCAAGAGCATCTTGGGCAGGAACTGAGATGGTATATAACAGCAAGAGCCTAGCACAGCACTGGCATCTAGGGAGCTAGATTTCCTGCCTGGCTCTGCTGCAAACTAGCTAGTGACCATGAGTCATGAGCAAAAGATGTGTCAGAGTGGTTCAGTTGATTTAGAAATCTATTCTTCAATCTATCTACAGAGGAGTTTTCTTTTACTGTTTATTTATTACTTCAATTTGCATCTCCATCACAGACCCCTCCCTACACCCCTCCTGGGCCCACCCTCTCACCCTTCTATCCTCTCCCCCTTCTTCCACCTATCCTACTCCTCCAGTGTGGGGTGGCCTATATATTAGCTCCCTTCAGTTCAGCAGCCATATGAGGGTTAAGAGCTTCCTCTTGCACTGGGGGCCTACATGGCAGCTCCACTAAGACAAAGTATCCCACTAATAAGTAACAAAGTCCATGTTCCTGTTTCTTTCAGTCTGTTGGTTGTAGGAAAGTTATCCTGTACTATATGGGTAAAATCCCAGTTATAAGTGAATAAATGTCATGTGCATCTTTCCGGGTCTGGGTTAGCTCACTCAGGATGAGCTTTTCTAGTCCCATCCATTTGGCAGAAAAATGCATGATTTCCTTGTTCCCGATGGCTGAGTAGTAGTCCATTGTGTAAATGTATCACAGCTTTTTTTTTTTAAATCCATTTGTCGAGAATTCACAAAAGAAGAATCTCTAATGGCCGAGAGACACTTGAAGAAATGCTCAGCATCCTTAATCATCAGAGAAATGCAACTCAAGACGACTCTGAGATTCCATCTCACTCCCGTCAGAATGGCTAAGATCAAAAATTCAAATGACAGTACATGCTGGCAAGGTTGTGAAGAAAGGGGAACCCTCCTCCATTGCTGATGGGAATGCAAACTTTTACAACTTCTGTGGAAATCAGTCTGGTGATATCTTAGAAAACTTGGAATAGCTCTAACTCAAGACCCAGCCATACCACTCCTGGGAATACATCCAAATGATTCCTCACCAGTCCACAAGGACATCTCCTCAACTATATTCATAACAGCTTTATTTGTAATAACTAGAAACTGGAAACAGTCCAGATGTCCCTCTATAGGGGATTTAAAAAATTAATTCTCAAAGGTAGCAAACTAGGCTCACAGAGGGTGAATGAATGTGTTCCCCCATGGGGCACAGTGGAGAAGATTTTCTAGAGCCAGCCTGCTCTAGTTTTGTTACCCATTGCTGTGATAAAATGCCCCCAACAAAAGCAGCTTTAATTCAGTGAGGGTTTCTTCGGCTTCCAATCCAAATGAGGTCACAGTCTGTCATTGCGGTGAAGCAGGCACTTGAAGAAGTCAGTCACATCTACAGTCTGGAGCAGAGAGACAATGAATGTATGCATGCCTACAATTTAGATTGTCTTTTCCATTGCTATATAGTCCAGAATCCAAACCCTGGACCCCAATACAGGAATGGTGCTGCCCACATTAAGGGTCTTTCAAGTTCAATTAAAACAATGCAGAAAAAAATTGTACGGGCATGCCTACAAGACAACCTAGTTTAAACATGTTATTCCTCATTGACTTTATCTTCCCAAGTGATTCTAGATAGTGTTAAGTTGACAAAAGTAATCATCACACAAACTATTCACATTCTTCTTGTTTTCACACTTATAACCAATATGATTTTGATATGTCACATCTAAACTGAAACATTTGAGGAAACTGGGAATGGAGAGAGTCAACTGACAGGGAGCTGTAGTACCCAATACAAACTGAGACTTCCCTTAGCAGCTTCCTAATTTACTTGGTGTGGTGGTTTAAATAAAAACTGCCCTCCCACCCCATAGGCTAATGTATTTGATCTCTTCACCCCAGATGGTGGTGTTGTTTGAGGGAGATAATAGGTAGATGCAGCCTTGCTGATGTTCATTATCGAGGATAGGCTTTGAGGGTTTGTAGTAGTGGTTCTCAAACTTCCTAATGCTGCGATACTTTAATACAGTTCCTCATGTTGTGCTGACCCCTAACCATAAAATTATTCATAACTGTAATTTTGCTACTCTTATGAATCATAATGCAGATATCTGTGAAATTTTCACAGGAGAGCCCTGTGAAAAGATCGTTTGATCCCCAGAGGGTCTAGACCCACAGGTTGAGAACCAGAGGTTTATAGTCTCACCTCACTTCCTATTCATTCTTTCTGCTCCTGTGTGTAGATGGAGACACAGTCTCTCAGTTTCCTGCTCTGCTCACCTCTCGCCATGTATCACCAGCTGTCTTAGATTCTTTCTCTGGAAATGTCAGCCCAAATAAACTCTTCCTTCTATAAGTTGCTCTGGTCCTGGTGTTCAGGAATGTACAGCATCAGGAATGGTGCTGCCCATTCACCATCCACTGCAATTAAAACAATTTAGAAAACATTTTACAGTCATGCCTACAGAAAGCAAATGGTAAACCTTCCTCTCTGACCATTACGTTGTGTTCTTTTCAGAGTAGGAGCATGTTATTCCTATCTCTTAATCTCTACTCTCCTGTACAGGGGTCTGGGATATAATCCATGTTCAATAGACATTTGGTGAATATAAGAAAAAAAGAATTAACTCATGAGTACCCCTTGAATGACCTCAAGCAAATGACTTAATGATTTTTGTCTCAAGGATGACAAACAGCAATTGATGGTTCCAGCTGGAAAACCTACGTCTCTTCTTGCTTTGGACAGTTTCTTCAGTCTTGCTGGGTGATAAGCAGTGCCCTGGGAGCATCAGAGACAACCCAGGCTCTGTCCTAGGAGTGATGGTGAGAAGACTGCCAATGCCAGCCCTTATCTAAGTCCTCAGAAAGACTGATTCTCTTATTGCTGAAAGGCAGGAAGGAAAATGAAAGAAAAACCATATTTGTGCCTTTCCAATTCACAGTTAGGCTTTTAAAAATTAGGCATGGAAATGAAGCTTAGTGATGTAAAGGTCGCAGAATACTTTAGTGACTAGGATGGGAAGAACCTCAAGACAGCTTTGCAGAAGCCCCTGCAGCACATGCTGGAGACCTGAGCTCCCAGAGTTCCTCTGTAAATGCATAGAACAGCATTTTGTTGGTGGAGGCTCTTCTGGAAACCACAGCTGCAGTCATACCGAATCATGAACTAGACTGGGGTGCTAGAGAGTTAGCTACAATATATTTCAAAGTTAAAACACAGGCTGAGGTGGTGGTATCAAAACCTATAATTTAGAATGCAAATGGATGGAATGAAAAATGGCTCCTGGCTACTAGGACAGACAGAAGAATATGTGAGTGAAATAACATGGCAGTTATGTCAAAGTGGAAAGAGTAGCTGTGTTCTAGAATAGTAAATTATCATCACAGCTCAACTGGTGGAGTAACCCATAAGGCAAGAGTTTGTGAGTATGCTTTTTTGTCTTTCTTTCTGTACCTGGATAAATTTACATTTTCAATTTAGTTTAGTCCTCTTTTCAAACCTTAACATTCTTTTTTTGAAAATATGTGTGGAACATAAGGTGACATTTGGAAAAAAAACCCACAATTTTCAGAGAATACTAAATTCATTAATTCTTATATTACAGATGCCAGTGAATTTAACTTTTATAGTGTTGCTAGCACATGGAAGGCATAAAATGGACATTCTGCTACCCAGGGTTTTCAACAGAATTTTCAGGAAGTTTCTGAGCTTCATAAAATGTTCTGAAGAGCATGCCATGGCATTGAGTTTCACGGGCACGAGCCCAGTAGGCAGAATGAATCAGAATTTCTAACAATGTAGTCTTGGCTGAATGACCTCATGCACCTACATAACTCTTCTTCTCATTAGAAATAAGAGAATGATGACTCAGGAAACCTGAAAAAGATAATATGGGTAGAGGACTTGGCATCACCCTTCACAGAGCGAGACAGCCAGCTGTCACTTCATTTTCTCATGTATAGTGTGCAACCTTTAAGAGTCACAATCTCAGGACTAAGAAGTTAAAGCAAACACTGTGAGCCAGGACTTTGATTTTACAGTTAACTGCCACACTTGTTTCAACTGACTTTGATTGAGGGCTGTGTGTGAGCAGAGTACATCAGCTAAATCTCTAAGTGTGGCACTTACACACTTTATAAAAACTAACCTAGTAGAAAATATTTTGGTCATATAGTATTATTTATTAAAATATAAATGTAATTGGTTGAACATTTTTCTCCTGAGTATTTTTTTTTTGTCTTGTTTCATGGACACGGTCTCCTGAAGCTCAGGTTGGCCTCAGACTCACTATATAGTCCCCAATGGCCGGTCTTCCTGATCCTCCTGTCTCCATTCACTTAATACTAAAATTGTAGGCATGTGCCACCATGTCTGGCACCTATTTTAATTTTTTGTTTTTTAAAATGAGTGTTTGTCTATGAAAACCAGTCTGGCAATATCTTAGAACACTTGGAATATCCTTACCTCAAGACCCAGCTATATCACTTCTGGGTATCCACCCAAATGATTCCTCACCAAACCACAAGGACATATCCTCATCTATGTTCATAGCAGCCTTATTTGTAATAGCTAGAAACTGGAAACAACCCAGATGTCCCTCAACTGACAAATGGATAAAAAAAAATTGTGGTACACTTAAACAATGGAATACTACTTAGCTATCAGAAACAAGGAAATCATGCAATTCACAGCCAAATGGATGGAACTAGAAAAGTTCATTCTGAGTGAGCTAACCCAGACTCAGAAAGATGCACATGGCATCTACTCACTTATAATTGGATTTTAGCCATATAGTACAGGATAACTATTCTACAACCAATGCACCAAAAAGAACAGGAACATAGACTTTGTTACCTGTTAATGGGACAATTTGTCCTAGGGGTGCTGCCATTTAGGCCCTCAGTGCAAGAGGAAGCTCTTAGCCCTCATATGATTGCTGAACTGAGGGGGCACTGAGAGGCAGTAGAGGGTGGGAGGGTGGAACTAGGAGGGGTGAAAGAGGGCACTGTGATGGAGATGTAACTTGAGGTAATAAATAAACATAAAAAATTAAAATAAAATGTGTGTGTGCCCACACATGTGCACACATGTATGTGTATAAGTGGCACATGTATATGTTTTCACCTGTGTGTATTCATGTTTGTACAGCCATAGGTTTATGCTGAGAGTCTTTTTTGATGGGTGCCCTCTTTAGTCATCAACACAGGTTCTCTTGGTTGAATAGAGACCTTGCTGGTATGGATGATCTACCTTGTTAGATTGCTCTGAGTGTCCTTCCTATGTGTTATGTTCTGAATGCTAGAATTAAAGATGGCCTACCATGACATTTACATAGATACTGGGGATCTGAACACACTTGTTTGGCAAGTATTTTTTCTATAGACCCTTGTTCACAGAGTTCCCATTTTAGTTAGTGCTAATATAATTCTTTTTCTTTCTTGTGCTGGGGATTGAATACAGGACTTTGTGCACGGGTTCCTTGTGCATGTATTTTGCTGCTGAACTATGTTCATAGCCCTATGTTAGTTTTAAGTAGTTACACATATGTAGATATGAAATACATAGATTTGTTAATTTGAGAATTTGTACACCTATCCCAGGAAGCCACAAACTCTAAGTGGTGAATAATGTGGTTATAAACAGCTCTTGCAGTGAGACACACTTGGGTTTGCTTCTTGGCTTTTCTTCCTATCTGCTCTGTGGCCTCAGTTCAAGTCTCTATGGATCTCATTTACTTATCTAGAAAACCAAAAGAATATCCATTACACTAGAAAATTCTTGTCAGGATTAAGAAAGATGATGCGTATAAACCCCAGGAAGGGTACGTGACTACCCAGAGAATAGCTGTAGTTAGGAGACGTATGAAGAGTCTGACTTCATCCTTGGATCAGAAGGTGAAAATATTTACAAAGTTTTATCATACATAGAAATTATACAAACATCCAAATGGTTCTCACAAAATAGTTACAAACATGAAGATAATTTCCGTGTAGATCATGGGTTATCTTTATGACTGTACAGGACTAATTACTTGGCATTTCACTATATTATTTCCCCCAACCATGGCAGAACAAAACCAAAATTCAAAATTATAAGCGATCAGATTATATGATGAAGATTATAAAAACTTCAAAATTATAAGTGAACAGCTATACTTGTTTTGAGTAAGTGAGAACAATTAGCTTTTGTTTCAATAAAATATTACTACATCACTACAAAAGTGTAGATTATGATCTTCCTTAACGTGAATGGCATCCTGAGTTTGATTCAGAACACTTTAGTTTCTGAACAGTTTTTTTTTTCAACCATTACTGCAGTAGGAAAATGTGGGTAGAGCAAAGGGGTGAGACTGGCTTTGTTAAATGTGGGCAAAAACTAGTAAAAAGTTATGGTCTGGGTGAACATTTTTATAGAGCCATATATGTATGGGTTTCCTAACTCAGGATTTGAAAATAATCTACTTTGTCATCTAATAATTTTGGTTGTGGTCTCTCATTTCTTTTGTTAAAAGACCTCAAATTCAACAATTTGCACTGGGTTTCCCCCATGATGAAGACAATGCATTTCCATAATTCAAGTCATACTCAGTTCGATTCTGTGGTTTCAAGGAGTTCATAGTTTCTCATTCATTTCTAAGGTCAGGAAGCTGTCCCCCTTGGCAAGTGTGAAATGCCTTTGATGTGGTGGGTACTGCATCTATGCAGACAGACACACTTAATCCATGTAGTGCTCTGACTTCACATTTTGTTTGAGAGGTAAGGTCTTTTAAAAGAACCTATGTACATTTAATGTTAAGTTCCACTTAAAAATGGGGAAATGGACTATGGCCATGGTGTAGATGGTACCCTGGTCACGACATCGATCCTGGGACACGTGACAGAGGGAAGGCAGATATTTAATGTAGTACCAATATCAATCTAGATGACCATGTCAATATCTTAATGTTATTCTTAGTTTTTACCTTCATTTACATATCCAGTGAGTTACCAAAACTAATTAATCTAAAATTGTTCCAAGTTTCCCATTATTACTTTGTTTCCATTTCTTGGATAATCACTACGGTCTCCTAGATTCCCTTCATCACTTCCCTCTTCTTACTCTACTCCTCTTTTATGTGGTCAACATCATCTTTATTCTACATCTTGGGTTCAACAGTTCTGAGGACTTCCTGCTGCTTCTTTGGAAAAAAGAGCCTGAACCTTTTTATCTTGGTCTCCAAGACTCTAGAATTTGACTAGCCTACTATATAAGCATACTTCACTTTTCATCCTTAGTCTACCCTATTCATTTGGTGTGGAAAATATTCTTTAGTCTGCTGCCACAGATAAATCTCATCCTTTTTCCAGGGCTTAAAAGAGATACAGTTATCCCTGGAGTGCCTTCCTCGGCTGGTGCCCTGAATTCCAAGTCAAATGTACTTGGGATTCTTCTATGCACCTTTCATTCACTTCCTGCATAGGCTTCCTTGTGCTCTATTCCAAGTTCTGTTTCTTTTTGAATACCTTGAATGCCTTGTAACAGGGAAATGTTCAGTACATTACAGAGTCTCACATTTTCAGAGTTCAGAAAATGTTTGTTAATAAATATATGATTTCACATCTCCTGTCCTTTCACTCACTCTTTCACCCTACAAATACCAACCCTTGATTTAGATTTGTCTATATATTTGAGTCTGTGTTTGACATAGGACATGCTCCTTTATGAAAATACCCCTGGAAAGCTAGGCTTCTTTGTGGTATACAAATTATAAAAATACCCTCAAGCTTGACGTTTCCTGTCTAGTCTGCAGGTAGGGAAAATAGAGTAGAACTGATGTACAGCTTCTTGTAGAGAACTAGCCAGTGGGGAAAAAAACCACAGGGAATGTGGGCACTGTGAAGGGGGATTTACACACACACATCCTTTTCCTTCCCAGGCTTACAGATCTGAATCATGGCATTTAGTTGAGTGAGAAGGGATTTCATTTGTCATGTGTACCAGTAATTTTTAATTGTTGTCATTTATGCCAGGCTGCATAGGCACCAATGGGAATATGAAAGATGTTTCATGTCTTAAAAGATCTTGGAAAGTTTGGAAAATGAGATAGGAATACAAATGTCATCTAGAAAAGAAATCAAAGCATGTGAGGTCCACCAGGTCTGTAATCTCAGCACTTGGAAGGCAAGATAGCTAGTTGGAGGCCAGCCTGGGCTAAGCAGATAATTCTGGATGAGCTTGTGCTATGATACCCTGTCTTAGCCCTGCTCCCTCCCAAAATAATAAACAGAAAAAGATGACATGTTGGAATAGACTTTATATAGATGATTGGGAAGATTTAGGTGAGGAATGATGAAGAGATGACAAGGAAAAGAATTCTGGATTTCTCACCTCTGTTCACCATTTTCTATCAAATGGAAGCAGGGAACACTACCACAAGTGTGGATGGGCTCTGTCACTTCACTGAGTAAAGCTGAGGACTTAGGACAACTATTTAATCATATTCACATTAATTTATTGATAAAAAGGCAGCAATAAGCTGGATTGTAGTCAGAATCCCATGATATGAAGACACATGTAAATTAACATGATCCACAAATGTAGTCTGACATTAAGAAAATTTGTTAAACATCAGGGTTCACAACAGGTTGGAATTGTGTGTGTGTGTGTGTGTGTGTGTGTGTGTGTGTGTATGTGTAATGCATGAGTGTATGTTGTACAGACATGAATGTAGAATGTGTGAGTAGGTTGTGTGTCATACACATTGACATGTGAGAATAGAGGAATGTGTATACAGGGATAAGGGAATAAGTTCACATGTTGTCCCTTGTATTTCATCAATTTTAGATGTCATGGTGTACTCTAGGCTAGCTGACCTGTGAGTTTTCAGGGACTCTGCAATCTTCACCTACTAGCTTTCCTTAGAAGTGTTGCTATTGCAGATACACCTACTATCTTGATTTGTTACCTAGTTTCTGGGGATTTGAACTCAAGTCCTCATGCTGGTGAAGCAAATTATTTTACTCAATGAGCACCAGGTTTTTTACAAGAAGACTTAAGTACAGCTAAGATTTTTCCCTAGACCCTGGAGGTAGCATTGTACATAAAAATGGTATGGGTAAAGTTTTCCCAGGACAGGAGGTAACACTGTACACAAAAGCAGTAGGAAGTTAAAGAGCGTTAGGAGATGATCCCTAGGGTCAACCAGGCATGTGATAAGCAGAACATGTGCCAAGGCAGGTACAGCGGGTACTGTCCAAGAATTTGTGAGGAGAAAAAAAAAATGATGTACTGTGAACTGTTACACATAAAGTTGTGATGTGGCTCCCAGTGCCCCATACTTTGCATAGTTCTTTACTCTTAAGTGTGGGTGATACCTGTAAATATGTCAGATTATTTCTCATAGTAATTTTATGTCATATGATGAAAAGAATTTTGCAGAAATAATTCAGGTAAATGAATCTATTGATAACTGGGAAGATATCATGGGTGGGTCAGACCAAGCTAGGTGGGTTCTTTGATGAGATGAAAGGAGTAGAACTGTCTTTTGGGTTGATCTTGAAATTTCAGTTAGCACATATTTAGATGAGTAAGCCATATGATAAGGATGTCATTGTGGCTTTAAGAGCTCAGAGATGTTGTCAGAGATATTAGATCAAAAGGCTGAAGACAGATGCTTCAATGTTATAGAGAAAAACTGGGGACTGTTCAGACAGCCAGTTGTCTGTCATTTCTTAGTTTTGGAAGCTGTTTGCTCTGCACTTCCTGTTAATTCAGATATATTTATCCTTCTCAAGTCTCTGACGTGGTTGATAGTCTCATAGTTAAGTTGTAAGTTGTTTAGGAATTAAAAGGATGTTCTAGATCTAAGAGGGTTTTTAAGTTGGCAATGCAAGTTAGGATGGAAAATGAGGTAGGTATAGAACTTTAAACTCATTGAGATAGATAGATAATAGAATACTAATAATAGTTGCCAAATACATATGGACTGGACATTGGGAACATATGTTATACCATATAAATTTTGCAATTGTTGCCTAATTGTTCTTATTGTTTTGTATTGTATTTGTTGTTATAAGAAAAAGAGCCTTTCTTTGGACTAAAAGGGGAGATGTTGGTGGGGGGGGGAGATACACCTTAAAACACACAAACAAAAAACTCCAAAAACCAAACCAAACCAAACCAAACAAAACAAAACAAAACAAAAACCCAAACCAAAACAAAAAAGAGCTTAGACAAGATTCCTGGCCATACATAGCAGCCAATAAGAAAATGCAGACCTGTGTCACGTATTAAGAAAGTGAATTCTTTCACCAATTAGTATGTTCAGAAGGCTTCTGAGTTGTAATTAAAACCATAGCCTGGGGAACATCTTGCTTCCAGCCTCTGGAGTCCAGAGCTTAAAGATTCACACAATTGTCCCAACCCGTGGAAGTAGTAAATGAGATAATAAATGTGTGTTGTTTTCAGCTACTATACTCCTGGTAATTTATTCTAAGGAATAAAAAAAAAAAAATGAATCCACTTACTATTCCTTGTCTACCTAGATAGGTCTCCTTTGAATCCATAGTGTTTCAATCATTCCCTAAGTAAATAGGAAATTCCCTTCAGATTATTCTGTAGCACTAAGTTTCAGTTCTGTCTTTCTCTCCAGGAGAAGAACTCTTTAATATGAAAGTAGGTGTAGTGGAAAAAAATTGAAATCATAACTATCTGTGTTTTATACCTGACTCCATCAGTTTTGTGTAGCATGACTTTTGGTTGTCCACCCTTTCTTATATCAATTGTTATTTTCAGAATGACAATAGCATTACTAAACTAGGTATCCTAACCCAGGAACAACTTTGCATTGCCAAAGGGCACATTTGGTAATCGTAGAGTTATTTTTCATTGTTCCAGCTTGGTGTGGGGAGCATATCCTTACTTAGTGGGGAGAAGTGTCACTAAATGTGCTATATTGCAAAGTATGCTGAAGTCAGGCCATCTGATAGAGCATCAAGCATTCTTAGTCACTGAGCACAGTACATTGACTACAGTGGCAGTAGCACCAAGGCTGAGGAACCCCTTCCTAGTCTAATAAATAATTATGAAAAGTGTGAGATGACTTCCATAGTATGCCATATTTAGGGAGACTGGCTGCAATTTCATTGTGAGAAGACTTTTAAATTACTGGGGTGAAATTTTATAAATGTTTCCATGTGCTTTTGCTTTCCTTACAAGGTCTTAAAATCTTTGTCAAGAGCCCCCAAATCATTGCATGTATGAAGAGATGTTACACATGAGAGTTTCTTACACAGAAATGAATCTAAAAATCAGTATCTGGCTAGGATGCTCTTGTTTGTGTGTTTTATGATTTTTATATTTAACTTGCATCTGAGTACTAGTAATTTTCAATGATTGCTAAATGCCTGAATAGACAAACACTTCCTTTGGAAAACATTATTTTCCTGTAACTTATGGCTTCCCTAACATTTCATGTCTATGAGGAAGCAGTGGCAATTTAGCATTATAGCAAGACTGTAAGAAGCTAATATCACAGTAGAAAACTATCCAGCCTTGGTTCACAGCCTCACTATTACTAAAGTAGCTCTCTGTGCTAAGGGCTGCTATAAAGATGAGCCAGTCCAAAACCCAACTCTTTGGAAGGCCTTTGGAAATAAAGAAATTTCACCCCTCTGTTGATTATTAAAAAATATACACTGTACTACCAATATTTGTAGTTTTTATGTGTGTACTATTTGTGTTTTTTGTTTTGATTTGGTAGGTTTTTTTTTTTTTTGTCTTTTTGGTTTGATTTTTTTTAGCAAGAGACAGAAAGAACATGAAGTTGGGTGGGGTAGGGAGGTAGGGATGATCTGGAAGGACTTAGGGGAAAGGAAAGAATATAATCAAAATACATTGTATAAAAGTAATTTTAAAGCCAATAAATGAAAAAATGTTTAAGATCATTATATATACTAGTGTTATAATAAATGATATAAATCGATTCCATTCACTGTCCATACAGTCACCTGAAAGCTGAAATAGAAAGATGTTATATAGTGGGAAGTTGAGTTTTACATTTTTTTTATTCCCCCTTGAATTCTTTGTCTTGGTTCCATTTGTTTAGAAGACCATTCCTTGTATTGAATTGTTTTTTTTACCCTTAATAAAAATCAGTTGGCCATCTTTGTGTATGTCTGTTTCTGAGTTCTACATTCTGCTAATTTCTGAGTTATAAATGAACAAATGTGGCCATCCTTCTGCCAATATCAGCCCTGATTGCTCTAGCTACATACTGGTTCTCTAAGGTTTATGTTATTTATTCTTATTTATGTGTGTTTGTGTGAGTGTATGCCATGTATAAGAGGAGGCTTGTGGAGGCCAGAAGCCTCAGAGTTAAAGGCAGTTGTGAGCTATCTGATGTCAGTGCTGGGAACAAATTCTTCAAAAGCAGAAAACATTCTTAGCACAGAGCCATACTCCAACCCATATAATAGTTGTTGAAATTGAACAGGCTGATTAATCTACATTTCTTCTTTTTTCAAAAATTTTTAGAGAATTCTAAATCTTTTGAAGCATCATATAAATCAGATAGCACAATCCTTTGTGTATGTATAGATTCTGTCTCTTCCTGTGACATTAATGGGACATTAGTGTCTTTGGGGGTAATTGTGCCTTATTGTGCTGTAGCTCGTACTGCATGAACATGCTTGGGTTCTTTAGTTTGATCCTCTTTGTTTTATTTGGATGACACTTTATAATTTTGAGTATTTAAACCCTATACATGCCTTGATAAACATATAGTTCAGTATTTCATTCGAAGCCCTCAAATATTTTATTATATTTTAAAACTTGGCTTCTATGTGCTCATTGCTAATATGCAGAAATAAAATTATTTTTTGAATATATGGTTAATATTCTACCACACTGTTGAAATAGCATCATCTCTTGGCAAAAGATTCTGTGGGGTTTTCTGTCTGTATTTTTGTCATCAGTAAATAAAATCAGTGTTTTATTTTTTTTTCTGCTAATCTATGTGGTTTTAATTACCCTTTCTCCTTTGTGTTTTGTTCGTTTTTTTGAAGCGAGAAAGAAAATAAATGGAGTTGGGTGGATACTGAGGTAACAGGGACTGGGAGGAGTTATGAGATTGTATGGAGATTCTAATCATAAATATGATTAGAATATACTATATGAGAATTAAAAAAATAGCATTGCGCTCTCTGGAATGTAAGTGTTCTGCTGAATAAAAGTAGATGTTCTTGCCCATTTCTTATTATTAAAAAAACCTTTTAGTTTAGTAGTTAGCTCTGTAGGCTTTTTGTGAATGCATTTCATCAGATTGAAGTCACCTTCTATCCCTTTCCTTCTCCTAGATCTAGGATTGAGTTCAAGGCCCTGCAAAGACTGGAAAACTTCTTTGCCATTGAACTATGTCCCTAGCCCTGTTTTTACTTTTTATTTTAAGAACATCACCAAGTTCTACCTTTTGTTCTTGACCCCAGTTGGCAATCCAGTAGGGCTGCAGCTTGTGATATTCCTATTCCAGCAGCTGGGGTGACAGCCTTTTGATACCAGACCCTCCTCCATTCTTTTTTTTTTTTTTTTCACAAGAGATTTTATTCTTGTGAATGTGGAGTTCTGTCAAATGTTTTTGAATATTGATATACTCACACTTTTCCTCTTCTGTTTAATAAGACAAGTGATATTTTTCCAGGTAAATTTTATTTGCTCATGGTATACCATAAAATTTTTGTATTTTTAAACTTGTTAATATTTTGTTAAGAATTTTTACTTTTCCAATCTCTAGGTACATTGTACTGTCTGTGACTAGTTTGGGTATCAGAATAATAGTAGTCTATTAAGATGAATTGGGCTGCCTTCCTTCCAGTCTCTTCTATTTTCTGGAAGAAATTGTGTTGAACTTTTCAGTCATCTTTTTTTTTTTTCTTTTAGTTTTCTTATTGTGTCTTTTGCCCTCAACTTCTCCCCCTTTTAGTACAATAAAAGGCTGTTTTTCTTATAACAATAAATATAATACAAAACAATAAAGACAATTTGGAAACTACAAGATATATATTCATTCCCAATGTTCAGTCCATATGTATTTGGCAACTGATATTAATATTCTATTATCTATCTTGATGAGTTTAAAGTTCAATACCTAACTAAGTTTTCATCCTAACTTGTATTACCAACTTAAAAACATCTTCTCAGACCTTGAACATCCTTCTAATTCCTAAACAATTTAAAATTTGACTGTGAGACTATAACTATCTAGTCTTCAACCACATCAGAGACTGGAAAAGAATAAATATATCTGAATAAACAGGAACTGCAGAGCAAGCACCTCCATTTTGGACAGCATTCTGTCTGCAGTTGAAGCAAGGGCTTTTTCTTGCCTATTGGCTAACTTGTCACCAATGCAACCATCTCCAAATGGAGATTCTTCGATGCTCATCATCTACTTGTAGTAGAAGAGCAGGCATATCAGCTGTCAGGAGCTGACATATCTCAATAACAAAAAAAAAATCTTAAGTTAAGAAAGGGAGAGCTGTTGGGGGGAAAAAAGAAATACCTTAAACTAAAAAAAAAAAAAAAAGAAAGGAAGAGGATGGGGGTTGTGGGGGAGGAGGGTGGAAGGGTGGGACTGGAGGGGGGAGTAGGGAGGGGATTGTGATTGAGATGTAACTTGAAGAAACAATAAATAAATTATTAAAAAAGAAAACATTTAAATGCCATATTCTACAGATCTCTTGAGGTTTTTGAAGACCACCTATCTATCTCCGTGTATTTGAATAAGCAAATGTTGTTTGTCTCTTAGCAATTTGATTTCTGATTAACTTAGAAAACATCTGTGATACACTACACTAGTATCTGCTAAAATGAGAAGTTTGAATGACTATTAGTTTGCATTTCTTAATTATCCTAAACACTTTGTGGATAGTTGTTATCAAAAAACCTAGAACTTCACATTGTATTTTTAAGATTACATAGATACAATACCTTAAAAAGAGCTAACCTTAATTTTTTGTCAATATACAATGATCTATACCAATGTAGCCAAATATAACCTTAATTTTTATCAATATATAATGATATAAGAGTAGATTCAATAATCTATTTCTTTTTCTTTATCATTTCCATATCACGTCTATATCTCCTTTTTTTTCTAAGAATTTTCATCTTATATAAGAGAGAAAGAAGATTAATGAAAAGAAAAAGAGATAAATCCCTAGGTCTAACCTCCTAAACCTTGTTTAACAAGAACATTTGACAACTTGTAACCAATTCCCCTAAATGACAACAAACATCTATAACCCATCAAATGACCAAAACAACCCACCCACCCCACCTTCTGGAAATGGGGCATCACTCTCTTAAAATTGCTTTCTGTTGATGTGAGACATAGGAAACCTCTTTTGGTGCTCAAATAAGAATGAAAAAATGGTTAAGCAAGTTAATAGTAACATTTGTTGCCCAGTCTTTTTGTGCTCAGCTATTTAAATGTCCTGAGAAGTTTGTAGTCAGAAGCTGAACTTTGGGTGGAAAAGTTCAGGACTTTATTGAAGTCCTGGCTGAAACAGTGTGTGATGCTGGACCATCTTAGCTAGCTGTTTTGAAGTTGTTGTAGATGTAGATTTTTGAGGAAACAGCTATTGAGTCAGTCTGTGAGGCTAGATCATCTGGGCTACTTGTCTTGTCATCTTTGGTATTTGGTCCCTTTTCTTCATAAGTTTCAGTTGTCCAGTGGTCTCTGGACTCCTTAGTTGGATGCTTTTAATCTCCTTGAAAGATAAGAACTGACCTAATCCTAACACTGAGGTATAACTTTTTTTTTGTCTGGTAATATCTTCCTTACTTAGTGCAAATTGGGTTTTTTTGTCAATATAAAAAGTATTATCTTTCAATTGAGATTAAAAAAATTCTTTTGAAATTTTGGAACTAAATATACCTTTAAGTATATATATTTTGAGATCACAAAGGACATTCACTTTAAATTTCAGCCTCCCTTTTGAAAGTGGCTTTTAAACTTAAATCATTGCAAATCCTATATGCCTGCCTCTGCCTCCCAAGGGTTGGGATTAAAAATATGCACCACCACCCTTGGATCTAAGTTCTTCTCTATTTGGAGCTTGCTCTGTGTCCGGCTGGACTTGAACTCAGAGATCTGCATATTTCTGTCTCCAGAGCCTTTTCAGTCATCTTTAAACACTTGGTAGACCATAATAAAAGCTCTACCTGAGTTTGAATATTTACTTTCGTTTGTGCTTTTCGAATAATAATTCCAACCTCCTCATGTACAGGGCCGCTCAGATGATCTGTTTCATGTTGGATGAGTTTTGACAGTTTGTGTTTCAGAGAGTTGTTTTGTTTCATCAGTGTTGTCAGCTTTATGTGTTCATGATGACATGTGCCATTCCCATCTTATCTCTTTGAAGCCTGCAGTGTTTGTAGTGGGACCTGCCATTTTATTCCTGATATTGCTAATCTGAGTTCCTCTCTCTTCTTTGCCTTCATTGCTGGGGATTTTACTGATCTTTTAAAAGAAGCATCTCTTTGTTTGTTAAACTCTTGCCCTTTTGCTTTCAGCTTCATTGATTCCTGCTCTGTCCTACCTCCCCACTTTGACTGCCGTTTGATTTATTTTGCTCTTCCTTCACCAAGTTCTTTAGGTTGGAAGCCATTTTTATTGATTTAGATGTTTCTTTCTCTCTTTTTCTCTTTTTTTCCTAACGAAAACATCTGGTCTTAAGAAATTCCTCTCAGAACTACTCTTATGAGGCTGCACAAATTTTGACATATTGTAATTTTATTTCCATTAAGTTTACCACATTGCAAACATTTTCCCTAGAAACTACTTTTTGGACCTGCTGATTATTTTTAAGTGTGCTATTTAGTTTCCATGTGTGTGGAGGTAACTTTCTTATCTATTACTGATTCTAGTTTGACTCTGTTGAGGCTGGAGGATGCCCTGTATGATTCAGTTCCTTTATATTTGTTGAGATGTGTTTTATACCTTAGGATAGTCTGTCTCATATATTTTCATAAATACTGGGAAAATATCTGTATTCTGCTGCTGATAGGTAGATTATTTAATACATGTTGATCTTATCCCTTGTTGCAGATTCTGAGTCTCTCAACTCCTTGGTGATGTTCTCAGTTGTACCTCCAGAGATTGAGAAAAGGATTTGTGTTCAACTTTGGGCTTTCCTGTTTCTCCTCACAGGTCTATTTGGTCTTCCTCTCTGTCTCTCTCTGTCTCTGTCTCTCTCTCTCTCTTTGTTTCTGTCTTTGTCTCTGTCTCTCTATCTCCTTATTTGTCTTTGTCTCTCTGTCTCTGTCTCTCTGTCTCCTGTATAAGGATCATTTGAGATTGCCATCCTTTCATTTTTTTGTGTGCTTGTAATGTTCTTCTCAGTCTTCTGATGTATCCTTTGCTCTGAAGTCTTCTTTATCCATTAGCTTACTTTATTCCATGTAGATATGTTCTATCCTTGCTATCCTTTTGTGATCTTTGAATTAAGCATCTATTTGGACCATAATTTTGATCTACTCAACAGTGTAATTAGACCATTTTATTTAATACAATTTTTTTTTCTTTTGACTCAAGCTTGCCTTTGCATATTTTCTCATATTATTCTCAGGACTTTTCCTTTTTCTGTTTTTTATTTTTCTTCCTTTTTGTTCCTGCATTTCTATGGATACTTGCAATTTTTTTTACAATGCAATTTTGATTTTTCTCTAGTGTTTAGGAATGTATATTCTGTATAAGATTATTAATGGCTCCTTGAGGCTTATGGAGAGATTGAAGTGCTACATCTTAGCCAGGTGCTAGGGGTGAGGGTGGGGTTTATCTAGGCTCTCTGCTATGCCTTCTCTGCAGGGCACAGAGATGGATCTACCATTAACTTACCTATTACATATTTGTAGTGCTTTATTGGAATAGAGGAGTTACTGTCTGATGGTTTTTTTTCCCTAATATGCCCCTTAGTTGATAGAGAAAACATTTTTCTTTTTGTTAGACTCACTGTGTTTCCAGACTGATAGCTCCTTTCAGTCTGAAGTCTATATATAGGAAGCCAAACAAAAGCCCAAGAACTCAGCACTGTGGCCCAAGGTCTGTGATGTTTGCTTCGTTCTTTGTCTTTCACAGTCTTCTTGTATTTATCTTATATGTATCTTCCAGGGTTTTGACTGTTCTTGGAAGGAATAGGAGAGATCATATCTATTCCATCTTCCTAGGAGCAGAAAGCCTTGAACACTATAATTATTTTTTAAAACTCCCTTATTCGGCCGAGGATTTTTAATGAATGCTAAAAGACACAGCGGTAGAGAAACTTTCAATTCACTGTAAAGAAATAAATAAGAAATGATACTGTTTTCTTATAATTTAAATATTTCTTATTATAAAAATCAAGAAACTTTCTATTTTTGAGGGGAAAAAGTAGTTGATTTTAAGACTGCTATTCTCTTTCTTCATTTGCTTCAGTGTTTGCTCGAGTAAAGTGTAATAGTCAAGATGGGGGAATGACCCCTTGAGAAGTAAATGATCGTTTACACAGATAAATTGATGGTAAAAAGACCAACATTCAGTTGCAACTGAATGTTAAACAGATGTATTAGGGAAACATGTTAAGGTGAGCACTGCCTCTTTTGAATTAAGGTAGGTACCTCACTGTTTCTGCATTGAATTAGATCAACTCCTTATTCTATCTGTACATCTATGGGGTAGGATAGTTATGAAGATAGCATGTCCCAGGGGTGGGTATTCCTATGACTGAGGAGCTTTGCATGTCAATTTGTCACATTTCAGCTCTGAAGACTTTTTTTTTTTTTTTTTTTTTTTGCTTTTTTCGAGACAGGGTTTCTCTGTGTAGCTCTGGCTGTCCTGGACTCACTTTGTAGACCAGGCTGGCCTCTAACTCACAAAGATCCACCTGCCTCTGCCTCCCGAGTGCTGGGATTAAAGGCGTGCGCCACCACCGCCCGGCTTGCTCTGAAGACTTTTGAGAATTGTTACCCTACCTGGAAGAGAAACAGGCAAGTGCCATTTTATGGCATAATTGGTAATTACTTGAAGAATATTTGCAAAGCACATTCTGTTATGGTAGGTTGCATTTGTGCATTTGCAGTCATTATATGCTTAGAGATAAACATTCAGCGGGGGACTGGATTTAGCTCAGTGGTGGAGCCTAGGATTTCCCAAAGGTGGACTCTTCCCTAGAACTGCAAACAGAATAAAACAAAACATCAGAAAATATAGTAGTAATCACAGTCATACTGTGGGAGTCTTCCTTTGACTATACAGTGTATGTCATTGTAAAACATTCATTTCATAGAATCTGAAGAAGTACCTGTTTCTACAACTTTGTTGCAAGGCCAAGCTAAATGTTGCCTTTGTCTGGACATTTATTTTCATGGAGAGCAGTTTTCTTCATTTGGTGCCTTTTTGAAGGGATGCAACTCTTGAACTGATTTATTTGAGTGCAGCAAAATGATCTCATCTGGCTACATATTTTGGTTTAATATTGGTGTTTATTTTGCTGGTGTTTCTATTCTGCTGTTAGAACTACTCAAGAAAAGCTCCTTCCTTTTGCTCTTGTCTTTTTTTTTTTTTGACTGTTTATTTCTATCCCTAGTGAATTAGAAGGTGTCTTTTTGGAAAATTCATGAACCTTATTCCATTTACTATACCTTGCTTTTCAGCATTAACAACTGGGACTGAACTGAAAGGAAGCTGTTGTAGGATTAATGATGATCTTTCCTGAAGGTCTAATCTTGGTTTTCTTTGAGTTCATTGAAACTAGTTACTTGGTTGTGCTTTAGAGAATCACATAGTTATATAAATGAAACAGCCTGATGTAAACACAGCCGAGGTGTTCTGCAGTTAATGCACTAGCTCTTGTGACTTATTACGTAGTTAAGCTGGTGAATTTCTTTCTCTTCATAGAGTTTTCCCTAACATCTCGACCACCTAGCTTAAATGTCTCCTTCACAAGGAAACCATTTTCTGTGTTGGGTTACTTTTCTTCCACTTGGTAATAGTTATAGTACTCTGCATGTGCTTCCATGGATAATTAATAATATTCATATTAACACACCATATGCATTTAACATGTAAGCACCTACTATTAGACATGTTATATTCGTTCTTGTGCACTATTGCTTTGAATTGTTTCTTTTTGTGGATCAAGATGTGTGCATGCACTGTTTGTGTCTATGAGAAGTCTGGAACACTGTTTCATTGCCTTTGATGACTTATATCCTTGTTTTACATTGGTGCCCTGAATATAGTTAGTAGGTAGGATATATTTGAAGAGTGAATTGAATGGATGGAAAAATATGCAGGACTACCTTTGGTGTTGAGAAAAGACTATATACCGTCGCAGGCTAAAGGATAAGTTTGTCTCTGCTGTGGTGTCTACAACACAGTTGATTCCATCACAAACAGATTTAACCAAATTGAAACTCCTGGGGCACAGAGATGTTTGTCTCAATCAGATTATGTGCCCTTTACCATATACTACTTGATGCCAAAATATGCTCCCCTGATGAGCATGACATTTTATTTGCATGCACATAAGCAAGTTCATAGTGTGTAATTTGGGAGTGCAACCCCACTAAGATGTATTTGTACTCATTTAGATGCTTTGTTTAAATGGGCTGATGGGGAGTGACCTGGGGCATGGCAGCCTGGAAAAGCTGATGAAAGCTGCTTCTCGCTGGAAGGCATTTGGGATGAAGAAATGTGACCTTTAATCACCTCAGACCTCTTTTTGTTCTTGTTCCAGAATATTCAATGAGTAGAAACTCCCAGGCCTCCTCAGTGTTTTGGTCTGGATTTTTATGTGTCTTCGGTGTTTGAGATGGGTCTCCCGGTATTTAGAAAGAGTATGTTTGAGGTAAGTTTGCCAATACTGACCTACTAACATCACTGACAGTTGGAGAGCTGCCATGTCCCTTCAGGTGGGTTTTAGAGACTGCCAGTTCAAGAAGAGAACTTAACATCATCTCAAAGAGGACTAGGTTTCTCGTTTTTCAGATTTTCTTAAAGGATGTCATAAATTCTGACATGAATGGAAACTTGTTTGCCTTGCTCTGATTCAAGCTTGCTTCAGAGCAGTGAGGCTGTTGTTAGTGTGTTTGTTGGCAAGTATTCCCTCTGCTGAGGAGTATGAATAAGAAGAATACATGGAAAAAGAGATGAAAAAAGAAAAGGAGGAGGGGAAGATTTGGAGAAGGAGGAGAAGGAGATTTTGCTTTTCCTGTCTGACTTCTTTTCATGGTGTCTATATTTGGTGTGGTAGGTGTGAGAATTTACTTCCAGATTTCATATGTGGAGAGACTTACATAAGTAATGAACTAGAACCCAAGGCAAACCTCAGGGGAAGGAGATGGATCATTTAACACAGTCTAAGCACCATCTGACTATTACTCTTACTTGAAGGCAGTGTTAGCAAACGAAGCAGGGTTCTCCTTGAAGATATTTATTCAACAATTAATCAGGAAAAAGGAAATTTTTATGATGGTCTTCTATTGAGGGCTTTTAATTTAAATGGAAGCCATTGTTTTTAGAATTAAAAAGATTGCAAAGAAATTTCTCATAGATTTTAGTTCTATAAAGTTGGTAATGGCTTATATACACAGCAAAGATTAACTTATACCTCTGTAGGTATATACCATTTCCTTTTCCATGCCAACTTTAATGTCACAAAGAAATACCTGAATTCCACCTCAATATTGGGAGTGAGAATTGAACCTATAATCACATATACACTTAGGTCCTGGAGAGTGTTTTTCTTCTATTATTTTTATGAAAAGTCACATGTAACCAAATCAAAGAAAACCCCAAGTTACTAATGTGGTGAGATTTATTGTTTTATTCAACATCAAACATTTTGGAGGATTGTATTTGTTTCTAAGGTTTTTAGAATCACTGTGGTTTGAGAATCACCTCAGACTTGAAGATTTGCTTTTTTCTACTTACACCAGAGTCTTATGTTCACTGTGATCTGCATGAGATGAATGAATTTCAATAGAGCTTTTGGCTTATGATTTGGAAGGCCACTTAAACTAGTTCTCTTGTAGCTTCCTGAGATTTGCTCATGTAGCTTGTGATATAACATCTCCATAGTTTTATGATGGCTCCCACCCTTATTCTGAGGGTGTCTATATTTTGATATATAATTTCTTTGTTATATCCAGTGCTGGTTCCCCAGGAAATGTGAGTAAAGTTGGTCTATTTACGTTTGCCATCTACAAGATGATAATTATAATAACTTACTTTTGTGTAGTGCTGTAGTTTGTGAGCCCTTTCGCATAATTAAACCATTTGATCCTTAAAGCGGTCTTTGAAGTGAGCAAGGAGGATATTATTATCTCCACATTATAGAGGAAACAGGTTCAGAGTGGTTAATTGGCTTGTCTGAGGTCACATGATTAGTAGTAGGAATATCCAGGATTAGAGAATGAAGGTCCCAGCCCATGGCTACCTTTCTGCCTGTAGCACCCCTCAGATCTGCTTTGGAATAGAACCCTAGAAACTCAAGTACTTAACACTAAGAAGAGTTCTTATCGTTTATTTCCAAAGTCAACATATGCACTTTTGAAGTCAACAATATATTTTTTAATAATTTATTTTTTATTTATTCAAGTTACATCTCAATCACAATCCCCTCCCTACTCCCCCCTCCAGTCCCACCCTTCTACCCTCCTCCCCCTCAACCCCTCATCCTCTTCCCTTTTTTTTTTTTTTTTTTAGTTTAAGGTATTTCTTTTTTCCCCCAACAGCTCTCCCTTTCAGTCCAACAAATGGTTCTTTCTCTTATAACTATAAATACAATACAAAACATCAGAAATAAATAGGCCACAATTATAAGAGTTATATGGCTTAGCATACATTCCCAATGTCCAGTCCATATGTATTTGGCACCTGACTTTAACATTCTACTATCTAACCATCTCCATGAGTTTAAAGTTCTATATCTAATTCAGCTTTCATACTAACTTGCATCACAATATTAAAAACATCTTAGATCCAGAACACCCTCTTGATTCCTAAACAATTCAAAATTTAACTATGAGAGTCTAGCTATCTGTTCTTCAACCACATCAGAGACCTGAGAGGGATAAATATATCTTGGATCTCCCAATATTTATTTTTTTTAAAGAAGCCACAACAGTGAGTTGCTTTGAGAAATGAATTGAAATGAGAGTTGTACCTTTTGGTCATATTTGCAAGGGTTAGTTCACAGTAGAAGGCAAGTTTGATAAGGGTTATTTCTTGGGCAGATTTCTTCAGTTTTCTGAGTCAAGAAACACAGAGAATTATTGAGAAAAAATATCCAGGGGAGAAAGTTGCAGAGAGGGTGGGGACAATCTTCAGAATATGCTACAGGGTTGACATACGGGAGGGAGAGAGGTAAACTAGAAAGAAGAGTCACAGACTGTAGCCCATTTCTAAGATTGTAGGCAGGCTAGGTGGGAACCCTGATCCAAAATATTCTGGAGTGAAGCCCCACATCTCATTGACTGGGGTCTCCTTTTGCATCATTGCTGGGCCTGTTCAGTCTCTGAGACAAGCTTGAGGGAAATACAACCTTTCTATGAATGTGGCAGTGGATTTAAGAGCATGGTTTTCAATACATTATAGTTTCCGTAACAAGAGATCTAAGCAGCACATGTTTATGGTAACCACCCATGTACCATGGATCAACATTTGTTTTCTTCATCTTGAGTACTAAGGAGTAAGCAACTACAGCAAATGTGCACAGCTAAATGCAGGACACTGAGAAAAAGAAATTAGATACTTAGTTATCACCATTAACAGATGTGGCTGTAATGTAAGGGGGAGCTGGGAGGCTTTCATTTATGTTTTTCAGGAGTTTTATTTCTATTTTATGATTTACAAGGCTGTTTCATTTTCTTTTTTTGCTTATTAAACAATAGACACAGTTAAGTCCTTAGGGTTGGGAGCAGATCAGGACTCTGAGAATTCATTAAAGCTAATCCTCCTTGGCACAGGGACTGTGGACCTGAAGACTTGGCTTTGCAGATGCTGTGCTTTGCGGTCTGTAGACAGTCTGGTTTATTTTTCAAATGTTTGCCCTTTCTTACCTTCTTGTTTAGGGAGTCCCAAAAGCTTTGAGATGCTAACCAGAGGATGAACACTAGACTCACGGCTGAGGATGGGATTGGGAACCTGAAGGCTGTACTTTCTGTTGGTATTTGCCAGGGCAAACTCACTGTAGAAGGCAAGTTTCACAATGCTTGTTGCTTGGGCAGACTGCTTGAGTTTTCTGAGACATAGACACAGAGATACACAGAGAATTACTGAGAAATTGTCCGTGGGAGAGAGATGCAGAGAGCCAAGGAAGGTCTATCCCCAACAACATCTATCCCTGAAAAGGTCTCTTCCTTGTTCCCTGGCTCCTGTTTTCTTTTTTTTTTATAATAATTTATTTTTTATTTCTTCAAATTACATCTCAATCACAATCCCCTCCCTACTCCCCCCTCCAGTCCCTCCCTTCCACCCTCCTCCCCCTCAACCCCACCATCCTCTTCCCTTCTTTTTTTTTTTAGTTTAAGATATTTATTTTTCCCCCCAACAGCTCTCCCTTTCAGTCCAAATAATGGTTCATTTTCTTATAACTATAAATACAACACAAAACAACAGAAATAAATAGGCCACGATTATAAGAGTTATATGGCTTAGCATACATTCCCAATGTCCAGTCCATATGTATTTGGCACCTGACTTTAACATTCTACTATCTAACCATCTCCATGAGTTTAAAGTTCTATATCTAACTCAGCTTTCATACTAACTTGCCTCATAATTTTAAAAATATCTTCTTAGATCCAGGCTCCTGTTTTCTTATCTGCAATTGCAAATGCTCCTGCTTTGAAACATTGCTGAGAGGACAGTATTGCATATACAAAGTTCATCATGACTTCTAAATGTAAAAGTCAATCAAAATTCAATCCATAAGTAATTTGTTCATGATCTTTGGGTCAGGTCCAGGTTCGTTTGAATAGCATATTTCAGAATAGTGCATGTTTCTGCCAATGAGACCCAGAAACTTGCCATAGGCTCTTTGAACACATGTGAGTCTTTTCTCTCTTACCCACGTTGCTATCGCGTGTGCCAATTCTTGCATCACATTATCTGTGAGGATCCTTCCTTCAATTTCAGAAGCATTTCCAAAGCACCCTAACTGATATGAGAACTTCAGGTAGTCCACATCATTTCTAAGAACTTGCTACTAAGGTCTTAGTAGAAAGAAAGAAGAGTCATGCATTCTTGGATTTTGGTCCCTAATCCACCTCTTCCCAGCCATAGGATGCTAATGGCCATCATTTACTTTCTCCTAGTCTCAATCATATCATTGATAAAATGAAACTAGAGGGATCTTTTCCAGGAGTGAAGATGGACATTGAGTTTTTGGCAAGTAGTCACAATAGGCTGTGTAGAAGCCCTAATCCCATCATCTATTTAGTCTTTTAAACATACTGCTTTATTCCATCTTACATCAACTGTGTCTAGACAAGTATTGTTAAAAGAATAACCTCAATGCTATCAGGGCATCCCTTGGGGTCCTCTACTGTGGCCCATGTTTTCTAAAGAAGATCTCCATCTCTCACTATGCTCCTTTACTCGTGGTTCCTGCTATACTTCATGCTGCTGCACTCGGCTACACGTTCCCCACCTCATGTTCCTTCTTTAATTCTTTCATTTATTCTTTTCAAATTCCAGTGAATATTCTTTTCTCTCAATCAGCCCAACCCTAGTGACTCTAGTCTTTAGTGCTTACAGTGTGATCCTTCTGTTTCCTCATCTGTAGTGGGAAATACTGCCTGCTTCAAAACATTGCTAAGAAGTCAATATTACATATATGAAGTTCACCAGGGGTTAGCTGGCAAATCCAGGAGCTTATTCAATATTAACCTAACCATACTTCTTTCTTGTACCTCAGTATAAAATACTCTGTACTAATTAAAGGCACAGTGGTGACCACATGTGACTACCTGGTGAGCCACCCAACATTAAACATATTAATTTTCTATTGATTTATATTGAAAATACAGCTTCTAACATGAGTCCTAGATAGCGTTAAAATCTGGTCACCCAGAGTTGAGATTGTATGCTATCTTCCATCCACTTGAGAATTAATATAGTTTGCAAAATGAGTTTGATTTTGTTTTTAAGAAAATAATCCATTTCTTTTCCATGAATTTTTTTCAACACTTGAGGGAGAAGGTGGCATTTTTGTTAGTGTCAAAGTAAGTTTTGTTTCAAAGCTGTACTGTAAATATATTAAATACATGTTTTGTAAGCATATAAGATAAATGACATATTTAACTGTATATGAAAGTGCTAATATATATTTCAGAATGGCTTTGTCATTTTCCCTTCCACTGGTATGAAAATTTAGTCACTCTGTGTCCCTATAAGTACTTGAGACTGAGAGTGGGCTCTGTTCACATAGTAAGCACTGAATGTGTATGTGTGTGTGTGTGTGTGTGTGTGTGTGTGTGTGTGTGTGTGTGTGT
>CAJQZJ010000203.1:179087-208509 GCA_907164525.1 Lophiomys imhausi
GTGTGTGTGTGTGTGTGTGTGTGTGTGTGTGTGTGTGTGTGTGTGTGGTGTCTCTATCTCTGTTGCTTACAGTGAGTATATTGTTCTTGCTGTACTAAAGCATTCAACTATCTCTTCTGCAACATTGTTACTCAGATTTCCTGTGAAAGTCAGTATGTAAGCCATGCATGTGGACACACACATGTTTCTATGTTTCCATGTATCATTTACATACCTGGTCTGACAATGAAAAGACAGATGGGACTATCCTTCATTAAAGGCAAAACTCAAAACATTAATGTGTGTGTGTGTGTGTGTGTGTGTGTGTGTGTGAGTGTGTATGAGACAGAGAGAGAGAGAGGGAGAGAGAGAGAGAGAGAGAGAGAGAGAGAGAGAGAGAGAGAGAGAACCTGTATGTAGGAGAGGCAAGATGAAGAAGAGTAACCTAGTTTCTTCGATTTGTAGGAAACAAAGGGATCACTGTTAGTTCAGTTGAGTGGAAGTCTGTTTAGCTTATTCTCTATAGCTCATGTCTTTCTCTGGCTGATCAGATTCATTCTTTCTTTCTTTCTTTCTTTCTTTCTTTCTTTCTTTCTTTCTTTCTTTCTTTCTTTCTTTCTTGTAACTTTAGTGAGGAAGGGTGTATGTGAAGAGAGATACATAAGGAGGCAGTAACTAGGTGCTAACAATGGGCTATCGCAAGAGAAAGAAAATGTGATAATGAAGAACTTCTAGTTACGTTTCCCTGGAAGCAGAATTTTCAAGAAGCCTTACTAGGAAGAGGACATGATAAAGGTGAATTTCCTGTGTATGAACACCAATTCTAGTCCGAGATGGTTGTATAGACCAGCTGGGCTCATTAACCTTATTGTGGTTATGAACTAAATATAAGAGAATTCACAGAAATCAAATGCTACTTCATTGAGAAAGAGCTAAAACCCACCTAAAATTATGCTCTGAAAGCTAAAAACAAAGCCAAATAAAAGGAAAAAGATTCTGTTCTGTTTTCACTTCAAGCCATTTGAACTATCTTGAAGAATATTCAACCATGCTTTTGACCTGTCAGTTATTATCCATGAGAAGATGGGGGAGTGAATGAGCAAACAATGCCAAAACCCAAAAGAAGAATTCATCTTAAGACTGTAGTTATGGAATATATGGCTGATGTGGAAGAGGATTTCTCTTTTAGCAAATAACACTTTGAAGTGGAGACCAGCAAAGCCCAGGACTGGTCATGAACTGCAGTCAGCCAAAATCAATTTCAGATTAACTAACTACCTGTTAATCTCCCTGCACCTCAGTTTCTTCACAGATGATATCACAGTGTTTCACTGGATGATTTTTTTAGATCAATATTAGCTTTATGATCCCATTATTCTAAAGTATATAGAGAATAGGTAACTGATTATTTCTTTACAAATAAAGTCAGTGTTGGGGGCAGAGAGATCGGGATAAGTAACTCCCTTTTCTGTGGTGCAGGGTGGCCTGAATCTGCATATGAGAATTGTCTCTCTTAAATTGCTTTAAAACTCAGATGGATATTTCATGGATCTTTGCATTGTAAATTGTTGTAATTATTTTCTAACAAAATTTCAGGTCTCTATTATCTTTGGGCAGATAAGACTGGCCAAGGAAAAGCACAGCACAATCATTTTGAGACTGTACTTGGAATGCTATGCTAAACCCATCTTCATCTTCATTGTAACTGTCATAAGAATAGCTGTACCTGGTCATGATTTTAGTCACTCCTGTTCTTCATTGACTTGTCTGTTCTTTGACTTCCTGGAGTACATGCAAGATGTACTAATTTGATGTTCTCTAATTTGATTGGTGGCTCTTTCCAATGGCTCTTTTTTTATTTTTGTTTTCCTCCTGACCCCAAGCTCCCAGAATAAAGACTCATGAGACTCCCAATATACTTAAAGCTAACTAAGCCATACAGCTAGGCTCATTCCCTGATTAGCTTGTAACTTAATTAATACATTTGTTCTAGTCTAAGTTCTGCCATGTGGCTGGTTACCTTTGGTCAGGTACCATATTTGTGCCCTCCTCCATTTTTCCAGTGAATCTCTGGCACTATCCCAGAATTCTTTCTGCCTAACATATGTCCCACATTATATTCTACCCTTTTCTATAGGCAATAGGTGTTTTTTTGTATTGATAGGTAGATACATCCATCCAATATACAAGATATTCTCTCAACAATTCCTCCTTTTACTCCAAAAAGGCTCTTTTTCTTTCAATAATAAAATGTATGAGATAATTATGAAAAATATAAGGGGTGAATACATACAATACACAAGATATTCTCTCTACAAGATTACAGAAGCCAAGTGTGTTTTTATTTCCAGCACATTGGATGCCATTTTTACCATCAGTGTGGTGGTCAAATGAACAGCCCATACATAGGTGATATATGCTTTTATTGGACAATGTTGGCAAAAACAGATGATTCAGATTATATAAGAATAAAAAAGAATTAGTTTTCACTTTAGGTCATCAAATATTGCAACATCAGGAAGAAGATTATAACAGAGCTGGTTTAACATATTTTTGTGGTGCTGTATTTGAAACTTAGGACTTCACAAATAATAGTCAGGTGCTCTACCTAGTCAAATATCAAGCCTATAGCAAAGGTTCTGATTTCCATTGTGGTTGGCTGAAGTACCAGCTACAGAATATGTATTCATGAAATATTTAGAGTAGAATATTTCAAAGACAAGTAGTTTTACCCATTTTGTTTTTCCTGATGAATTGGCATTGTGTTAGTAAGAATCCTACTTACTACCATAGCACTCATTAACTATCTGATATGTGATTTAGTTTAGGCATTTTAGTTATTATTAGTCTGTCAATCCAGAACTTATTTTAATCATCTACCATCTAAAACCCACAGGCCATATCTGGCCACTATGTTTATGTGAATAAAGTTATGCTCATGCCTTTGCGCACAGCTTGGGGCTGCTTTTATCTGCAATGGTGAAGGTGAGTAACTGTCACAGGCTAAGTGTAAAGTGTTTAACCTTCAAGTACATTTTAAATACTCTAACTGAAAAAACTGGCAATGTTGAAAGGAATGTATATGTTAATGAGCTTGATTTAACCACTTTGTTATATGTATATATGCATGCATATATATATATAAAATCTCAAAATATGTTGTATACTATAACGAGGTATAATTTTATCTGTCTATTCAAAGTAAAACAAAAATTATATAAATTTTAATAAATTTCACATCTGGCTCTTTGCAGAATTGTCTTTTCCCTGATTTATAACTCAAGGTTGATGAGTCACTAGCTTTTGACTTTTTAAAATCAGCAAAACTCATTTTTCAAACAAAATCTTATGTAAAAGTCTCATAGACAAAACAAACAACAAAGTTTATGTGGTCAAAGAAGTATTTGGGATTGAAGAAATGCATCTAATTTGGCTCTTTGTCTCTTTTAAGATGCTGGGAAGGGCAAGTACGACGGGGTTGCCACTTGATAAGAATATCTGCAAGGTCTGTCATGACACTGCAACTCCCCGAAAGCTCCTGATTTAAAAAAAAAATGCATTGAAGAAGTAGAATCCAGTGATAGGTTAATCTCATTTCTAATCTCTGGTTTTCAGGCTGTAGGAAGGTTTCATTTGTGTCCAAGTCAATTGTAATTTGTAGAACTGTTAGGACTGTGGTGACTCCAAAACATGATGTATACTGTGTGGCAAGTCCCAAGAGTCTTTGTGTTTTTTGGGAAACTTTTGTATACTGATAAAAGAGAAATTGAAGCTACAGTTTTAAAACAGACCCCAGGGCTAGAATGTATCAAAGCATCATGTCTCAATGGATACATGCAAGTTTTTTGTTTTAAAGCATAGAGTGATGAGTAAATTGTTTATTTCCATACTCTCTGAGCCAGCTTTTCTGATGACTGAGGGAGCAAAAGAATTGGATGTGGTCTAACAGCATAATAAAATACAATTCAGTTAGTGTTTATGGAGTGCCCACAGGGTGTAGGCTATTGTGTTAGACAAGATAAAAACCTCTGCAATGCTCATGTGCTCTGTAGTGAATTTCTAAGAATTGCTTTGCCTTCCTGAATGCTTGGAAACTCTCAGCTCATTGAAGAAAGTGCCTAGTGAATGGTCTATCCCTACCTCTTGACTTTTTAGTGCATGTAGGAGCAGAGGTGGTAGTGAGATGGAATATAGATAAAGGAAAGGCATTGATAGCAATTGACTCTTCTTTGAATACTGTGCACCACACTCTTCCTAAAATTTTCTCTATAATTCCTCATGACAACTTAGGGTCAGGTCTATACTTTCAAAGGTACACAATTACATGGAAGAATAGGATTCTAAGTCATGTTGCTGAAATATATCAAATTGTACTATTGAGTAATTCATTCAAATACTCAAAACACCTGATACTTAGTCATGCAAATACCCATATGAATAAGGACATCTAAAACTCCAGAATCATGAGTATAATCAAAATACACAGGGCCACAAGTGATCTGTATATTGTGGGGAGCAACTTTTGTTTGAATAGGGAGTTATCTTAGAAAGGAATTGAGTGCAATACTATATTCTTCTAAAACCAAGGATTAGCAAACATATTCCTTCCTTCCTTTTTTCCTTCGTTCCTTCCTTCCTTCATTCCTTCCTTCATTCCTTCCATTTTTCCTTCCTTCCTTCCTTCTTTCCTTACTTTCTTCCTTCCTTTCTTCCTCTTCTTCCTTATCTTCCTTCTTTTGTTTGCCAGTACTGGAGATTGAAGCCAGGGCCTCATACATACAGGCCAACACTCTACCATCGAAGTATTGTCTTAACCATTATTACATTATCTGTAAGAATTGGATGGTTAATTGTTTTAGGCTTTGCAGCCTGTGCAACCACAATTCTGCCATTTTCGTGCATGGCAACAATAGATTAATTCCAGTGAAACTATCCCTGGGGTTAGGGATGTAGGCCAGTTGGTAGAGTGCTTGCTTTGCATGCCTACAGCCTTTGGCTTGGTTCCTAGCACCGCAAATAACTAGTATGTCTATAATCCCAGAATTCAGGAGGTGGAGGCAGAAGGATCAGGAAATTTGTCTTGTCTTAAAAATTAAAACAAATAAACAAACACAAATCAAACCAACCAACCAAACAAACAAAAACAGACTTTTTTTCTGAACAGAATTTAATATGTCATTATATTTTCTAGATTTTATTTTAATTGTTCACCAGTGTTAAAAACATGTGCTTCTGGGCTATCCCCAAATGGAAGTCAGGTTAGATTGGCCTGTCTTTAGTGTCTAGTCCTTTGTTTTTCAGCCCCATGCTTTAGGTCTGTGATCTCAAAATACTGCATAAAGGTCAACTGAAAAAGGGTTCCTGGGTGTGACTTCCAAAGTTTCTAATTTAGAAAGTCGAGGGTGAGGTGCAGAATTCGCATATTTTAGTAGCACCATGGATGATTCTTTGCCTACATCGATTAGGGTTCCAAGTGGAAATATAAAGCTCACAAAAATTAAGAAGTCTCACAGAGTTGCATTTATGTGAACATTAATGGTTTGGATAATTAGAGTGTGGGTCAGGGACAGGCCAGCCATAAGACAATGTAGGAAATCTAGTGCCATCAGCTGAAGATCTCTTACTGCTGGACCAGAAGGAACATGGGGTGGAGGAGTCATCAGAATTTGGGGAGAGAGAATTGTTGGAGAATGTCACTGGAAGATCATGTTGCTGTGATGGTGAGGGATCCTTCAATCCAAGGTGACTTTTGCAATCATGGACTGGGGTGAGGTTAAAGGGGTAGACAAGATAACTTGAAGAGAAGCATAGGCAGGCAAGCATTTTAGATAAAATGACCCTAATTCATCTTCTTATCCCTTGAATAGTGCTTCCACATTTCAGTCTCCGTTATTGTCCATGACTCCAAGCAGTAATGCTAGATATTACCTGACTCTCTATCATTGCTGGCAATGAACATTTTGAGGTGCAATGTTATCACATGTTTGATGAGTACATGGGGTTCCAGAGGGCAGAGGGAATTTTTTTTTTATGTTTGTATCTGTTTGGTGTATTAGAAAGAAAGACAGCAATTTTCTTCCTTAATTCTTTTATTGTCCCAGTCAATGCCCACATACAGGACCATACAATTCAATTTAGCCCAAGAAGAAGGGAGTGCATGATAAATATAAGTGAAGAGCTGAGAGCTAAATCTCTTGAATTTATTTTGATTCCTAAGGGTTGGAAAGACTCAAAGACAAGAGCAAAGAGAACAGTTCTTTGAGAAGGCGCCACTGTGGTGAAAAATCTTTACATATCCATTTGGCTTTTGCTATTTGCATAATAACCATCCATTTATTTTCCCATTTGTCTAAATTTACACATTCATATGGTTTACTTTATACATGAGAAGTGATCATTCCCTCTTACCCCCCATCAGTATGAAGCAATGGAGAAAATCTGTTTGCCAAATGAAAAATGTAGGAGTTTCTCAAAAGGAACACTAATGAATTGGTGGTAGTTCAGGAGGAAAACAGAGAATGGCAATAATTTTCAAATTAGTTCGATTCCTTCTTTGTTCTCCAGAAGACTTTGAATGGATTGTCTTAACCCCAAGCCAGAGAGTCCACTCTCCTCCCTAATGTCCTGATTATGCAGTAAGTTCTTGCTTTGTTGATGCATCTGTTCTTCTAGACTTATGTTTGGAGGAAAAGCCACTTCCCTGGGAATGTTGAGTCAAATCTGTGAGTTTCAAAGGACATTCATAGGCAAGGTTGTAGAATCCAGTTTTTCAAAGACCCTTTCTTCTCTTATTTGTCTCACTGACAAACAGGGTGAGAGAAATTATTAGGCATTCTGCCCTTGGATATTCTTAGATAATACGATAAAATATATAACCAGCATTTTCAGTGAAGTAGGAAAAAGCCCAAAGAAACTAACTGATCACTCACCAGAACAGCTAATTACACAAAAATAAATTTCCACTTTCTTCTTTGATGAAGCTTCTCTGGTTCTATTTGATTAATTACAGTATATAAATTGAAGCGAGCTCTCAGAGGTGGGAAGCCACTAGGAATGCTGTTTTGAAAGGTTCAGTGAATTCTATCATTGCTGAACTCATGGATGGCCATGTAATCACAGACTCCTTTTATTCACCAGCGTAGAGAGGCATGGCATCACAACCCTTAGGAAGTTTCTAAACTGTTTATTTTAAAACACATATCAAAGAACAAATGTCCTTACTGAAGATGTCTTTAAAATCAAAGACCTGACTCACAGTTCCTGGCTCAGCTTAAAGAATACCCTTTGCCTTATTTTCCCAAGTTTGGTTACCTTCTTATTATGACAATTAGCATGTCTTCTTGCATTTCCAGGATTGATTTTGTTGCCTGTAATATGGTGCTTCCTCATCCTATTTTGTAATTCTCCTCTAATTTGTTCTGTAAATGGTGGTTAAAATGTAAGTTTCTTCTATGATTTCGTGATTTAATCATCTTATAAGTGTAATTGCCCCTTGAGTGGAGGAATGGGATAAGGGCAGATGTGCAAGTTGTGGGAGAGGGTTACTGAGATGGTTCTCTTACCTCTAGCATCTTTTTCTTTTGTAAATGGATTTGAAAGATAGCTGATGAGATGGAGAAGGGACAGAAGACATGCCCACAACTTGTCTCAGCTGCTTCTTTCATAGAACATCGTTTCAGTGAATGATTCTGGAATCACACCAAACCAAAGGAAAGAAAAAAAAAATGGAATAGACTTGAGAGTCTTCTATTCTGTTCTTCACTTTGTGCTCCTCTTTTCAAACACATTTTAAAACTGATCGCCTTGGAAACCAAAGGAAGTGGAAGGAAAACCTATGGTATCTAGAGTAACATCACGGAAGGGGACATGGGTCTGCTGGGAGGTATACAGCGCCTTCTCTTCTAGGGGGAACCAGAGAGAGACCAGGAGGTCCTAGCAATCCTAGGGGATTGTTACTATGCAAGAATTTGTCCCAGTCATTTCAGACCTCCACTTTTTCAAGGAAATAGGGAAATACAGATTTTATGTGAAGTTTTGTAATGTCTTTAAAATTTAAGATCAATTCAGTTAAAGTCAAAATATTGCAAGGGGTGATGGTTCACACATGCAGGCCACATTGAGACTGCAAGGCACCACTGTGCAGCCTCTGACAGATTGTCTTCTCTTGGTGAGATGCTGGCTCTAGGGACTCTGGTAGTATGGAAAAAGAAACTGCTGTTCATGTGCTTTGGTTTTAGTATAAGGAGCTAATGAAACTGACACAAATTCACAAGGACATGCAGTGGCATGAAAGAGACCAAATGTCATTGGCTGCCTGAGCAAAGAGTAGATGAATATATTCTTTCCATTTCTCTCTTTGCTAAGGCAGCCAATGACATTTGGTCTCTTTCATGCCACTGCATGTCCTTGTGAATTTGTGTCAGTTTCATTAGCTCATGGAAATTTTTCTTGATTTAACACGGAGCTTTAATTCACACACTTTTAGTTTTATAGAGGATTCGGTCAAATACATTTCCATTTCCATTAGCCTTTATATTTAAGGTATAAGTCTTTAATCATATACTTGTTGATAACCTTTTTTTTGATTATTATTGTACATGCATACATACATACATACATACATACATACATACATACATACATGTGTAGAGTGAAGATGCATAGTATGAATGGAAAGAAAGGTACCTGGGAGAAGTTGGAGGGAGGAAAGTGAAGATGGAAAGTAATGTCATTCTATTTCAATAAAAATACTTAACAATAAATAGATAAGTTTTATAGATATATGTATGTATGTATGTGTGTCTGTGTGCTTGTTCTTGAATGCTGTTTATGGTCTTGGTTAGCACAGTTATTAGCTACAGCTTACCTTGTTTGATTTTGAGAGGAAAGACAATCCATACACATTCAGGTTAATAAGAAAGGCAGGGTAGAGTGGTAACAAATACCAGCTTGTTGATGAAAAATTGAAACATGAATGGCTAAGGGGCTGGTTTTGAATTAAGAAAGACAAGGGATTAAATCACACATTTATTTACTTACAGAATGTTCTGAATCTTGGTACCTCACTTTAAAGACAGGGTCACATGTAGCCAGGCTGGCTTCCAACTCAGAGAAGCCTTCTGATTTTTTTTCCTTCCACTGCCAAAGTGTTGGGATTCTATGTACCATGCTCAACTTGTGTGCTGCTGTAGTACTAGGGAGTTGAACCCAAGGCTTCATGCTTGCTAAGGAAGATTTTTAACAACTGAGCTACATCTCTGGTCTGGTTTGTAACGTCCTTTTGAAGTTCATAAGTATCATTCAGAGTGCTAAAAGCATGACTTGTGTGGTTTTTAGAGACACTAGACAAACAGAAGATTGATGAGTTATTATTGGAGATGGAGTCTCTGTTTCAGGAGCAACTAGTAACATGGGAAAGTCTTAAAGGCATGCTAGCAATTTGGAGTTTGTTGTTGTTCTTGGAATGATCCATGAAAGCATTTTAGCAGGGACACCTCTGGAGAATTTTAGGAGAAATGCTTTATCAGCAGTGTCTGGGATTGAACATATGTGGATAGCTGTTACAGTAATCCACCAAGAGGCGATAGTCTGGATTAGATTCAGACTATGTAAATGGAAAGGGAAAGATGTCTTCAAAGGTATCATAAGACATGACTTTCAAGTGAAGAAGGTCAGTGTGTAATTCTTGTGTCTGTGGAGGAGCTAATCTAAGAATCTTAGGATACCTTTAAGGCTAATGCATAGTTCGTGAAGAAGAAGAATTAAAGATTGGAGGCCTAAGTACTAGAACTGAGCAATGTCTACCATAGATAATGATTTCTTCCTACACTAGAGGAAAAACTGCAAATTTGAAGAAGAAATGGGGTATTCTAATAGCAAGTTCTTATTTGAATAACTCAACGTGCTTATATCTGTATTTCTTTTACCTTGTGGATATGATAATACATAGTTTACTCTTCTAAGAAGGAAGTATCATCCCTCCTTGTCACCTTTTGCTTGTTATGTCACCTTAGAGACCTTCTTTTTTGATTGCTTGATTAGCCACCTGCTTTTTTTTTTTGGTTGGAGTTATGCTGATGAACAAGATTAGGGGCACCACAAGCTGGTGTATGGTGATTCATTTCCTTGCCTCTGTTATGAGTTTCTAGAATCTGCAAGGAATTGAAACCTATTTCAATTTCTTCCTCAGTAGTTGTATTATATTCAATTTACTAAACATAAGACTTAACTTAAGAACAGAGATCAATGCTGTATTTTCTTGATAATATTTTCTATTATACTTGTAATGCTTTCTAATGAAATATTAAATTGTAAATATGTTTTCACTAGAATATATATGTATATATACATATATGTTTATATATACATATATGCACACACATATGCATATATATGCATATGCGTGTGTGTATGTATATACTTTCCCAAATAGAAGCATGTCTTTATCATCTTGGTTATCTCTTGCCATATTTTAGAGAAATTGTTGTAAGGTGAGAGGTCAACATTTGAAAAGAATTGATTCATGCCTTCCTAGATATTTAATGTTGTGATTTACATTAGCTAATTGACATGTTTGTTCATTCATTGACTCTTTTCCTTGGCCACATTAACTACTGCTAGGTCAGGCCACATCTTTTTCTGGCTTCCTTCCACATGAATTCATCACTACTACTCTGTTGATAGTTTAGGAAACAGGCCATCTACATCCACTTATCTCTTCTGTATCTTCTCGTCTTTCTAATTTCCTGTTTCTTTCACTGGTTTAAATCCATTTTTTTTTTTGGTTGATTTGATTTCCTTTTTAGTTACTTGGACCTGTTTTTTATTCTCTTTCTTTCCTCTTTGTTGTGACACCTTCCTTAGACCTCTGTCCTGTGTGGTTTCAAGATTGCACAAGAGCTCGAGGAGGGTAGAGGTGTCTTCTTGACTCCATAGCCTGGGCTAGCTCAGTGTTTTACACACACATAGATGATAGATGAAACACACACATGTTCTTTTGAAGTATAAGACTGTTAGATCCTGGTATACATACTTAAATAAATTTTGACCTTGTTTCCACCAACCTAAATTCTAATACAGAAACAACCAGTCAGCACAACGGTTGTATAAAGGTTAGAACTGTTCTAGAGAGTTTCGTGGTTGGGATTTCTCAAAGGCTTCTTGGAAGGAGTTAGCACTTTCTGAGTTTTAAGGGACAAATAGATGTAACTATTATCGAAAGTAATGAGATTCAACCTTAAGTTTTATGATGAGGTGATAATAAAAGAGGATGTGGCTAACAGAATTATTAGGGGGACAGATTATGTAAATTATGTAAATTGTAAATGACTGACTGAAAGTTAGATGGTGTTGGAGGAGATCAAGTGTGGTTCTCAAATTTCTGCCTTGGATGACTAAGAAGGTGGCACCTGGTTGGCTGATGTAAAAATTCATGAAAAAGTAATAACACTAGAAGAGAGATAAAGATCATATCAAATAATCTTCACTCTCAGAACCTCGCTCCTCTGCAATTATTCTTTGTCTTACTTAATTATTAGGGACACACTTCTGTTTCTTGATAGAAACATGTGGTCATATATTTGTGGATTTCTCCTCAGGCAGATGATATTGTACTGGAAGAGAATGGAGATGAGGCACCTCAGTATTATTAAAGGCCTTCCTTACCTCTGTTGTCAGCCACATTCACTAGCCAGCTGCAGCTCCTGAGTGTGTCTCAACAGCAGAGACCCCACTGTGCCTGTATCTGGTGACTGAGTCAGGTGGGAAAAACTGACAGACAAAAAGAAGCCTAATGCCCACTGTCCTGCTAGAGGTGTTGTGGGATTTCTGACACAGCTCATATGCTCTCCTTCTGTAATGGTTAATTTTGATTGTCAATTTGAGTGGATTAAGGAACACATAAAGAATTAGTGACATACAACTTTGGGTGTCCCTGTGAAGAAATTTCCTGAGATCAACTGAAGGGAAGAGATCTACTCTGAAGTTGGGTGGCACCATGCTGTGGGTAAGGGTCCCAGCGTCAATAAAGAAAAGAAAAGGAAAAAGCAACCTGAATGCTAACATTGTCATTCCCTTTACTTCCAGTTCTACTGGGATGTAAACAAGCAGCCACCACAGTTGTCCTGGAGGCTTGTCAGCCACTGTGCTTTCTCCACAGCATACCCTCTCTCTGAACAAAATAAACCCCTCCTCTCTTAAGTTGCTCCCAGTCTTACATTTGGTAATAGCAAGGAAAAAGGTAAGTGATATACCTTCCCTTTGCAATTGTGATGACTAAGGCCATTCTGTGTTTTCACACCATACTGTCTTCCAACCTATATACAGACAGAATGATGGAGATCTCTCCCAGTATCCCTGGGACAGTACCTCCTCCTTTCTCTGTTTCTGCAATGCTTTAAGTGTCCTCTAAACATCTCTGTATTAAATAAAATGTTAGTGGTGCTTTCTGGAGATGGAGGAGTATCTGGAAGGTAGAGACTTATGGGATAGTCTTTGGTTGTTAATGTCATACTTTTGAAAAGGCTATGGGATCCTCGAACCTTTCTGCTTCTCTTTGCTTCCTAGTTGAATAGGTACAGAGTTTTTCTATCCCTTCCTGCTGTACTGTTCCGTGTTAGTAAAGGTCAAATGTAATGAGGACATTCAGTAATAGATTAAGACCTTTAGAACAGTGAGCCAAAATAAGCCTCCTATCTGAAAAGCTAATTATCTCAGGTAATTTGTTAGAATGATTAACACAGGGTCTTTGAAGAAAGGAATTTGGAGAGAATATCCTAGAATGCAGTGGAGTAAATGGCCACAGTTAGAGTCTACTTGCTAAAAGCTTAATAGGATGAGGTAAGGTTGCCTTGGTTTGGGAAGAAACAAAATTGAGAAGGCAAGTGCATAATTAATTTTACAATTGTATTAAAGATACTTCCAATTTCCAAGAGGGTTTCAGTGTAAAACTAACATATTACTGTAGTTGTTCTAAATAAAAGCGTACATTAAATAAAGAATTTCAAAGAAATCATGGGAAAGTTTGAAGCAACTCTGGTAGTTGTGAATGGGAACCCTTTAATCTCTTATTAAATGAGTTCAATGTGATAATAATATAATGACACCTTGCATTTAGATTGTATATTTACTTTCCCCTAAGACTTTCCTGAGCCACTTTCATGCATTGTCATTTCTTTACTCTCACCCCTGACTTTCCTCAAGTGGGAAAAGGAAGAATAAAGATAATTGAATCTTTAATAGCTAATGTCCCATTTTTTAAATTCAACTGTCTCCTCAATCCACCTGTATTATAGTACTGAAATAGTACTAAAATGATTTCTACTTCCTGTCTTTTGACAGCCTTGGGGATAGGTTGTTAGAATGACAAATGAAACAACTTATATGAATAGAGCAATGAAGGGTTGTGAGGATAAAGGTTCATTCTACTGGAGACTGAGTAAACTACAAGAATAATCTACCTCTTGAGCATCAAAAATTGATTTAATTTCCCAAGCTTTTCTAATCATTGAAAAGCTATTCTCTTTGATATTTGGGTATCTTAGTAATGTGCTCTGCATGGACTCTGCAAATTATCTTTATATACAGTGCCTTCTTTGTCTTCCACCATGATCCTGGGTGGAACACTCCTTCCTCTTTATTTCATGAAGACTACCACTCTGGCTTGAAGGGGCTGGGTAAGAGTTCCAAGGTCATACACCTAAAAGGGATCCTTGCTAGGATTTGGATCCAAACTCTATTGGCTCCAAAGATGGAACTTATTACTATGGTGTTTATAAAATCCCTTACTCGGAGTTCTGTTGTCTGCAGCTGCTTTGCTGACTCCACAGCTAAAACAATGGAACATATGTATGTCAATGTGTGTGTGTGTGTGTGTGTGTGTGTGTGTGTGTACAGGGGTTCTATTGAAATTGTCCTTTAGAGACCAGCCTTATAAATATATTTGAAACAAAACAACTTCACAAATAAAGCCTCTGGCTCCTACCAGTTATTACATCTGCCTTCACTCCCCCTTGATAGAATCCTCTAGTGCAACTCAAGGAAGAATATTTGACATCCTCAGGGATGACACAGAAATATAAAGGGATAATAAACAATAAACATTGCACAACTATGCTAATTGGTGCCCCATAGGGACAGCAACAGGAAAATCTTAGAGTTTGCCAAATTGAAAAAAAAAAAAAAAAACTAAACTGGTAAGGCAGAAATGTTAATTCAGACTTCCAGATGATAAAAGACTTGTTACAGACAATGGGAATTGGAAAAATTAAAAGCTGTACTCAGCCAAATCCCTCAAATATATTCAAGCAACTAATTCCTGCAGAGATAGATGGATATGTCAGTTTCTTCAGTTTAATGAAGACAATTAGACTTTGCACATTCACTCTCTTCTTTTTGTGTTCAAGTCCTTTCATCACTAATGGTGATGAAGCAACTCTCAGAGGGACAAATAATTACTCTGCAATCAGGGCAGGAAGTGTGCTCCAAAAGGACAGTGTATATAGATCAGGCTTTGGGTTTCAGTACATCTTCTCTTAGTCCCCCACGGGAGGGACAGAAGCACACATAGAATAGCTGACCCTGTTTTTGGAATCACACTAGCCCATTATTAGTACATGTTTGTTCAGTATTGTTATCCTTGGAGCACATCTTCCCTAAATTACTACCTTCTCCATTTGATACTAAGTAGAACAATGTACAATTAGCCACATTTCTTCATGGAGAACTTTTCTTCAAAGAAAACATGATAAACTTTGGTAGCGTGGTACCCTTACAAATAATGCTTGATTGAAACAGCATAATTTAGTAATTTGTTTATCAGCTTCAATGATCCTAGTCAACTCTGAATATGTCAACATCCATTTGTTTTGTGAGTATATTGGGGTCAAAATCAGCGCCTTATTCATGGGGATATTTATCTATAACCACAAATGCATCGAAGTCTGCATTTGATATTGCTGCATGTTAATCTACAAGGAGGAGTTTCCTCCCCAATTAACTTGCTTTTATATTCTCCTTGGGAGATATGCTACCTTGCATTGTTCTGATAGAATTACTTTTGTTTATTTCAGTATCTTTTACCAGATTTTACACAAGTAAGGGATGAGGTGTGGGGGGAGGGAGAAGGGACATTTTTTTTTTTGGTAAGTTTCTCTCTTCACATATCTCATTAATCAATAACTGTTTTTAAGTTTTGTACTCTGATGAGGTAAGTTTTCAATAAGTATCTACTAGATGATTTATCAGCTTTGTATATTTGGAAGTAGCATTACAAGAAGAGTTTAATTCCAAAAGTTTGAGCTATAAAATGGATACAAATGAAAGAGACAACTGGAGTTTTTGAAGAATGCCAAAAGTCAGTCAAGGGCTCCTGACCATCCCAAGGGATAATGAGCATTTCAGTTAGACAGGAGAAGGAGAAAGCTTAGTGGTACAGATGAGGAAACGGCACTTAGCACTGGTGGGTCCAGAGAACAGGTACTGCCCTGAGGGTGACCTTTTCTTTCACACATCTCACCTGTCACCTCATGTATTTCAAACTTGAACAGTTTCCATTTCTTCCTGCACTGGTTTTACATTATCTTTCTGTCTGTAATGATATTGCATTACTTTTAGTCTGTTAAAAAGTGCCCCATTTCCAGGATGTGCTTTGGGTATAATGCACTTTCCATCTCAGCATTTCTGTGGTTTTGTCTTTCGCTTGGAACTGAAAATAGTGTGGTGGTCCTAATTACTCTTCTCTTTTGCTGTGATAAAACATCATGCCCAAGGCAAGTTATACAGAAAGCATTTAATTTATGGTTTCAGGGGTTAGAGTCTGTGATAGCACAGCACAGCAATGGCATAGTGGCAGGTATAGCTGAGAGCTCATGTCTTGATCCACAAATTGGAGGCAGAGACACTGGGAATGGCATACACTGTTTGGAACTTCAAGGTCCACCCCCAGTGACATACCTTCTCTAGCGAGGGCATACCTACTAACCATTTCAACATAGTTCCATCAATGAAAGTCCAAATATTCAAATATATGAGTCTATGGGACCATTCTCTTTCAAAACACAATAGTTTAAAGACAATGTTTTATAGGACTGAAATGATAGCTCAGTGAATAAAAGTGAATGCTGGTCTTGAAGAGAAATTATGATTCCCAGAACCCACATTCAGCAGCTTAAACCACCTACATCCATCTCCAGCTGCAGGGGATTTTATTTCACACACGCACACACACAAACACTCACACACACACACACACACACACACACACACACGAGTGTGTGTGTGCACATGCAAGCACTCGCATTCATACATGCCTTTAAAATAATGCTTTAAAAGGATAGTGTTTGACAGATTAGAATGAACAGATAACAGATTTTGTTTTCATTCCTTATTAGAGTAATTACATTTTCTCCCATCATCCTTTCTGCTTCAAAGTGACTTTGGGGTGGCTCCATTGGTAAGCAGTAGAGGAAGAAAATCCTGAGTATAGCCAGGCTTTCCTGATTGATTATTTCATACTTGTGAAACAATTTTCTGTACCAATTATGTCTTTGCAGATGACAGAAATCATTTAGTCTAATGACCATAATAATTAATTTTCATTATGAAGCAGATTGGTTAATGATGCTGAAGCCTACATTTCATTATGGAACTAAAACACAATATTCATCCACACTCCCAGAATATAACTTTCAAGTTTGTTCAACTAAGTGGCAAATGTTACAATTTCCTCTCTCTCTCTCTCTCTCTCTCTCTCTCTCTCTCTCAACTTTTATTCTTCATTCACAAATTACTATAGACTCATCCAAGGCAGAGTTGGAATGAGTGTGAAAAGTAGTGTAGCTATGAATGGTTTGCTTCGTTGAAATGAGATGAAATTCTCAAAATGTAGTTAGCAACAGCATTGAGAACTTGTTAGAAATGAGGGTTTGGGGGTCTTACTCTCTGCTTACTAAACCAGAATCCCTAAGATGGAGTACAACCATCTGGGTTTGAGAGAGTTCCAGATATTTCTGATACAAGTTAAAAATTGGGAACCACTTGTCCAGACAATAAAATAGAGGCCACTGATCCCCAAAGGTTTCAACTAAAAAAATTCAAGAACAATTTGTGATAAGCATTACTTACTTTATTTAGTGATAAGAAAGGCAGAATTGGTGCTCATGTTCTAGGATTCAGAGGCATGTAGCAAAGAAAAAAGAAGTCTACATCTAGTGTGAAATTATGTGCCCTGAAGATAGGTAAGTAGAAGTTATGAGGTGAACAGAATACTGTTGAAAGATAAGGTCCCACCATTTTACATAGCCCATCATAATTTTTTTTTTATGGATGAGCAACATTTAAATGATATGAAAAAAAAAGCTAAAAACCAAAAATGAAGCAGATATCTGAGGCCATGGTGTGAAAGCATTTTAGGCTGACAGAATTAAATATGGATATGAGAGGTAAGCTGATAAACAGGAAAGTAAGGTACTTGGAGAGTGTCACAGAACTTATCATGGAATCTACATTTGCTTCACCGATGTTGCTCTGATTTCCTGTTATTAGATTCATCCACAGGATAGCTATCAGAAAAGACCTGGGTCTACTTACTGTCAAGACCTGTGGCCTCTGTGCACTCAGTTGTAATGTCACTCTAGCGTAACTCTTCCTGGACTTGGGTTGGAACTGACCAGCTGTGTGGTTGCTGTTTTGGGAATATGACTGATATGACCATATTTTATAAAAATGACAGTTATGTAACTTCTCATGCTGTTCCAAGGGAGAGACAGAGCTTCCTTTCTTATGCTGCTGTCTGTCCTTGATGATGTCATTTTGCAACTGCAGTTGATTGGATACTTGCCATGTTCTGAAGTCTTAGCTAAGTAAATTAAGCACATTTCATTCTTTCAAAACGAATTTTTTTTAAGAAAAAAATTCATCTGGATTATATTAGTACATGAGTTTAAGGCAGGCCTGGTGGTATACGCCTAGAGTCCTAGTTACTCTGGAAGCTGAGGCAGGAGGGTTTCAGGTTCAAGACTACCCTGGAGTAAAGATGAGTTCAAGGCCAGGTCAAGAAAATTAATGGGACCTGGTCTGGAAGTAACAAGTAAAATGACAGATAGGATTGTAGCTAGATGGTAGAAATCTTGCTAAGAGAACAGGAGGTTCTGGGTTCTATCAACAACAGTGGGCCGGGGGTGAGAAGTGAGATCCACAAGGGAATTCAGTTACTCGTATTTCTATTCTGGGGTCCCACTGAAGTAATGGTTAGATCACACTAGGCAAACTAAATTTCTATTCAATGATGAATGCAAAATGAAGACATGAAGTCCCTCTGTAAGCTATATAGCTCAGGGGCTTCTTAACAATCCTGATAAGAAAACTGGGATTGGAGTCCAGTCTAAGTAGTTTTGGGGTTGCAATCACTGTGATGCATTGAGAGTTGACTTGGAATAGAATGAGGAAGAAAGATGGAAGGGTGAAGGATGAGCCTAAGAGGAAGGGTGAAAAGGAATCTCTGGACTTAAACTACTGTTGAAAAACAGTGGGCAGTAGGTCAGATCACAGTCACCACTTTGGAAGATCAGGCAGGAAGCTCAACACTGAAAACTGTAATAGAATGACCCCCATGTTAGCATTAGACAGTTTTGCCTACTCCAGAACTCCAGCTTTTCTAATTGTTTATATACACTGTCCAAACACAATATGCTGCTTTGAATGAGCCATCTTTCATTCGTCTCCTCTCCCTTCTCCCCTCTTCTTTCCTTCCTTCCTTCCCAAATCCTCCCTTTCTTCCCCCTTTTCTTAGTTCACATTTCCCTTTCTACACTCCATTGATTTCCCTTTCCCTTTGATTTCTACTCTTTTGTCTTGACTCATTCTCTATTGTCTTATTTAAAGTTTATTTATGCTTCATATTTCCATGCACATGATTATAGCTTTAAATCTTTTTGGTGGTTTTTTAATTGAAAAAATTTTGTTATGTAAATTTCACATCATACACCTGTTCCCTCTCATCTCTCACCTCCCCTCAAAGACACCTTCCACCATTGCAATCTGTCCCAGCATAAAAAATAAAATCCCATTGTGAAAGCTACAATGTGTCTCAGTGTATCCCACAATATTCCCTGTTGTCCACACATTCTGCTTGCAAATGTTCATTAAAATGACTCCGTGGTGTGGTACGAGGCCTCTTGTTTCCTCTACTTTGTTAATACTGGAACCTAACTGGAACTTCTCTCAGATATGCTGTAACTGTCCTGTGTCATGGGGATCCTATAGTTTTGGGTTGTGGACTGGCCTCTTCTTACACTCCAGTAGTTCATCCATGGGGTAGATGTTGGGGTAGGCCAACTCAAAGCCCTGGTTCTGACTCTCAACCCCAACTTGCAGGGCCAGTTCTACTATGGAAAGGTGCAGGGCCTGATCTCCTGAGTTCTACAGCATGTGAGGGGCAGGAACACCTCTCCTGCTCTTGTGACCCCATCTGGGCCAGATCTCCTGTAGGCCAATAATGGTGAGGGCAAAAGGGAGGGGAGGGGATCTCTCCCTAGACAACATCACCACATAATAGACAGAAGGAAGAGTTGGCTCTCCCCTGCTCACTCTACAGGGCTGGCTTACCCACAAGCCCTATATCCAGGACCAGCTATAGTGTGTTACCCAGGCAAGGTGAAGGACCTATTCTCCCGAGTGCTGCAGCATGTGAAGGGCAGGAGCAGCTCTCCTGCTCTTGTGACCTTATCTGTGCCAGATTCCCTGTTGGCCAATGGAGGTGAGGGTAAAAGGGAGAGGAGATCTCTCTCTAGCCAACACCACCACATAGCAGACAAAAGGCAGGGCTGGCTCTCCCACACTCACTCCCTCAGGGCTGGCTCACCTACAGCCCGCATATCCAGGACCAGCTGTAATGTGCTACCCAGGCAAGATGCAGGGCCTATTCTCCCAAGTGCTGCAGCATGTGAGGGGCAGGGACAGCTCTCCTGCTCTTGTGATCCCAACTGGGCCAGATCTCACCCCAGGGCTGGGTCTCCACAACCCCCACATCCAGGGCTAGGCAGAGTTCTTCTAGTTTCTGGCTTGTTTCCTGTCCTGGGAGCCCATCTGGTGTTTGCCTGATACTGGCCTGGTAATCATCACAAGCTACCTCATGGAGCCAATATTGTGTTGGTATCCAGCTTCCTTTTATCCCAGGAATGTTGGACTACTATTCATTCAGATGTTCATAGGTCAGAACACCGAATGTAAATATAGCCTTTCTCCTCTCTGCCACATACTAATTCACATGTGACAAAGCAGCCACATCTGCAATGCCTCTAGGGGCAGGTTTTAACATTTATTTATTTATTCAAGTTACATCTAGATCACAGCCCCCTCCCTCCACACTTCCTGTTCCCACCCTCCCACTTTCTTCCCTCTCTTTCTCCTCTGTTTCTCCTTGAGTAAGGGGGGGTCCCAATGATATCAAGCCCCCTCAGTTACATGCTGACTAAGAACTTCCTTTTGCACTGGTGCCCAACATGGCAGCCCAACTACAGTAAGGTGTTGCACTAACAGGCACCATAGCCCAAGACAGACACTGTCTTCCCCCTCCTACTTGCTAAGGGTTCTATATGAAGGCCAAGTTGCCTATCATCTATATATGTATAGGGAGGCCTAGGTCTGGTCTACATAGGCTTTTTTTTCTTTTTTGGTTAGTGTTTCAGTTTCTGTAATCTTCCTGTGGCCTAGATTAGTTGGTTCTGTTGATCTTCATGTGATGTTCTTGTCCCCTCCAGATATCTCTATTTCTCCTCCCTCTCTTGTACAGGACTCTCAGAGCTCCACCTAATGTTTGACTGTGTGTCTCTGCATCTGTTTTGATCCTCTTCTAGGTGGAGCTTCTTGAAGGAGAGTTTGTGCTAGGTTCCTGTTCCTTTGGGTCTGTTTATTGTAGGATAGTTTTCCTGTACTAAATGGCTAAAATCTATTTATAAGTGAGTACATGCCATGTGCATCTTTCTGGGTCTGTGTTAGCTCACTCAGGATGAGCTCTTCTAGTTCCATCCATTTATCTGACAATTGCATGATTTTCTTTTTTTTCTGATAGCTGAATAGTATTCTATTGTGTAGAGGAACCATGACTTTTTTTTTAATAATTTATTTTTTATTTCTTCAAGTTACATCTCAATCACAATCCCCTCCCTACTCCCCCCTCCAGTCCCACACTTCCACCCTCCTCCCCCTCAACCCCCCATCCTCTTCCCCTTCTTTTTTTTTTGTTAAAGGTATTTTTCCCCCCAACAGCTCTCGCTTTCAGTCTAAAAAATGGTTCTTTTTCTTATAACTATAAATACAATACAAAACAACAGAAATAAATAGGCCACAATTATAAGAGTTATATGGCTTAGCATACATTCCCAATGTCCAGTCCATATGTATTTGGCACCTGACTTTAACATTCTACTATCTAAGCATCTCCATGAGTTTAAAGTTCTATATCTAACTCAGCTTTCATACTAACTTGCCTCATAATTTTTAAAATATCTTCTTAGATCCAGAACACCCTCTTGATTCCTAAACAACTCAAAATTTAACTATGAGACTCTAGCTATAAATTCTTCAACCACCTCAGAGACCTGAGAGGGATAAATATATCTGATTATGTAGGAAGTGCAGGGACTGCAGCTTCCAAAACTAAAAAATGACATACCAGTGGCTGCCTGGACAGTTCCCATTTTCTCTCCATACATTACAGCATCAATTTTCAGCCATTTGGCCCCATTTCTCTGACAGACATTGATTGTAGAGCAGGAATTATGAAGGACTTACCTACCCTGTCTTGGCAGAACTAGGCTGTCGACTTATCTGCTTCCAAGTTTTGTCTTTTTTGGACAGAAGTCTGTCTACAGTTGAAGCAAGGGGTTTTTCTTGCCAAGAGAATGGCGTACCACTGATTCAATCATCTCCCACTGGAGATTCTTCGATGCTCATCTTCTACTTGGAGTAGAATAGGGGGTGCTGTCAGTAGCTGACATGTCTCGATATCAAAAAATCTTAAGTTAAGAAAACATCTTTGAATGCCATATTCTGCAGATCTCTTGAGGTTTTTTGAAGATGCCCTATCTATCTCTTATATTTAGATAAGCAAATATTGCTTGTCTCTTAGCAACTTGATTTCTGAGTAGCTTAGAAAATAACTGTGATAGACTGTCATAGTAACTAAAAAAATGACACGTTTTCATGACTATTAGTTTCCGTTTCTTAATTATCCTAAACAGTTTATGTCAGTTGGTAGTGAGAAGTCAAAACTTGACATTTCATTTTTAAGTATTACTACGAACAATACCTTTAAGAAGCGTTACCCTTAATTTTGTATCAATATACAAAGATCAATACCAATGTGGCCAAATATAATCTTAATTTTGTATCAATATACAAAGATCAATACCGATGTAGCCCTATACAATCTTAATTTTGCATTAATATACTGTGATCAATACCAATTTAGCCAAATATAATATTAATTTTGTATCATTATACAAAGGTATAAGGCTATATTCAATAATCTGTCCTTTTTTCTTGATCTTTCCTATACTATGTGTATGTCCCATTTTTCTCAAGTCTGTTCACTCCTATATAGGAGAGAAAGGAGGATACAGAAAAGAAAAAGGGAGAAGTCCCTGGGTCTAACCTCCAAAACCCATTTAACAAGACCATTTAACAGCTTGTAGTCTTTTCCCCTAAATAACAAAATTTTCTATTACCTATCAAATAACCAAAGTGGGGGGAACACCCTCCCCACCTTCTGGGGATGGGACGTTGTTCTCTTAAAATGACTTCCTGCTGATTTGGGACATAGTAAACCTGTTTGGGGCCCAAATAAGAATGGAAAAATGGTTAAAAATGTTAATAGAATCATTTGATGTTCAGTCCTTTTGTGCTCAGCTATTTAGATGTCCTAAGAAGTTCATAGACAGAAGGTGATCTTCAGAGCTTTACTGAAGATCTGTCTGGAGTAGTCTGTGGAGCTGAACGATCTTAGGGATTTTGAGTTGTTGTGGTTGTAGACTTTTGAGGAAACTGCTATTGAAGAAGTCTGCAAGGCTGGATCATCTGGGCCACTCATCTTCTTTGGTGTCTGATCTGTTTTCTGCTGAGGTTTCCGTTGTCCAGTTGTCCCTGGATTCCTTGAATGGATGCTTTAAATCTCCTGGAAAGATAAGAACAGAGCCCTGCCCTAATCCTAACTCTGGGACAATTACCTTTTTTTGGGGGTGGTCAGGTAATATTTTTCCTGGAGCAAATTTGGTTTTTTTGACAATATATAACGTATTACCTTTCAATCCAGATTAAAGAAGAAATTATTTGATATTTTGGAGATAAACAAACCTTTAGTGTATATATTTTGAGATCTCAAAGGACAATTTGTTTGAATTGCAGCCTGCCTTTTGTAAGTAGCTTTTAAATTTAAATCTTTCCAAATCCTATGTGCCTGTCTCTGCATTCTAAGTTTTGGGATCAAAGACATGTGGTTCCGAACTGATGGGATTAAAGATGTGCTCCTCCACCCCTGGATCAAAGTTTTTCTCTGTTTAGAGCTTGTTTTGTATCAGGTGGCCTTGACCTCTGAGATCTGCCTGTTTCTGTCTCTAGTGTGTTGGGATTAAGGGAGTATTCTTCCCCAATGATGTGACTAAGGGTGTGCACCATCACCACCCTGTTTCTTGTAACTCTAGAATTTATAAGACAACTAACTCTATAGTGATCCTCCTGTCTCTGCTGGAGGTAAAGGCATGGGCTAACACCATGCATTATTTTACCTTAGCTCTAAGTTTTTTCTATACCTCTACAAAAAAAAAAAAAAAAAACAGAGCGAAATGTCTCCAACAAAAGAAAGCAACGCTATTCCGTCCAGCCTGAACCACCTCACCACAACTGAAACACATGAAAACGATGACAATTCTACATTATGGAAAGTGATAAAGTCCCTTCAAGAAGAACTTAAAACTATGAAGGAATTCAAAGAAGCCACAATTTTACAAGTCAAAACAACGAATAACATCATTAAAGAGCTCCAAGCCAAGGTGACCCAGCTTGAACAGGAAAAGGATAAAGCAATGAAAGGTCTCCAGACAAAAACAAGCAAACTGGAGAAGGAAATGTACAAAACGAACACTACCATTCAAGACATGAAAATAGAAATGGAAACAACAAAGAAAACACAATCAGAGTTAAAAGAGGAAATGGGGAATCAAGAGAACAGAACAGGAACTACAGATGTGAGTATGAAAAATAGGATGCAAGAGATGGAAGACAGGATCTCAGGCATGGAAGATTCGATGGAAGAAATCAGTACAACATCCAAAGAAAATGAGAAGGTTAAAAAAAATCTCTCACCCACAACATCCAAGAAATCAAAGACTCAATGAAAAGACGGAACCTAAGAATTACAGGCATAGAGGAAAGAGAAGACTCCCGACTCAATGGTCCAGGAAATATCTTCAACAAAAACATAGAAGAAAACTTCCCAAACCTAAAGAAAGAGATGCCAGTAAAAATCCAAGAGGCTTACAGAACACCAAACAGATTAGACCAGAAAAGAAACTCCTCTTGCCACATAATAATAGAAACTCCAAATGTAGAGAACAAAGAAAGGATATTAAAAGCTGTAAGAGAAAAAGGCCAAGTCACATACAATGGCAGACCCATCAGAATCACACCTGACTTCTCCTCAGAAACTTTAAAAGCTAGAAGGGCCTGGACGGATGTCCTACAAGCCCTGAGAGAACATAGGTGCCCAGCCAGACTACTATATCCAGCAAAACTCTCTATCAACATAGAAGGAGAAAACAAGATATTCCATGACAAAATCAAATTCAAACAATATCTCCTCACAAACCCAGCCCTACAGAAGATCCTAGAAGGAAAATTCCAACACAGAGAAGATAACTGCACCCAAGAAAACAGAGGAAATAGAAACCTCCACAGCAACTAAACAAAAGAGAAACCCAAGACACCCAGCTATACCAAAATAATGGGAAATAACAACCCCCGGTCACTAATATCCATCAACATCAATGGACTCAACTTGCCAATAAAAAGACACAGACTTACAGACTGGATCCGTAAAAAAGACCCATCTTTTTACTGTATACAAGAAACACATCTCACTATTGAAGATAAACACTACCTCAGAGTAAAGGGCTGGGAAAAGGTTTTCCAAGCAAATGGACCCAGGAAACAAGCTGGAGTAGCCACCCTAATATCAAACAAAATGGACTTCCAATTGAAGTTAATAAAAAAAGAGAGAGAAGGACATTATACTCATTAAAGGATATATACACCAAGAGGTCATCTCTATATTGAATATCTATGCCCCAAATACAAAGGCACCTACATTTATAAAAGAAACGCTTCTAAAACTTAAGTCACACATTGATCCAAACACCTTACTAGTGGGAGACTTCAACACCCCACTCACAAGTATGGACAGATCATCAAGACAAAAGCCAAACAGAGAAATAATGAGTCTAGCAGAGATCATGAACCAAATGTACCTAACAGATATCTACAGAGCGTTTCACACAAACACAAAAGAATATACCTTCTTCTCAGCACCTCACGGAACCTTCTCCAAAATCGACCATATAGTTGGACAAAAAGATAGCCTCAACAGATACAAGAAAATTGAAATAACCCCTTGTATCTTATCAGACCACCATGGAATAAAGCTGGACTTCAATAGCAAAAGAATCAACAGAAAGTCTACACTCACATGGGAATTCAACAAGTCTTTAACTAGAGGACCACTGGGTCAGGGAAGAAATAAAGAAGGAAATCAAAGACTTCTTAAAATACAAGGAAAATGAAGACACAACATACCCAAACCTATGGGACACAATGAAAGCTGTACTATGAGGAAAGTTCATAGCATTAAGTGCCTTCAAAAAGAAAATTGTGACAGCTCATATTAGCGAATTAACAGCTAAATTGGGTGAATTGGAAAAAAAAGAAGCGAACACTCCCAAGAGGAGCAGAAGGCAGGAGATCATCAAACTTAGGGCTGAAATCAACAACTGAGAAACAAAAAGAACTATACAAAGAATCAATAAAACCAAGAGATGGTTCTTCAAGAAAATAAACAAAATAGACAGACCCTTAGCCAAATTAACTAAAAGACAGAGGGAGAAAACACAAATCAACAAAATCAGAAATGAAAAGGGAGAAATAACAACAGACATTGAGGAAACCCAGAAAATATTTGGATCCTACTTTAAAAATCTATACTCCACCAAATTTGAAAACTTAAGTGAAATGGACAATTTTCTTGATAGATTCCACCTACCGAAGCTAAATCAAGATCAGATAAACAGAATAAACAGCCCTATAACCCCTAAGGAAATAGAAACAGTCATTAAAAATCTCCCAACCAATAAAAGCCCAGGGCCAGATGGCTTTAGGATGGAAATCTACAGGACCTTCAAAGAGGAGCTAACACCAATGCTTTTCAAACTCTTTCACAAAATAGAATCTGAAAGAACATTGCCAAACTCATTCTACAAGGCCACAATCACCCTGATTCCTAAACCACACAAAGACCCAACAAAGAAAGAGAACTTCAGACCAATCTCCCTCATGAACATAGGTGCAAAAATAATAAAATACTAGCAAACTGAATTCAAGAACACATCAAAAGTATCATACAGCATGACCAAGTAGGCTTCATCCCAGGGATGCAAGGATGGTTCAACATATGAAAGTCTATCAATGTAATTCACCACATAAACAAGATGAAAGAAAAAAACCACATGATAATCTCGCTAGATGCAGAAAAAGCATTTGACAAAATCCAACACCCCTTCATGCTAAAAGTTCTGGAGAGAACGGGCATACAAGGGCTGTACCTAGAAATAATAAAGGCAATATACAGCAGGCCAGTGGCCAACATCAAAATAAATGGAGAGAAACTTGAAGCATTTCCTCTAAACTCAGGGACAAGACAAGGATGTCCACTATCACCATATCTCTTCAATATAGTACTTGAAGTTCTTGCTAGAGCAATAAGAAAACTAAAGGACATCAAGGGGATAAACTTTGGAAATTAAGAAGTCAAATTATCCCTATTTGCAAATGATATGATAGTATATATAAGTGACACCAAAAATTCCACCAGAGAACTCTTACAGCTGATAAACACCTTCAGCAAAGTGGCTGGATACAAAATTAATTCAAAAACATCAGAAGCCCTTCTTTATACAACAAACAAATGGGCTGAGGAAGAAATAAGGGAAACAACCCCCTTCACAATAGCCGCAAACAACATAAAATACCTGGGGGTAACTCTAACCAAGCAAGTAAAGGACCTACACAACAAGAACTTCAAGCCCTTGAAGAAAGAAATGGAAGAGGCCTTTAGAAGATGGAAAGATCTCCCATACTCATGTATAGGTAGGATCAATATAATAAAAATGGCCATCCTACCAAAAGCAATATATAGATTCAATGCAATTCCTATCAAAATACAAACACAATTTTTTATAGACTTGGAAAGAGCTAGCCTCAATTTCATATGGAAAAAAAAAAAAAAAAAAAGCCCAGAATAGCTAAATCACTCCTGTACAAAAAAAAACATATGGAGGTATTACCATCCCAGATTTCAAGCTGTACTACAGAGCAATAGTTGTAAAAATAGCATGGTATTGGTATAGAAACAGACCAGTAGATCAATGGAATCGAATTGAAGATCCAGAAATAGACCCACACACTTATGGCCACCTAATTTTTGACAAAGAAGCCAAAACAGCACAATGGAAGAAGGACAGCATCTTCAACAAATGGTGCTGGTCCAACTGGATGTCCATTTGTAAAAGAATGAAATTAGACCCATGCTTATCACCCTGTACAAAACTTAAGTCCAAGTGGATCAAAGTCCTTAACATAAGGCCAGTCACACTAAATCTACTAGAAGAAAAAGTGGGAGAAACCCTCGAACTATTTGGCACATGCGACAACTTCCTGAACAGAACACCAACAGCTCAGAACTTGAGATCAACAATCAATAAATGGGACCTCATGAAACTGAAAAGCTTCTGTAAGGCAAAGGACACTGTCATTCGAACAAAACGGCAGCCTACAGACTGGGAGAATATCTTCACCAACCTCACATCTGACAGAGGGATAATTTCCAAAATCTACAAAGAACTCAAGAAATTAAATGCCAAGAAACCAGATAATCCAATCAAAAAATGGGGGACAGAACTAAGTAGAGAATTCACAAAGGAGGAATCCCTAATGGCTGAGAGACACTTGAAGAAATGCTCAACATCCTTAATCATCAGAGAAATGCAACTCAAGATGACTCTGAGATTCCATCTCACACCTGTCAGAATGGCTAGGATCAAAAACTCAAATGACAGCACATGCTGGCGAGGTTGTGGAGAAAGGGGTACCCTACTCCATTGCTGGTGGGAATGCAGGCTTGTGCAACCACTATGGAGGTCAGTATGGCGATATCTTAGAAAACTTGAAATAGCTCTGCCTCAGGACCCAACATACCACTTCTGGGTATACACCCAAATACCTCTTCAGGGAATCATAAGGAAGTTTCCTCATCTATGTTTATAGCAGCCTTATTTGTAATAGCTAGAAACTGGAAACAACCCAGATGTCCCTCAACCGAAGAATGGGTTAAAAAACTGTGGTACATCTACACAATGGAATATTATTCAGCTCTCAGGAACAATGAAATTATGCAATTTGCAGCCAAATGGATTGAACTAGAAAAGCTCATCCTGAGTGAACTAACTCAGACTCAGAAAGACACATATGGCATCTATTAACTTACAGTAGGATTTTAGCTATATAGTAGAAGGTATCGATACTACAACTAACACACCAAAGGGAACTTGGACATAGACTTCTTATTTTTAATTTTTATATTTTATTTATTTTTTACATAATAGTTATATTTTTTTCTATTTTTTAGTCTTTTTTATCTATTGTATGCTTTTTGGTTTGTTTGTTTAGTAGTTCTCTCTCCCGGGCAACGAGACACTTTTCACTGATGGTACTGCTTCGTAGATCCCTAATGAATGAAGAGGCTCTTGGCCCTCATATGACCTCTCAACTGAGATGAGGGACTGTAATGTAAGGACACCCCTCCCCAGAGAAATGGGATGGAAGGGTTAGGAGGTAAAGAAAAAAAATTAAATGTGATGTTTTGGCCTTTTACTACTAATTGTCATAAACTGTTTAGGATAATTAAGAAATGCAAACTAATGGTTATGCAAGCCGGTCATTCTGTTAGGTACTATGACAGCCTATTATAGTTACTTGCTAAGCTAATCAGAAATAAACCTGCTAAGAGACAAGCAACATCTGCTTATCCTAATATAAGAGATAGATAGGTCCTCTTCAAAAACCTCAAGAGATCTGCAGAATATGGCATTCAAAGATGTTTTCGTAACTTTAGTTTTTTTATATC
>CAJQZJ010000203.1:208519-237426 GCA_907164525.1 Lophiomys imhausi
GACAAAACCTGGAAGCAGGTAAGTTGACAGCCTAGCTCTCCCAAGACAGGGTAGGTAAGTCCTTCATAACCCTTGCTCTACAATCAATGTCTGTCAGAGAAACGGGGCCAAATGACTGAAGATCGATGCTGTAATGTATGGAGAGAAAATGGGAACTGTCCAGGCAGCCACAGGTATGCCATTTCTTAGTTTGGGAAGCTGCAGGCCCTGTACTTCTTATAAAATCAGATATATTTATCCCTCTCAGGTCTCTGAGGTGATTGAAGAACAGATAGATAGAGTCTCATAATTAAATTTTGAGTTTTTTAGGAGTCAAGAGAGTGTTATAGATCTCAGAAGATACTTTTAAAATTGTGTTGCAAGTTAGTGTGAATGTTGAGTCAGATATAGAACTTTAAACTCATGGAGATGTTTAGATAGTAGAATGTTAAATCAGGTACCAAATACATATGGAATGGTCATTGGGAATGTATGTTAAGCCATATAACCCTCATAACTGTGGCCTAATTACCTCTGTTTTACTGTATTGTATTTATTATTATAAGAGAAAGAGCCATTTTTTGGACTGAAAGGGGAAACTGTAGGGGGAAATAAGATATACCTCTAACTTAAAAGAAAAAAAAGGGAAGAGGATGGGGCATTGAGGGTGGGAGGGTGGAACTGGAGGGGGAATAGGGAAGGGACTGCGATTGAGATGTAACTTGAAGAAATAAAAAATAAAGGAAAAAAAAAGAGTTCTAAAGAAGGAATAAGAAACAGAGGCCAACTTGTTTACATCCTCAGGAATTCTGTAAAACACTAAATTAGAAGCCATAATATATATGCAAAGGACCTGGTACAGACCAGTTCAGGACCTGTGAATGCTGACTTAGTCTCTTTGAGTTCATGTGTGTGTTGATCACGTTGATTTAGAGGGCCTTGTTTCCATGGTGTTGTCTATCTCTTCTGGCTCTTATACTTTCTCTTCCTCCTCTTTCACAAAGTCCCCTGATCACTGAGGGGAGGGATTTGATAAGACATCTTTTTTAGGGTTGAGTGTTCCAAGGCTTCTCACTATCTGCACAATGTCTGCCTTTTGGTTTCTGTATTTATTCCCATCTGATACAAGAAGAGTCTTCTCTGTTAATGGCTAAGCAAGACTGGTCTACAAGTACAGCAGAATGTCTTTAGGAATCATTTTATTGCTACTTTTTTTTCTTTTTTAAGAACAATAGTATTTGATTTTACTCTAGGATCCTGGGATATCTAGTCTTAAGATCTTGGTCACCTAAACCATGTCAGGTATGGGTTTCATCTCCTTGAGTGGGTCTTCAGTCAAATGTGATATTGGTTGGATTACTCCCACATATGTTGCTCCATCATTGCACATGTATATCTTGCAGGGAGGACACTATTGCAGATCAGAGGTTTTGTGTGTGGACTGGTATAGACATTTCTTTTTTGGTAGCCTGAAGAGTACCTTCCCATCAAAGACACTAGAACATGGGTTGAAGGTTCTATGTAGGCATCAGCTTGACATCTCCATGTTCAATGAGCTGTGTGGTTATAATGAAGTAGGCTTCATCCAGAGATGCAGTGATGGTTCAATATGTGAAAATCAATAAATGTAATCCACCCTATAAACAAGTTGAAAGACAAAATCAACATGATCATCTTATTGGTGTTTTGATTATGTGCTGAATGTATTCCCTTTTCTCTAGTCTATTTGGTGTTCTGTATGCTTTTTGTACCTTGATAGATTTTATTTTATTTTTTTCAAGTTACATATCAATCACAATGCCCCTCCCTGCTCACCTCTCCAGTCCCACCCTCTCAACCTCTTTCCCCCCACCCCCCCATCTGCTTCCTTTTTTTTTTTTAAAGTTTAAGATATATCTCCCCCCGCAAACAGCTCCTCCTTCCAGTCTAACAAATGGCTCTTTCTCTTATAACAACAAATACAATACAAAACAAAAAGAATAATTAGGCCACAATTATGAAAATTACAAGGCATAACATACATTCCCAATGTCCAGTCCATACGTATTTGACAACTGACTTTAACATTCTACTGTGCGTCCATCTCTATGAGTTTAAAGTTCTATATCCAACTCAGCTTTCATCCTAACTTGCACCACCAACTTAAAAACAACTTCTTAGATCAAGAACACCGTCTTAATTCCTAAACAACTAAAAATTTAACGATGAGACTATAACTATCTAGTCTTCAATCATATCATAGACCTGAGAAGGATAAATATGTCTGATTACACAGGAAGTGCAGGGCCAGCAGCTTCCAAAACTAAGAAGTAACACACAACTGGCTGCCTGGATAGTTTCCAATTTCTCTCCATATATTAGAGCATCTATCTCCAGCCTTTTGGCCTCGTTTCTATGACAGACATTAATTATAGATATCTCCTACTTTAGATAAAGGAAATTTTTCTGTTTTTTTATGATTTCATTGAAAATATTTTCTGTGACTTTTACCTGGTCTTTTCTCCTTTCTCTATTGCTATTGCTTTTAGATTTTGTCTCATCATGCTGTTACAGATTTCATGGATGTTTTGTTCCAGAAGTTTTTTAGAGTTAATTTCTTTGACCATGATATCCATATCTCCTATTGTTTCTTCAGTTCCTGAGATTCTTTCTTTCATCTCTTGTATTCTGTTGGTGAGGATTACCTCTGAGGTTCCTGTTCTACTTCCTAAATTTTTCTTTTCCAGACTTCCCTTAGTTTTTTTTTAAAGTTGTATCATTTCCCCCCTAAAACTCCCCCTTTTAGTTCAATAAAAGGCTTTTTCTTATAATGATAAATACAATACAAAACAATAATAACAATTAGACAACAATTAAGAAAATTATAAGGTATAATATACATTCCCAATGTCCAGTGCATATGTATTTTTGCAACTAATAATAATATTCTATTATCTATCTATCTCGAGTTTAAAGTTCTATACCTAACTCAGTTTACATCCTAACTTGCATTACCAACTTAAAAACATCTTCTTAGACCTAGAACATTCTTTTAATTCCTAAACCACTTAGAACTTAACTGTGAGACTTGAACTATATAGTCTTCAACCAAATCAGAGACCTGAGAAAGATAAATATATTTGAATAAACAGGAAGTATGGACAAAATAGCTTCCAAAAACTAAGAAATGACAGACAATTATCTACCTGGACAGTCCCCAATTTCTCTGTGTAACATTGGAACAATTTTTTTAGACTTTTGTTCCAATATCTCTGACATTCTTTTATTGTAAAGCTGGAGATATGGAGGATGGTGGTTCACACCTTTAATCCCAACAATTGGGAGGCAAATGCCTTTGATCCCAACACTTAGGAGGCAGAGGCAGGCACATAGGATTTACAATGATTTAAGTTTAAAAGTTGCTTGCAAAAGGCAGGGTGAAATTCAAAGTGAATATCCTTTGTAATATCAACATATATACACTTAAAGGTATATTTAGTTCCAAAATTTTAAAAGAAATTTTTAAAATCTCAATTGAAAGATAATACTTTTTATATTGTCAAAAAAACCCAATTTGCACTAGGAAAGATATTACCTGAGAAAAAAGTAACACCTGAGTGTTAGGATTAGGTCAAGGTTCTGTTTTTATCTTTACAGGAGATTAAAAGCATCCAACTAAGGAGTCCAGAGACCACTGAACAACTTAAACTTCTGAAGAAAAGGGTCCAGACACCAAAGAAGACAAGACTAGTAGCCCAGATGATGTAGGCTCACAGACTGCCTCAATAGCTGTTTTCTCAAAAATCTACATCCAGAACAACTTCAAAATGGCTAGCTAAGATGGTTCAGCTTCACAGATTGGTCCAGCTAGTAAAGTTCTGAACTTCCCCACCCAAAGTTCAGCTTCTGACTACAAACTTCTCAGTACATTTAAATAGCTGAGCACAAAAAGACTGGGCAACAAATGTTACGATTAACTTGCTTAACCATTTTTTTCCATTCTTATTTGGGCCCCCAAACAGGTTTCCTATGTCCCACATCAGCAGGAAGCAAATTTAAGAGAACAAAGCCTCATTCCCAGAAGGAGGGTTGGGTGATTTTTTTTTTTCTTTTGGTCATTTGGCAGACTATAGATTAGGTTGCCATTTAGGAGGATTGGTTACAAGTTGCTAATTGGTCTTGTTAAACAAGGTTTAGGCCATTAGACCCAGGGATTTCTCTCTTTTTCTTTTCTCTATTCTTCTTTTTCTCTTATGTAGGATGAAAAGACTTGAAAAGAAAAAAGGAGGTATAGACATGATATGGGAATGATACAGAAAAAGTTTATTAAAAGATTATTGAATCTATTCTTGTATCTTTGTGTATTGATACAAAATTAAGGTTATATTTGACTACATTGGTATAGATTTTTGCATATTGATACAAAATTAAGGTTAACTCTTTTTAAGGTATTGTACCTATGTAATTCTTAAAAATGCAATGTGAAGTTCTAGGTCTTTTGATAGCAACTATCACAAACTCTAGAATAATTAAGAAATGCAAACTAATAGCCATTCAAACTTGTTAATCTGTTAGGTCTTAGTTTAGTGTATCACAGCTGTTTTCTCTATCCTTTTTTCTATTTCTATTTTTATTTATTTTTTTATGTTTATTACTTCAAGTTACATCTTGATCACAGTGCCCTCTTTCCACTCCTCCTGGTTCCACCCTCCCACTCTCTCCTCCCTCTCCCACCCATCCCACTCCTCCAGAGTAGGTTGTCCCTACATATCATCCCCCCTCAGTACAGCAGTCATATGAGAGCTAAGAGCTTCCTCTTTCACTGTGGGCCTAAATGGCAGTACTCCTAGGGCAAATTGTCCCACTAACAGGTAACAAAGTCTATGTTCCTCTTCCTTTCGGTCTTCTCCTGTACTATATGGATAAAATCCAATTATAAGTGAATAGATACCATGTGCATCTTTCTGAGCCTGGGATAACTCACTCAGAATGAGCTTTTCTAGTTCCATCCATTTGGCTACAAATTGCATGATTTCCTTGTTTCTGTTAGCTGAGTAATATTCCATTGAGTAAATATACCACAATTTTTTTATCCATTCGTCGGTTAAGGGACATCTGGGTTGTTTCCAGTTTCTAGTTATTACAAAGAAGACTGCTATGAACATAGATGAGGCTAAGTCCTTGTGGTTGTTTGGGTGGATACCCAGAAGTGGTATGGCTGGGTCTTGAGGTAGGGATATTTCAAGTTTTCTAAGATATCGCCAGACTGATTTCCATAGTTGTTGTACAAGTTTGCACTCCTACCAGCAATGGAGGTTCCCATTTCTCCACAGTCTTGCCAGCATGTGCTGTCATTTGAGTTTTTGATCTTAGCCATTCTGACAGGTGTGAGATGGAATCTCAGAGTCATCTTGAGTTGCATTTCTGTGATGATTAAGAATGTTGAGCTAGGGAATCCAAGATGGCAGCAGATGGCAAGGACATAATTTGAACACAGGGAAAATAACTACAACATTGCAGAAATATAAACAAGCTGAGCAACAACCCAAGAAGTGCTAACCCATGGGGTTTTACTCAGTGAACTCAGGGACTATTGGTGATCCCAGGGTGGGATGCCTGAGACACAGGCTCTGGGCACAAAGTGGAGGCCAGCAGTTCAGGACACATACTCAGGGGCCCGAAGCAGAGGTGAATGGCATGGGACCCAGGCCGGGGTCCAAAGCGGTGGCCAGCTGCATGGGGCACAGGCTTGGGGCCCAAAGAGGAGGCCAGCAAGCATCACAGGGCACAGGGTCTGGGCCTAAAGCAGAGGCCAACAACATGGGGCACAGGCTCAGGGACCAAAGTGGAGGCCAGCAGCATGGGGCACAGGATCGTGGACCAAAGCAGAGGCCAGCATGGAGCCTGGCTCAGAATAGAGGCTGGCATGGACCCTGCTGCAGAAGTGGGCAAAAGCCATGTAAATACTCAAGGAATAGCTCCAAACCTCAGACAGAGTTACTCACCAGCCTCTGGAGCACCCAGCTTCCACACTTGCATTCCATATAGGAGAACGGCAGGTTCACCAAGACTTATCTCCAACAAAGCAGCTGGATGGGAGGCACAAGCATATCTGGGCTTACCCAGAAATGTGTTGGACATAAAGATCCCTCTACTGGATATACAATCATTTGGAAGAACATTGCAACCAGACAGGCCAGAGGACTGCTCTTCCTGCACTGGAGCATTTTCCTGCAAGTCTGATCACTGCAGGGTCTTGGGAGGTAACCCCAACTGCCAGATAGAGGTACCTCCCTACTACCTGAGAGGCCAGTATTTACACAGTCACTGCAACACCCTAAAGATGACCAGCAGTGCCACTGAAATGGTCCAGGAGACATCAGCAACAATCAACTTAGGGCAACTAGATGGCTAAAGGTCAACAAAAGAACAAAACTGACAAAAATCAGGGATATGTGACTCCAACAAAATTCAGCGAGGTTAAAACAGCAAGCTCTGAACATCACAACACACTGAAATGCATGAAAATGAAGACAAATCTATATTTAGGAAAATGATGGAGTCTTTACAGGAAGAAATTGAATCCCTTAAAGAATATTATGAATCCTCAATTTTACAAATGAAAGCAATGGGGAATACCATTAGAGACCTCCAAGCCAACACAGCCCAACATGAACAGGAAAGAGACAAGGGAATGAAAGATTTTAAAGATTTGCAGACAAAGACAAGCAAATTGGAGCAGGAAATATATAAAACAAATAAAATTGTTCAAGACTTGAAATGGGAAGTAGAAGCAATAAAGAAAACACAAGCAGAGATAATCCTGGAGGTGGAAAATCAAGGGAAGAGAACAGGAACTACAGATATGAGTATCAAAAATCGGATACAAGAGATGGAAGACAGGATCTCAGGCATGGAAGATTCGATGGAAGAAATCAGTACAACATCCAAAGAAAATGAGAAAGCTAAAAAATCTGTCACCCACAACATCCAGGAAATCAAGGACTCGATGAAAAGATAGAACCTAAGAATTATGGGCATAGGAGAAAGAGAAGACTCCCGACTCCAAGTCCAGGAAACATCTTCAACAAAATCATAGAAGAAAACTTCCCAAACCTAAAGAAAGAGATGCCAATAAAATTACAAGAGGCATACAGAACACCAAACAGATTAGATTGGAAAAGAAACTCCTCTCAGAACATAACAATTGAAACTCCAAATATACAAAATAAAGAAAGAATATTAAAAGTATAAGAGAAAAAGGTCAAGTAATATATAATGGCAGACCCATCAGAGTTACACCTGACTTCTCCTCAGAAACTTTCAAAGCCAGAAGGGCCTGGGTAGACGTCCTACAAGTCCTGACAGAAAATAGGTGCCAGGCCAGACTATTATACCTAGCAAAACTATCAACATAGATGGAGAAAACAAGATATTCCATAACAAAACCAAATTTAAAAAGTATCTACCCATAAATCCAGCCCTACAGAAGATTCCAAAAGAAAAATTGGAATTAACAACTATACCCAAGAAAACAGAGAAAGCAAAAAACTCCAATGCAGCTAAACCAAAAGAAACACTCAACCACCACCTACATCAAAATAATAGGAAATAACAACCTTTGGTCATTAATATCCATCAACATCAATGGGCTCAACTCCCCAATAAAAAGACACAGGCTTACAGAATGGATCTGTAAACAAGACCCATCATTTTGCTGCATAGAAGAAACACATCTCACTAACAAAGATAGAGGCTTCCTTGGAGTAAAGGGCTGGGAAAAGTTTCTCCAAGCAAATGGACCCAGGAAGCAAGCTGGAGTAGCCATCTTAATATCAAATAAAATAGACTTTCTACTGAAGTTGATCAAAAAAGATAGAGGACACTATATACTCGTTAAAGGAAATATTCATCAAGATTATATCTTAATACTGAATATGCCCCCAATACAAGGGCTCCTACATTTGTAAAACAAACTCTTCTAAATCTTAAACCACACATCGATCCCCATACATTAGTAGTAGGAGACTTCAAAACCACACTCACAACAATGGACAGGTCATTGAGACAGAAACCAAACAGAGAAATACTGAGTCTAACAGAGGTCATGTACCAAATGGATCTAACAGATATTTACAGAATATTTCACCCAAACACAAAAGAATACACCTTCTTCTTAGCACTGCATGGAACCTTCTATAAAATCGACCATATAGTCAGACACAAAACATGCCTCAACAGATACAAGAAAATTGAAATACCCCTCATATCTTATCAGACCACCATGAAATAAAGATGAACTTCAACAAAACAGAAACAACAGGAAGTCTACATATTCATGGAAACTGAACAACTCTCTACTGGATGACTACTGCTACTGGGTCAAGGAAGAAATAAAGAAGGAAATCAAAGACTTCTTAAAATTTAAGAAAACAAAGGCACAACATACCCAAACCTATGGTACACAATGAAAGCTGTGCTACAAGGAAAGTTCATAGCACTAAGTTCCTTCAAAAAGAAAATTGTGACAACTCATATTAGCAAATTAACAGCAGAACTGGAAGAACTGGAAAAAAAAGAAGCAAACACTCCCAAGAGGAGCAGAAGGCAGGAAATTATCAAACTTAGGGCTGAAATGAACAACTTAGAAACAAAAAAGAACAATACAACGAATCAATGAACCCAAGAGTTGATTCTTTGTGAAAATCAACAAAATAGACAAAGCCTTAACCAAATTAAGTAAAAGATATAGGGAAAAAAAAACCCAAATCAACAAAATCAGAAATGAAAAGGGAGAAATAACAACAGACATTGATGAAATCCAGAGAGTCTTTAGGTCCTACTTTAAAAATCTGTACTCCAACTATAATCTTAATTTTGTATCAATATACAAAGATCAATACCGATGTAATCCAATACAATCTTATTTTTGCAAAATAAACAATGGTCAATACCACTTTGACCTTGTATATGGACGTAATATTAAGATTGTATTGGGCTACATAGGCATTGATCTTTGTATATTGATACATAATTAAGAGTATATTTAACCACAATTGAATAGATCTTTGTATATTGATACAAAATTAAAGGTAACGCTTCCTAATGGTATCATACCTAGAGATACTTAAAAATAAAATGTGAAGCTCTGATCTCTTGATACCAACCGTCTAAAACGGTCTAGAATAGTTAAAACAAACTCCTAGTCATGCAAATATGTCACTTTGTTAGCTACTATGACAGTCTATCACAGATATTCTCTAAACTACCCAGTAATCAAGTTGTTAAGAGACAAGCAACATTTGCTTATCTAAATACAAGAGATGGATAGGGCATCTTCAAAAACCCCAAGAGATCTGCAGAATATGGCATTCAAAGATGTTATCTTAAATTAAGATTTTCTTTTTTTTTGATATCGAGACATATCAGCTCTTTACAGCACCCCCTATTCTACTCCAAGTAGAAGATAAGCATTGAAGAATCTCCAGTGTGAGATGGTTGAATTAGTGGAAAGCCTATCTCTTGGCATGAAAAAACCCCTTGCTCCAACTGCAGACAGACTGCTGTCCAAAAAGGACAAAACTTGGTAGCAGGGAAGTCGACAGCCTAACTCTGCCAAGACAGGGTAGGTAAGTCCTTCATAATCCCTGCTCTACAACAAATGTCTGTCAGAGAAACAGGACCCAATGGCTGAAGACTGATGCAGGAATGTATGGAGAGAAAATGGGAACTGTCCAGGCAGTCACTGGTATGTCATTTCTTAGTTTTGGAAGCTGCAGGCCCTGCACTTCCTATATAAACAAATATATTTATCCCTCTCAGGTCTCTGAGGTGGTTGAAGAATAGACAGCTAGAGTCTCATAGTTAAATTTTGAGTTGTTTAGGAATCAAGAGGGTGTTATAGATCTAAGAAGATACTCTTAAAATTGTGTTGCAAGTTAGTATGAATGTTGAGTCAGATATAGACCTTTAAACTCATGGAGATGGTTAGATGGTAGAATGTTAAAGTCAGGGGCCAAATATGTATAAACTGGACATTGGGAAGGTATACTGGGCCATTTAACTCTCATAAATATGGCATATTTATATCTGTTGTTTTGTATAGTATTTACTGTTATAAGAGAAGGAACCATCTGTTGGACTGAAAGGGGAAACTTCTGGGGGGAAGAGGGTGGAAGGGCGGGATAGGAAGGGGGAATAGGGAAGGGTTTGTGACTGAGATGTAACTTGAAGAAAAAAAATAAAGTATTTAAAAAAAAATAAAAATCTGTACTCCACCCAATTCGAAAACCTAAGTGAAATGGACAACTTTCTTGATAGATTCTACCTACCGAAGTTAAATCAAGATCAGGTTAACAGATTAAAGAGCCCTATATCCCCTAAGGAAACAGAAACAGTCATTTAAAATCTCCCAACCAAAAAAAGCCCAGGGCCAGATGATTTCAGCACAGAATTCTACCAAAACTTCAAAGAAGAGCTAATACCAATACTCTTCAAACTCTTCCACAAAATAGAAACAGAAGGAACACTGTCAAACTCATTCTATGAGGCCACAGTCACCCTGATACCTAAACCACACAAAGACCCAGCGAAAAAATAGAACTTCAGACCAATTTCTCTCATGAACATTGATGCAAAAATACTTAATAAAATACTGGCAAACTGAATTCAAGAACACATCAAAAGTATCATACACCATGATCAGGTAGACTTCACCTCAGGAATGCAGCGATGGTTCAACATATGAAAATCTATCAATGTAAACAAGCTGACAGAAAAAAAAAACACATGATCATCTCATTAGATGCTGAGAAAGCACTTGACAAAATCCAACACCCTTTCATGCTAAAAGTCTTGTAGAGAATGGCACAAAAAGACCACACCTAGAAATAATGAAGGTGATATTGAGCAAGCCAGTAACCAACATCAAATTAAATGGCGGGAAACTTAAAACATTTCCTCTAAACTCAGGAACAAGACAAGGATGTCCACTTTCGCCATATCTCTTCAACGTAGTACTTGAAGTTCTTGCCAGAGCAATAAGACAGATAAAGGAGATCAAGGGGATGCAAATTGGAAATGAAGAAGTCAAATTATCCTTATTTGCAGACAATATGATAGTGTACGTAAGTGACCCCCATAAATGCTACCAGAGAACTCCTATAACTGATAATCTCCTTCAGCAAGGTGGCTGGATACAAAATTAGCGCAAAAATTCATAAGACCTGCTCTATACAAAAGAAAATGGGCTGAAATAAGACACCTTTCACTGGTGGTACTGCCTTGTAGGCCCCCAGTGTATGAGGAGACTCTTGGCCCTCATATGACTTCTGAACTGGGGCGAGGGACTGTTATGTAGGGACATTCCACTCCAGAGGAGTGGGATGGAAGCGTTAGGGGGTAGACGGTGGGAGGGCAGGGCTGGGAAGGGGGGAAAGAGGACAATATGATGGAGATGTAACTTGAAGCAACAAATAAATACATTTATTTATAAAAAAGAATAAAATTAAAAATTAAAAAAAGAAAATGGGCTGAGAAAGAAATTAGGGAACAGCACCCTTCACAATAGCCACAAACAATATAAAATATCTGGGGGTACCTCTAACCAAGTAAGTGAAAGACCTGTATGACAAGAACTTCAAGTCCTTGAAGAAAGAAATTGAAGAGACATCAGAAGATGGAAAGATCTCCCATGCTCATGGATAGGCAGGATAAACATAATAAAAATGGCCATCCTACCAAAAGCAATGTACAGATTCAATGAAATTCCTATCAAAATACCAACATAATTCTTTCTAGACCTAGAAGAAAACAACTCTCAACTTCACATGGAATAACAAAAAACCCAGAATAGCTGAATTAATCCTGTACAATAAAAAAAAACATCTGGAGGTATCATCATCCCAGATTTCAAGCTCTACTACAGATCAATAGTAATAAAAACAGCATGGTACTAGTATAGAAACAGACAAGTTGATCAATGGAATTGAATTGAAGACACAGAAGTGAACCCATACACTTAATTTTTGACAAAGGAGCCAAAACAGTACAATGGAAAAAGACAGCATCTTCAACAAATGGTGCTGGTCTAGCTGGATGTTGACATGTAAAAGAATGCAATTAAAGCCAGACTCGATGCTGGAGATCTGTCTCAAAAAATGCGGAAGTCCAGACCCTTCTGCACTATATCATTCTGTCATTAGCCCTGCCTAACTGCAGCCATGCTCATTTATTGGCCCTCTCTATACCTTATCTCTTACTTCACCAGTCTCCGTAACCTCACACTATACTTTCACCCTGCCCCCTTTCTTACCCTATAAAAGAAACTGCCTGTAACAATAAAAACGAGATCCTGCCTCGATGCATCTCCCGACTCAGTGTGTTTTCCCCGGGGGTGGTAGGGGGACTGAATTGTTGACACTCATCATCTTGCTTAGCCCAGGAGTGAGGGACGGCTGGTCCAGTCTTTTGCTCCATCACCTAACCCTGCTGGGGGGAGCAACCCAGCAGGTAGGAAAGGTAGAGTGGGAATCAGTTGTGTGGAGAGCAGGGGCAGGTGAAAGAGTGTCAGGAGAGAGGTGGGAAACCAGGGGTCTCTGAGACCACCTGGAGACTGACGACATGGTAGACCACTGGGAGCATATGGGTGTGACTCTAGCTGAGAATCCTAAAAGTGGGGGCTATGGAGGCTGAAGAGGTCTCCCTCTAGCTAGGTAAGACTTCTAGTGGAGGGAGGGTAACACCAACCCACCCACAAAACCTTCAACCCAAAATGTACCCTGTATACAAGATGTGCAGGGATAGAGAGCAGAGATTAAAGGAATGTCCAACCATTGAGTGGCCCAACCTGAGGTCTACCCCAAGGGAGAGAACTAACCCCTGTCACTGTTAACAGATACTCTACTATGCTTACAGACAGAAGCATAGCATAATTGTCCTCTGAGAAGCTCCATGCAGCAGAGGACCCAAACAGAGGCTGGAACTCACCGTCAAACATTAGGTGGAACAGAGTGTCTTATGGAAGAGAGGGGGGAAGGATAGAAGGACCTGGAGGGGACAAGAACTCCATGGGAATACCAACAGAGTCAGCTGGCCTGGGCCCATAGGGGCTCATAGGGACTGGAGCACCAATTAGTGAGGGTCCGGGGACTGAGCCTAAGCCCCTTACATATATGTGGCCAGTGGGAAACTTGGTCCTCAAGTGGAGCAAGGGCTGTCTCTGTGGGATGGCACTGGGGGGCACTCCCCTTTTTTGAAGAGAAGGGGAGAGGGGAGGAGAAAGGGGAACGGCAGACCTTGAGGTGGGGAAGGAGGGAGGGGGTTGCAGTTGGGGTGTGAGATGAACAAATAAACTTAAGTAATATATGTTTTAAATTCTTGGAGATGAGATAGTTGAATGAACAATATTTATAGTAGATGTCTAGCAGTTACCCACTCTGTAAAACACAGATCTTATTTTAAATTTTAACTTTAAGATTTGTGAGTTTTTAATTGGTTATTAAATTTATATTTAAATTAATTTTACATCCTGCCCCTACAGGCATTACAGATGTGGCTGTTGTGTCACATGTGCATCAGTAGGTGCCAAAGAGGAGAGGTTATGTCTACATTTAGTGTTCTGACCTATGAACATCTGAATAAATAATAGCCTAACATTTCTGGAGTAGCCAGATACCAACACCACCTTGGTGCCATGGGGCCAAGAAGGGGAGCTAGCCTGTGTCAACCACCAGTCCAGCACCAGATGGATTCTCAGGACAGGAAGCAAGACAGAGACTAGGGGAGCACTGCCTGACCCTGGATGAGGGGTTGTGGGTGAGCCAGCCCCGAGGAAATGAGTGTTGAAGAGCCGGTCCTACCTTTTTTCTGCTTTATGGTGGTGTTGGCAGGGGAGAGATCCCCTTGCCTCCCTTTTGTTTCACCACCAGTGAGGACAGAAGATCTGGCCCCAATGGAGTCACAAGAGAGGAGAGCTGTCCCTGCCCATCACATGCTGCAGCACTCGGGAGACCAGGCCCTACACCTTGCCTGAGCAGCACACTACAATTGGCCCTGGATGTGGGGGTTATGAGTGAGCCAGCCCTGATGGAATGAGTGTGGGAGAGCCAGCCTTTTGTTTGCTTTGTGGTGTTGGTGAGGGAGAGATTCCCTTTACTCACAAATAGCAGGCATGAGAATTGGCCCTGATGGAGTCATGAAAGCAAGAGAGCTGATCCAATTCCTTACCTGCTGCAGCACTCGGGAAAGCAATTGGAGGTTGCAGGCCCAGAACCAGGGCTTTGAGTTGGCCCACCACAGCATATATCCCATGGATGAACTGCTGGAGTGCAAGAAGAGGCCAGTTCCACAGACCCAAAACTACAGGATCTCCATTGTCACAGGACAATAACAGTATATCTGAGAGGAGACCCAGTGAGATTCCAGTATTGACAAAGTAGCAGATGCCAGAGGCCTTACATCACCCCCTTCAACAATGAGTAAAGATTCCTTCTCCCAACATTTCTCTCAGCATTTATAAGTCAATCTTTTTGTTTTCTGGATGATGACCATTCTAATGGGAACACAATGAAATTGTAATGTAATTTGAAATTCCATTTCCTTGATGAGTAAAGATGTTGAACATTTCCATAAAAAAAAGAATGCAATTAGACCCATACTTATCACCTCACACAAAACTTAAGTCCATGTGGTTCAAAGACCTTAACATAAAGCATGACACACTAAATCTAACAGATTGGGAAAAGATCTTTACCAAACCCACTTCCAACAGAGGGCTAATATCCAAAATTTATAAATAACTCAAGAAATCAAACACCAAGAAACGAAATAATCCAATCAAAAATGGGAAATAGAGCTAATCCTAGAATTCACAAAGGAGGAATCCCTAATGGCAGTGAGACATTTGAAATGCTCAACATCATTAATCATCAGAGAAATATATCTCAAGATGACTCTGAGATTCCATCTCACACCTGTCAGAATGGCTAAGATCAAAAACTCAAATGACAGCACATGCTGGCGAGATTGTGGAGAAAGGTGAACACTCCTTCATTGCTGGTGGGAGTGCAAACTTGTACAATCACTATGGAAATCAGTCTGGTGATATCTTAGAAAACTTGTAATAGCTTTACCTCAAGACCCAGCTATACCACTTCTGGATATCCACCAAACGATTCCTCACCATACCACAAGGACATATCCTCATCTATGTTCATAGCAGCCTTATTTGTAATTGCTAGAAACTGGAAACAACCCAGATTTCCCTCATCTGACAAATAGATTAAAAAAATTGTGTGACATTTACACAATGGAATATGACTCAGCTATCAGAAAAAACAAAATCATGCAATTCACAGCCAAATGGATGGAACTAGGAAGGCTCATCCAAAGTGAGCTAACCCAGACTCAGAAAGATGAACATGGCGTCTACTCACAATTGGATTTTAGCCATATAGTACAGGATAACTATCCTAAAACCAACATCCCAAAAAGATCAGGGACATAGACTTTGCTACCTATCAATGGGATAATTTGCACTAGGGGTGCTACCATATAGGCCCCCAGTGCAAGAGGACTCTCTTAGCCCTCATATGACTGTTGAACTGAAAGGGGCTGATTTTGTGGGGACACTCCACATCGGAGGAGTGGGATGAGTGGGACAGGGAGGAGAGGGTGGGAGGGTAGAACTGGAAGGGGTGGAAAGAGTACACTATGATGAAGATGTAACTTGATGTAATAAATAAAGATAATAATAATAATAATAATAATAATAATAATAATAATAAAAGAATGGTGAACATTTCTCTGTCTCATGGCTCTTAGAAATTCCTCCTTTGTGAATTGTTGGTTCAGCTCTGTTCTCCATTTTTTGGTTTGATTATTTGGTTTCTTGGTGTTTAATTTGGCTAAGGGTTTATCTATTTTGTTGATTTTTTCTCAAAGAACTCTTGGTTTCATTGATTCTTTGTATTGTTCTTTTTGTTTCTAAGTTGTTCAGTTCTGCCCTAAGTTTGATGATTTTCTGCCTTCTGCTCCTCTTGGGAGTGTTTGCTTCTTCTTCTTCTTTTTTATTTTTCAGTTCTTCCAGTTCAGCTGGTAATTTGCTAATATGAACTGTCACAATTTTCTTTTGGAATGCATTTTGTGCTGTGAACTTTTCTCATAGTACAGCTTTCTTGGTCTCCCATAGGTTTGGGTATGTTGTGCCTTCATTTTCGTTGGATTTTAAGAAGTATTTGATTTCCTTCATTATTTCTTCTCTGACCCCACAGTCATCCAGTAAAGAGTTGTTCAGTTTCCATGAGTGTGTATGCTTTCTATTATTTCTGTTGTTGTTGAAGTCCAGCTTTATCCCATGGTGGTCTGATAAGATATAAGGGGTTATTTAAATTTTCTTGTATCTGTTAAGGGTTGCTTTGTGTCCAAGTAAATGGTCAATTTTGGAGAAGGTTTTCTGTGGTGCTGAAAAGAAGGTGTATTCTTTTGTGTTGGGAGAAATGTTCTGTAGATATCTATTAGGTCCATTTGGTTCATCACTGCTGTTAGGCTATTATTTATCTGTTTGGTTTCTATCTCAATGACTTGTCCATTGCTGTTAGTGGGGTGTTGAAGTCTCTCACTACTATTATATTGTAATAAATGTATGGTTTAATCTTTAGAAGAATTTCTTTTACAAATGTGGGTGCCATTCTATTTGGGGATTAGATATTCAGTATTGAGATGTCATCCTGATGAATTTTTATTTTAACAAATATGTAGTGCCCTTCCCTATCTATTTTGATTAACTTCAGTTGAAAGTCTATTTTATTTGCTATTAGGATTGCTACTCCAGCTTGCTTCCTGGGCCCATTTGTTTGGACAACCTTTTCCCAGACCTTAACTGTGAGGTAGCTTTTATCTTTGATAGTGGGATGCATTTCTTTTGTTTTGTTTTGTTTTTTTTATAAATAAATTTATTTATTTGTTGTTTCAGGTTACATCTCTGTCATATTGTCCTCTTTCCCCCCTTCCCAGCCCTGCCCTCCCACCCTCTACTCCCTAACCCTTCCATCCAAATCCTCTGGAGTGGAGTGTCCCTACATAGCAGTCCCTCGCACCACCCAGTTCAGAAGTCATATGAGGGCCAAGAGCCTCCTCATACACTGGAGGACTACAAGGCAGTACCACCAGTGAAAAGTGTCCCATTGCCAGGGAGAGAAAACTAAAAAACAAACCAACAAACAAAAAAAGTCTATGTCCATGTTCCCTTTGGTGTGTTGGTTATAGTGTAGATATCCTGTACTGTATAGCTAAAATACAACTATAAGTGAATAGATGCCATGTGCATTCTTTTGAGTCTGGGTTAGCTCACTCAGGATGAGCTTCTCTAGTTCCATCCATTTGTCTGCAAATTGCATAATTTCATTGTTTCTGATAGCTGAGTAATATTCCATTGTGTAGATGTATCACAGTTTTTTAATCCATTCTTCAGTTGAGGGACATCTGGGTTGTTTCCAGTTTCTAGCTATTACAAATAAGGCTGCTATGAACATAGATGAGGAAACTTCCCTGTGATTTGGTGAGGAGTTATTTGGGTGTATACCCAGAAGTGGTATAGTTGGGTCCTGAGGCAAAGCTATTCCCAGTTTTCTAAAATACCGCCATACTGACCTCCATAGTGGTTGCACAAGCCTGCACTCCCACCAGCAACAGAGGAGGGTTCCCCTTTCTCCATATCCTCGCCAGCATGTGCTGTCATTTGAGCTCTTGATCTTAGCCATTCTGACAGGTGTGAGATGGAATCTCAGGGTTGTCTTGAGTTGCATTATTCTGATGATTAAGGATGTTGAGCATTTCTTCAGGTGACTCCCGGCCATTAGGGATTCCTCCTTTGTGAATTATATATTTAGCTCTGTTCCCCATTTTTTGATTGGATTATTTGGTTTCTTAGCATTTAATTTCTTGAGTTCTTTGTAGATTTTGGATATTAGCCCTCTGTCAGATGTGGGGTTGGTGAAGATTTTCTCCCAGTCTGTAGGCTGCCATTTTGTTCAAATGACAGTGTCTTTTGCCTTATAGAAGCTTTTCAGTTTCATGAGGTCCTATTTATTGATTGTTGATCTCAGGTCCTGAGCTGTTGGTGTTCTGTTCAGGAAGTTGTCACCTGTGCCAATGAGTTCGAGGGTTTTTCCCACTTTTTCTTCTAGTAGTCTTAGTGTGTTAAGGTCTTTGATCTACTTGGACTTAAGTTTCGTACAAGGTGATAAGTATGGGTCTAATTTCATTCTTTTACAAGTGGACATCCAGTTGGACCAGCACCATTTGTTGAAGATGTTGTCCTTTTTCCATTGTGTGGTTTTGGCTTCTTTGTCAAAAATTAGGTGGCCATAGTTGTGTGGGTCCATTTCTGGGTCTTCAGTTCATTTCCACTGATCTACTGGTCTGTTTCTATACCAGTACCATGCTGCTTTTACTACTATTACTCTGTAGTACAGCTTGAAATCTGGGATGGTGATACCTCTAGAAGTTTTTTTATTGTACAGGACTGATTTAGCTATTTTGGTTTTTTTGTTGTTCCATATGAAATTGAGAATAGCTGTTTACAGGTCTATAAAGAATTGTGTTGGTATTTTGATAGGAATTGCATTGACTCTATATATTGCTTATGGTAGGATAGCCATTTTTATTATGTTGATCATACCTATCCATGAGCATGGGAGATCCTTCCATCTTCTAAAGGCCTCTTCCATTTCTTTCTTCAAGGGCTTGAATTTCTTGTTGTATAGGTCCTTTACTTGCTTGGTTAGAGTTACCCCCAGGTATTTTATATTGTTTGTGGCTATTGTGAAGAGGTTTGTTTCCCTTATTTCTTTCTCAGCTCATTTGTTTTTTTTTTTTTTTTGTATAAAGAAGTGCTTCTGATTTTTTTAAAGATTAATTTTGTATCCAGCTACCTTGCTGAAGGTGTTTATCCACTGTAAGAATTCTCTGGTGGAATTTTTGGGGTCACTTTTGTATACTATAATATCATCTGCAAATAGGGATAGTTTGACTTCTTCTATTCCAATGTTTATCCCCTTGATCTCCTTTAGTTGTCTTATTGCTCTAGCAAGAACTTTAAGTACTATATTGAAGAGATGTGGTGAAAGTGGGCATGCTTGTCTTGTCCCTAAGTTTAGAGGAAATGCTTCAAGTGTCTCTCCATTTAGTTTGATGTTGGCCACTGGCTTGCTGTATATTGCCTTTATTATTTCTAGGTACGGTCCTTGTATGCCAGTTCTCTCCAGTACTTTTAGCATGAAGGGGTATTGGATTTTGTCAAATGCTTTTTCCGCATCTAGCGAGATTATCATGTGTTTTTTTTTTTCTTTCATCTTGTTTATATGGTGAATTATGTTGATAGACTTTTGTATGTTGAATCATCCCTGCATTCCTGGGATGAAACCTACTTAATCATGGTGTATGATACTTTTGATGTGTTCTTGAATTCTGTTTACTAGTATTTTATTAAGTATTTTTGCATCTATGTTCGTGAGGGAGATTGATCTGAAATTCTCTTTCTTTTTTGGGTCTTTGTATGGTTTAGGAATCAGGGTGACTGTGGCCTCATAGAATGAGTTCGGCAGTGTTCTTTCTGATTCTATTTGGTGAAAGAGTTTGAAGAGTACTGATGTTTGCTCCTATTTGAAGGTCCGGTAGAATTCTGTGCTAAAACCATCTGGCCCTGGGTTTTTTTTGGTTGGGAGATTTTAAATGACTTTTTCTAATTCCTTAGGGGTTATAGGGCTGTTTAATCTGTTAACCTGATCTTGATTTAGCTTGATAAGGTGGAATCTATTAAGAAAATTGTCCATTTCACTTAAGTTTTCAAATTTGGTGGAGTATAGATTTTTAAAGTAGGACCGAAATATTCTCTGGATTTTCTCAATGTCTGTTTTTATTTCTTTCTTTTCATTTCTGATTTTGTTGATTTGGTTTTTTCCCTCTGCCTTTTAGTTAATTTGGCTAAGGGTCTGTCTATTTTGTTGATTTTCTTGAAGAACCATCTCTTGGTTTCATTGATTCTTTGTATAGTTCTTTTTGTTTCTAAGTTGTTGATTTCAGCCCTAAGTTTGATGATTTCCTGCCTTTTGCTCCACTTGGGAGTGTTTGCTTCTTTTTTTTTCCCAATTCACTCAGTTTAGCTGTTAATTTGCTAATATGAGCTGTCTCAATTTTCTTTTTGAAGGCACTTAGTACTATGAGTTTTCCTTGTAGCACAGCTTTCATTGTGTCTCATAGGTTTGGGTTTGTTGTATCTTCATTTTCGTTGGATTTTAAGAAGTCTTTGATTTCCTTCATTATTTCTTCCTTGACACAGTAGTAATCCAGTAAAGAGTTGTTCAATTTCCATGTGTGTGTAGGCTTTCTGTTGATTCTTTTGCTGTTGACATCCAGCTTTATTCTATGGTGTTCTTATAAGATAAAAGGGGTTATTTCAATTTTCTTGTATCTGTTGAGGCTTTCTTTGTGTCCAACTATATGGTCGATTTTGGAGAATGTTCCATGTGGTGCTGAGAAGAAGGTGTATTCTTTTGTGTTTGTGTGAAACGTTCTGTAGATATCTGCTAGGTACATTTGGTTCATGAGCTCTGTTAGACTCATTATTTCTCTGTTTGGCTTCTGTCTTGATGATCTGTCCATTGTTGTGAGTGGGGTGTTGAAGTCTACCACTACTAATGTGTGGGGATCGATGTGCGATTTAAGTTTTAGAAGTGTTTCTTCTACAAATATAGGTGCCTTTGTATTTGGGGCATAGATGTTCAATATGGAGATGTTCTCTTGATGAATATTTCCTTTAACAAGTTTGTAATGCCCTTCTCTGTCTTTTTATTAACTTCAGTTGGAAGTCTAATTTTTTTTTTGATATTATGATGGCTACTCCAGCTTGCTTCCTGGGTCCATTTGCTTGGAAAACCTTTTTAAAACCTTTTCCCAGCCCTTTATTCTGAGATAGTGCCTATCTTTGTTAGTGAGATGTGTTTCTTGTATGCAGCAAAATGATGGGTCTTGTTTATGGATCCAATCTGTAAGTCTGTGTCTTTTTATTGGGGAGTTGAGACCATTGATGTTGATGGATATTAGTGATCAGGGGTTGTTAGTTCCCATTATTTTGGTATAGGTGGTTGTCCTGTGTTTCTTTTGGTTTACTTGCTGTGGAGTTTTCTATTTCCTCTGTTTTCTTGGGTGTAGTTATCTTCTCTGGGTTGGAATTTTCCTTCTAGGATCTTCTGTAGGGCTGGGTTTGTGGGTAGATATTGTTTAAATTTGATTTTTTTTTCATAGAATATCTTGTTTTCTCCATCTATGTTGATAGAGAGTTTTGCTAGGTATAGTAGTCTGACTGGGCACCTATGTTCTCCCATGGCTTGTAGGACATATGTCTAGGCCCTTCTAGCTTTTAAAGTTTCTGAGGAGAAGTCAGGTGTAATTCTGATGGGTCTGCCATTATATGTTACTTGACCTTTTTCTCTTACAGCTTTTAATATTCTTTCTTTGTTCTGTACATTTAGAGTTTCATTTATTATGTGGTGAGAGGAGTTTCTTTTCTGATCTAATCTGTTTGGTGTTCTGTAAGCCTCTTGGATTTTTATTGTCATTTCTTTCTTTAGGTTTGGGAAGTTTTCTTCTATGATTTTGTTGAAGATATTTCCTGGACCTTGGAGTTGTGAGTCTTCTCTTTCCTCTATGCCTATAATTCTTAGGTTCTGACTTTTCACTGAGTCCATGATTTCTTGGATGTTATGGGTGAGAAACTTTTTTAGCCTTCTCATTTTCTTTGGATGTTGTATTGATTTCTTCCATCGAATCTTCCATGCCTGAGATCCTGTCTTCCATCTCTTGTATCAGATTTTTGATACTCATATCTGTAGTTCCTGTTCTCTTCCCTTGATTCTCCATTTCCACTCTTAACTCTGACTGTGTTTTCTTTATTGTTTCCATTTCCATTTTCATGCCTTGAAGGATTTTATTTGTTTTGTATATTTCCTGCTCCAATTTGCTTGTCTTTGCCTGGGATTCTTTCATTGCCCTGTCTTTTTCCTGTTCAAGTTGAGCCACTTTGGCTTAGAACTCACTAATGGTATTATCCATTGCTTTCACTTGTGAATGTATGGATTCCTTGAATTACTTCATAGATTTAAATTCTTCTTGAAAGGTCTCTATCACTTTCCATAATGTAGAATTGTCATCGTTTTCATGTGTTTCAGCTGTGGTGAGGTGTTCAGGGCTTGATGTACTAGCATAGTTGTATTTTTTTTGGAGTCATATCTCCTTGACTTCTGTTGTTTCTGTTTTTTCTCTGACCTTTAGCCATTTGGATGTTCTTAGTTGTTTTTTCCTGTTGTCTTCTGGGCTTGGATCCAAAGGGGGTGCTTTGGTGTAGCAGTCAAATTGCTTGGCGATCCGTCGCTTTCCACTGGGTGTATGGGGCCTTATGTGGAGGTTCTGAGTGTGTCTGAGAGCTCACCCCTTCCTGTTTTGTTCCAATTGGGGACTCAGGTGAGGGGTTGTGGGGGTAATGTAGATTCCTGGGATCCAACTGGTCTTCCTATAGATGACAGTGCAGGTTGGCAGGCCTCAGGCTGTTGGGTGTGGTTGTAGCTCCCCTGCAGCTTACGTGTTGGACCGTGTTTGTGGTCCTCCCCGGCTGCTCACAGGGGGTTCTCAGGGTCAATGTGCATCTAATAGCCTGAAGCTCTGTGAGCTGGTGCAGTCTATTCCCAGGCAATGAGGAATGGCCTGGGATTGTTTCACTGCTCCCTAGTCAAACCTCTCTATGTTGCACACTGAGTGTTTAGCCTGCAGTGGCTCTGGTGGTATGGTTCTATGTGTCCAGGCACAGATTCTGTGGACTCTGGAAGTCCCAAGGCCTGTTGGAGTCTTGAAAGGACCTGACTCTAGTCCTTTAAGGTGAGTCACTCAGCAGTGTCTCCCAGGTCGAAACCTCACTGATCCAGGGGGTGGAGCTATATATGCTTAAGCTCTGGTTTCCTGCCGGAAGGGCCAGTACTAGCAAAAGAGTCTAATAATAATAATAGCAACCCCTCAGTTTGCCCAGGGGTTGGACCCTGTGATGGGCAAATCTGCCTTCCAACCCTGCTGCCTTTTCTGCCACTCTCACAGCTTCACCTATGTGTGTAGAGAGCTGGCTTTGGATACTGGCAAATGGGGCCACTGTCATCCAAGTTCTGGTATGCAGCAGTCTGAGTAACCAGGAAGAGTATACTTGTGCTTAGTCTAGCTGAGGTGTTTTTTTCCCAATGACTGTAAATCCAATAGAGGGGCCTGTACGTATGTCCAGCACCCCTCTGGGGGTGCACAGATATGCCTGGGCTTTCCAAAATGCAGCTGTGGACCCACTGGCCACTGGGCTGAAGTTTGTGGAACCATCAGCCACTGAGCGCCCAGCTGCTGTGAGCCCTGCTGCTGCCTGCCTGCTGTGTGCTGCTAAGAGTGTATGGCACTCCCACAGGTCCACAACCTTTTGCTAAATAGCTGGCATGCCTACATGGAATCTGCGGGGCCCACTAGGCTGGTGAGTATCCCTGTGTGGGGTCCGAATCTGCCGGCTGGGTATTAGAGTGGATCTTACCTGGCGTCTCTCCTGGTGGGAGTTCCTGATTCCTGGATTCAGTGGCTTCCATCCATGTCCGAGAGAAGCAGGGATAGTCCTGCCCAGGGACTTTCAGTGGTCCCTGGGTAGCTTGGTGAGATCCAGGGGTTGTGTCACTCAGATTTTTGCACAGCATCTTATAACTCTGTGGCTTTATGGCTGTTTTCCCCAGGTTCAAAATGCTTCCGTGTGGGCTGCCACCATCTTGGATCCCCCCGAGATGCATTTCTTGTATGCAGCAAAATGATGGGTCTTGTTTACAGATCCATTCTGTAAGCCTGTGTCTTTTTATTGGGGAGTTGAGTCCATTGATATTGAGGTATATTAATGACCAAAGGTTGTTAGTTATTTCTGTTATTTTTGATGTAGATGGTGGTTCTGTGTGTCTTTTGGTTCAGCTGCAATGGCGTTTTTTGCTTCCTTTTTTTTTTCTTGGGTGTAGTTATCTTCTCTGGCTTAAAATTTTCCATCTAGCATCTTTTATAGAGATGGATTTGTGGTTAGATACTGTTTAAATTTGGTTTGTCATGGAATATCTTGTTTTCTCTGTCTATGTTGATACAGAGTTTTGCTGAGTAGAATAGTCTGGCCTGGCACCTATGTTCTCTTAGGGTCTGTAGGACATCTGCCCAGGTCCTTCTGGCTTTTAAAATTTCTGAGGAGAAGTCAGGTGTAATTCTGATGGGTATGCCATTATATGTTACTTGACCTTTTTCTCTTACAGTTTTAATATTCTTTCTTTGTTCAGTACATTTGGAATTTTAATTATTATGTGCTGAGAGGGGTTTCTTTTCCGATCTAATCTGTTTGGTGTTCTATATATCTCTTGGAATTTTACTGGCATCTCTTTCTTTAGGTTTGGGAAGTTTTCTTCTATGATTTTGTTGAAGATGTTTCCTGGACCTTGGAGTTGGTTGTCTTCTCTTTCCTCTATACCTATAATTCTTAGGTTCTGTCTTTTCATTGAGTCTTTGATTTCTTAGATGTTATGGGTGAGAACTTTTTTAGATTTCTTACTATCCTTGGTTTTGTGCTGATTTCTTTAATTGAATCTTCCACACCTGAGATTCTGTCTTTCATCTCTTGTATCCCATTTTTGATACTCATGTCTGTAGTTCCTGTTCTCTTCCTCTGATTTTCTACCTTCAGGATTGTCTCTTCTTGAGTTTTCTTTATTGCTTCCACCTCCAATTTCAAGTCTTGAACAATTTTACTTGTTTTATATGTTTCCTGCTTCAATTTGTTTTTCTTAGTCTGAAAATCTTTCAAACCTTTCAACCCTTTCATTGTCTTGTCTCTTTCATGTTCATGTTGGGCTGCATTGGCTTGGAGGTCTTTAATGGTATTCTCAATTGTTTTCCTTTGTAAAATTGAGGATTCTTTAAATTCTTTCATGTAGAGAGCTGCGATGTGCCGCGCCCTAAAGATGGCGCTGGTCTCCGCCTTCCACCAGCCCGACGGTGAGCGCTCTCTATGATAATAAGTTCATATTTGGCAAAGACTGCTGATCTGGCTTGCTTCCGCATACGTGGGCCTCTAAGATAGCACCACTTGGCTTTACTTGACTGGCTGTTCATTTTAGTATTTAGCCTGTGGGTTGGGTCTGCCCGGGCATTAGGAATTCGGAAGACTGTTTTCAAGGGACCTGAATAAACTGCTGGAGAAGAGCTTTTGTGAGTTGTGTCACCCTTGCTGGTCGAGGGGGACGCGACACTTTCAGGGATTTAATTTCTTCTTTTAAGGACTCCATCATTTTCCTAAGTATAGATTTGTCATTATTTTCATTTGTTTCAGCTGTGGTTGGATGTTTGGGGCTTGCTTAATTTTGTTGGAGTCATTTTTGTCAGTTTTGTTCTGTCACTGACCTTTAGCCATCTGGTTGTCCTTAGCTGATTGTTCCTGATATCGTCTGGACCTGGTGGCAAGGAGGGAGCTTTGATGTAGAGTGCATACAGTCTTGGTGGTCTGTATCTTAACACAAGCTAGGTGGGGTCTTGAGATGGGGGCTAAGTCTCAGTGGGCCCCCTGAAGTTCACTCCTTCCTGTTGTGTCCTAAGTGGGAACTCAGGTCGGGGATTGTGTGGGATGTGTGATTCAAGCCTGTAATGTCTTGGGTTCTATCAGGTCTTCCTAGTTTTGTCAGTGGGTCTTGCAGGGCCACAGATTATAGGCTAGAGCAGCATATGTCCTGCTGCTCATGTGTCTGGTCTGAGGGTCAGGTCTGTGGTCATGGTCTCCCCAGGCAGCTTCTTCTAGGTGGTCCCCAGGCCACCTCTGTACCTCTTGGCCCTAAGCAGTAAGTCTTTGTAATCTGAATCACTCAGGTAGTGCACAAAGGCCAAGAACTTGCTGCTCCCATGGTGGGTCTGTAGATGCTGAAGATAGGATATCCCGCTGAGAATGGTCAACGTGCACTGGCTCCAATATGAACACCACAACACCACAACCTGTCTGCTGGGCTTGGGCTCAGTGGAGTTCCCCAGCCTTTTACTTTTAGTCTGCTGTGATCTTACCATTTCAGTGGCTCTGCTGATCCTCCTTTGGGTTCTAGAGTGACTGTGTCAAAGCTGGGGGCTCAGGAAGCCCAGAAGTACCTATATCTATTGGGGCTGTTTGCCAAGGCCCTGCAGTGATCAGACCTGCTGGACTCTGTACCAGTGCAGGAAGAGCAGCCCTCTGCCCTGACTGGGCTCAATGTTCTTCCACATGATTGTATATCCAGTAGAGTGACCTGTATATCCACCACCTTTCTGTGTAAGCCCACATGCTTGCACCTCTCAGACTGCCACTCTGCTGGAGATAAATCGAGGTGGTCCAGCAGATCTCCTGTATCTCAAAATTCACTGTGGGTCACCACCATAATGGTTCCCTTGAGAATATACCTGAACCTGTTGCTCCACTGGATCTCTTATTGGTGCTGGAATGCCAATGTGGAAGCTGGGTGCTCCAGAGGCTGGTGAGTACCTCTGTCTGGGGTTCGGGGCTACTTGCTGGGTATTTGAGTTGCTTGTGCCTGCTTCCACAGTGGCCTCTGCTCCACCATAGGGCTCCGTGACTGGTAAGACTTTTTCCCTGAGTGTCTGAGAGTATCACACAGGGACCACTACTAGTTCCTGGGTTTGTTTGGTGAGACCCCACGGGTTCCAGATTCTCAGGTTGTTGCCCAGCTTGTTTTTATTTCAGCGATGCTATAGCAAATTTCCCTGAGCTCAAAATGTGTTCCTGCTGGCTGCTGCCATCTTGGATTTCCTATCCCTTTTCTCTTATGTAGGGTAAAAAAACTTGAAAAAAAAAAAAAGGAGATACAGACCTGATATATGAATGATAAAGAAAAAGAGGTTTATTAAAAGATTATTGAGTATCTTCTTATATCTTTGTATATTGATACATAATTAAGATTATATTTGGCTACATTGGTATAGATCTTTGTATATTGATACAAAAATCAAAATTACCTCTTTTGACAGTATTATATCTATGTAATTATTAAAAATGCAACATGAAGTTCTAGGCCTTTTGATATCAACTATCACAAACTGTTTAGGATAATTAAGAAATTCAAACTAATAGCCATTCAAATGTGTTGTTCTGTTAGGTACTAGTTTAGTGAATCACAAATGTTTTCTACATTAATCACAAATGAAGGTGCTAAGAGAAAAGCAACATTTGCTCATCCAAATATACAGAGATAGATAGATGGTCTTCAAAAATCTCAAGATATCTGTAGAATATGGCATTTAAAGATGTTTTTCTAAACTTAAGATTTTTGGTATTGAGACATGTCAGCTCCTGGCAACACCCCCCCCCCCCCATTCTACTTCAAGTAGAGGATGATCATCAAAGAATCTCCATTTGGAGATGGGTACATTAGTGATAATCTAGCCGCTGGTTAGGAAAAGCCCTTGACTTAACTGTAGACAGAATGCTGTCTGAAAAAGACAAAACTTACAAGTTTGGGTTTTCTTTATTGATTCTACTTTCAGGTCTTGAACTCTTTTATTCCTCTCCTACCACTGTTCCTTTGTGTTTTCATAGATTTTTTTATGGGATTTAGTAATTTCTTCTTTTTTCAATATTTATTTATTTATTGATGTTACATCTCAATCTTTTTTATACTTTTTTTTTATTTCTTCAAGTTACATCTCAGTCACAATCCCTTCCCTACTCCCCCATCCTGTCCCACCCTTCCACCCTCTTCCCCCCAACAGCTCCCCCTTTCAGTCCAACAAATGGTCCCTTCTCTTATAACAGTAAATACTATACAAAACAAGAGAAATAAATACGCCACATTTATGAGAGTTAAATGACTTAGCATACATTCCCAATGTCCAGCTAGAGTTACACGGAACAGGGTGGTGATGGTGCACACCCTTAATTCCATCATTCAAGAAGAGTGCACCCTTAATCCCAACACACTAGAGACAGAAACAGGCAGATCTCAGAGCTCAAGGTCAGCCTGATACAAAACAAGCTCTTAATAGAGAAAAACTTCGATCCAGGAGTGGTGGAGCACATCTTTAATCCCTTCAGATGGGAACCACAGGTCTTTGATCCCAATACTTAGAATGCAGAGACAGACACATAGGATTTGGAAGGACTTAAGTTTAAAAGCTACTTACAAAAGGCCTACTCTATACAAACAAATTGTCCTTTGAGATCTCAAAATATATACACTAAAGGTTTGTTTAGCTCCAAAATAACAAAATAATTTCTTCTTTAATCCAGATTGAAAGATAATACTTTATATATTGTCAAAAAACCAAATTTGCTTCAGGAGAAATATTACCTGACCCCCCCCAAAAAAAAAGGTAATTGCCCCAGAGTTAGGATTAGGGCAGGGCTCTGTTCTTATATTTCCAGGAGATTTAAAGCCTCCATTCAAGGAATCCAGGGACAACTGGACAACAGAAACCTCAACAAAATACATCTCAATATTTGGACCCTCCCTCCTCTCCTTCCTGTCCTATCCTCCCACCGTTTGTCCTCTCTCTGTCCTTTCCTTCTCTTATGTTGAGGGGTGACCCTACATATAAACCCCCTCAGTTCATCAGTCACATGAGAGCTAAGAGCTTCCTCTAGCTCTGGTGCCTGACATGGCAGCCCAGCTAGGGTAAAATGTCAAATTGACAGGCAAGGAAGAGTTCATGACAGAGACTGCCCTGCCTCTTTTGCTATGGGATATGTATGAAGACCAAGTTGCCTATCATCTATATATGTATAGGGTGGTCTAGGACTAGTCTATGTAGGCTATTTACTTTTTTCTTTCTTTCTTTCTTTCTTTCTTTCTTTCTTTCTTTCTTTCTTTCTTTCTTTCTTT